>JAVIAB010000088.1:27930641-28300641 GCA_032433765.1 Megaustenia siamemsis
GGGAAATGCAGAAGAAACTCAAAGGCAATTGGTTGGTTGTGTGTGCTCGTGGTTGTAATTTGTTGTTTTTGTTTATCTAAGATAATCAACCAGATCACTGACGAAGTACTCATAACATTACCGAACATTTTGTGAACTACAAACAAACATTTAAATGCATTACATTATTATATTACGTTCGTTCTCTTATGGATGTACTATAAAGGTAACCATTTCTTTAGCCCTCATATTTCTCATTTCTAACATAAGGATTGGACAATCTGCGAAAGGTTGACCGTAAATGTTTACCTGAGCTGGCTTTTATTAAACGTAACTCACCACAATAAGTAATTGTCAAAAATTCGTAGACAACATGGTGCCTCGAACGCTTTACTCATCACAGCTCTCTACGTTATATAGCACTTTAACCTGGCTGTTTTCTCGTAGTCGCTATAAATACACGTTCGTCCTTGTTTTGTCCGAGAAATTGCTATATTATGCCATGGGTTTTCCCGAGTATTATTTTTTTATTCGTAGTGATAGGAACTAATTTGTTGAAAATGCTGTCTCTCCCCCCCCCCCCTCTTTTTTTAAAAAAAAGTTATCAAAAAAAATTTTCCCCACTCCAATAAAAGTAATAATAGATCTTGTGTTTCATTTCGGGCCCAGATACAAATTTAGCAGATCTGATTGGACAGGCAGACTTGCATCACGTGATTCACATAGATAAAGCTGAATGAGTGTAGGAAAAGCTGTCAGCCTTGTTTATTGAACCAGTCAGTTATTATCTTAGCCGCTTACGACAACGGCAGCACATCAATTGACATAATTCTGACCCTATATTACAATCTGTCCGTCGGCTATTTTGTCTGCACAATTGTGTCCATATATCTGTACTATGTCATCATCATCATCACGTGCCAATCTCACTGCATCTTGCCGCTTCACGTATCTCTGCATTGGTGTTCTTTATTAGTTCCTTTGATGGTCCTTTTCATGCCCGACTATTTAATAAGTCTAGCGTTTTCTGTCATTGTCTTTCCCTCTCTTGTTCGTTGTTACAATACTTTTTTTTTTAAAAGTTGTATGTCCCTTGTTTCGTGGTATGACTAAAGTTTGTAGAGAACTTTCTTTGAATAATTTCGCTTCAGAAATGTTCTCTGTCCAAAGCTTCATTCTAGATGTTTTCATGACTGTTTAGCTTCGCGTGGCGTTCGGGATTTTCTTCTACACAATCTCCTTTCTGTTGCTTCCATTGATCTTCTTGCTAGTTCATTAATTGTCTGTGACTCATACAACTTGACAAGGTCTGTGGCACACAGAACTACTCTTTTTTCTTACTTCTCTTGGCGGGAGCTTTGTTGCAGAAGATACCCTCTGTTTGTGGTTTCTTCATTTGTTCAAATTTGTTTACATTTTAATTCAGAGTTGCTTCCCTGAGGCTAAAATCGTGTCAATGATATTTAGAACGGTTGATATTTTGAGGTACAACCAATTATTTTGTAGTTTAATTAGAAGGTATTATTTTTCTTTCGTTCGCTAAAGTCTATATCTAAAAAGTTGTACTTTCTATCAGTTTGGCTGCCACTGTAAGTTTGGCTGCCACCATGTACATCCTACAAAGGCTGGAGTCTTGTAATGTGTGATGCAGTCTGTGGTGGTTGTCCGCTCATGTACACATGTTGGTGTCTCCAATTGTAAACTGTGTGTGTTTCTGGTTTCTTGGTAGAATATGCCCAGTTTTTAGTCTAGAGATAATGGACCTGTTCGTTTCCAATCAAGTAGGAGGCAATTATCCTGCTGGGGTATGGCCCCTTTTATCTTTCTAACCTTCTGCTGGTATGTGATTGGTAAACTTGACTGTTACACTTTGCTACTTGTGCTGATAATGATACAGTAAACCATAGCTGGCTGCTTGCCTTGGATCACCGAACTAAAACTTATGAGTTACCACATTACACCTTCTGGTAGTGGTCTTGGAAAAAAAAAACACTAAAATATAGCCACGCGAGTTGGGATCGAAGAGGGAAGACAACATGGTTCCCAAAATGGAATGTTGAAGTCGGATGTGACTGGACCCAAATGCTCATCTATATATCTTTCGTTCGCCTGAAGTATGTCTGCAGTGGTGTTTCATGTATCCATTTTGCTGTTGTTTTTTTCCTTGTGTCTAATTATTGCAGTGGCCATTATAATTTTGGTTGTAGTGTTGTATATATGGCCCAATGAGTTTTTTCAGTGTGCTATATTTAGTAACAGTCTTGTAGTTTGTATTCAGCCGTCTGGGGCGCCAGTCCATAACCCAGATGCTCAGATGTCGTAGCTCGCTTATAAATTACAACGTAACTGATGCCCACTTAACGTCATTTTAAGGACGCAGCAACAGTTGAGGAAGTTTGTAGTATTGTCTAATGCTGGTTTTTGTGTCACTGGTGACTTATGACACCTTCTTCCCATCAGGACTCAGCGGTTCATGAACGAGTAGCATCGTATCTGGCATTTTTTTTTAATTCATCGTCATCATTGAGTGCCGTCTCCGCATAGACGGTTGGCTACTATGGAGCATGGAAAAGAAAACAAACGATGAAATCGATGAAACGATGAACTTAAAGCAACTAAAAATGAAAAGAGAACCACTAAACACAATTCAAACAAGACAAATGACATTTTTATGGCATGTTAAACGACACACCAGCCTAATAAAAGTAATATTGGAAGGGGAAAATACAAGGTAAAAGAGGCAGACCAAGACTAACATGGACGAATAACATCAAACATGGACAAGTCAGCCTATAACAACCTGCATCCTTAAAGCAAGAGACATAATGTAATGACGCGCAATGGTAGCCAACCTTCCTTTCGGAGACGGCACTCAATGATGATGAACTGCTATTATACGATTTTGAAAGTGGAAAACAAGAGATCCGTCACATAAAGTGGCCACTAATGAATATGGTGTTTGGGACCAACATTTTACAGACCTTCGGCACATGGTTTTGAGGTAATGTGGCCCAGTATTACGCTCGTGCCGCTTTGCTTTACCCAGAAAAATAAAGGTACCCATTTAAGGCTTGGTGAAACTGGAGCCGTCGCTCAGGATCGGACTCTCTTGTCCTTTGTAGTTCAGTTCACTAACCACTGAGCTAATGCTGCTCCCTACTTGATTTTGTGCAGAAGGCTAATTAAAAAAAATTAAAAATTTAAGAAACTACGGTTATAAAGGGGAATGATCATCTTGTGTCGTGCCTCTATTGTCTGTGGTCACTTCTTTTAATATCCAGTAAATTGGAAACAACATATACTATACACTGTATGTTACAAATGTATGTACATATATGACAGGTAAAAAGAAAACGGCGTTTGGGCTTATGAAGTCTTCATCTAGAGACAAAGACAAACATTTTTCAAATATCCGATCTGTCCTTTCATCCAGTATCTGATCAGTCAGACGCAGATTTCACTGAATTCTGTAATGCCTACAGGCTGTCGTTGTGAATTTGTCTTTGGAATGGGAATTTGGGCGGGAGTGTGAACTTGACTAATTCTTTCGCACTTAAATCTGAAACTCGTTATTTCTTCAGCGATCTACTTGTGGTATTCTTACAAAAATCGTTAGGTTGAGATCCCCCTCCACTCTCATGTTTGTCGCGCTCTGCGTTGTCATAGTTGTGATGGACCTACTATCTCATACGCACCACTTATTAATTTCTTCCACATTTTTCCTGAAGTTTTTCTTGACTTCGCTTTCTTACAATTGTTTTCTCTTCATATTGTCATGATGTATTCTGTGTTCTTTCTCATAGTACCAAGGTTAGTCATATGAAGAAGAAAACAATTAATGGCGAAAAAAATTTGGCGATATCATGTAAGTTGGTAGTCGTGTTACTAATGACATAAATAATGACCTTTTGTAAGTGTGACAGCACAGTGCAGGCACGCAACAGCCGGCCAGAGTGTGAGAAACAAAGATGCATGAGTTTTTTTTGTTTTTCGTTAGCCAGCTCTTACCTCTGGCGAAGTCCCTAGAGACTAGGAACTGCATTTTTTGCGTGTTAATCGGTTTTTCCCTGGCAACCGTGTGCACAGGGGTCCCTCACCGCACAGGCAGATAACTTCGTATACGGAGGTACTCCTATTTTTTTTCCGTCGATGAGTAACTGACGTTTCAGGCCGGGCCCCACTGCTGAGACCAGGGGTGGTTGCCGCAGAGAGAAACCACAAATAAAAATTACAACTGGTGAGGCCGAGATTTGAACTTACAAACTCTGTCTCGAGACTGGCGTTTTACCTCGAGACAAACTAGCCCCCCCCCCCCCCCCCTTTCCTTGCATGAATGTGTTACATCTTCGTCGATGAGCTGCATTCGGTTTACTTCTTCATGTTTCAAGTTTAACTACCTCTTAACACTGCTCCTGTGAGAAGCGTGATGCTGGTCTGTACAGTGCTGCTACCGTTCCGACATTCGTTATACCATTTATATCAATTATTACAGCTTGCTCCATCCAATGCGCCGTGTGTTTAGATTCTCATTTGAATGCGATAAATTAATTTGATTCTTGTTAATATTGTCCAGCGACATAAACAACAACATTGCGAGGGTAATACGAAGACCTGGAGAGGACTTTAAACTTTGTCTTGGTAACAGGGGAAAAGGACATATGACCAAATACTTCTATAACGTGGAGAGAGAGAGAGAGAGAGAGAGAGAGAGAGAGAGAGAGAGAGAGAGAGAGAGAGCGAACAATTATGTTTCCACTTATAACTATTTCAGTTTTCTTAGCTGCCTATATGATATGTCATTCTCATCAACATCACCACCACCATCATCATCATTATACCATCATCATCAACATCATCATCATTATCATCACCATCAGCAGGTCTCATAGCCACGATCGTAATCAGTTGTGCCACCCCACATATTGTATCCCCTGTGTTACTTATCAGTCTACTCTTATATCTTTCCATGTTAAGCTGTCGAGTATTTTATGTGCTTATTTTACTCAGCTTCTTTTCACCATATTTATGCCTACGTTAAACTGTGTTCAAATATTCCTCCTCTTATGATCAAACCAGCCTAGATAGACTGATTCCTTGATTCATGCGTGTCAAGTTTCTGGCTTTTTCTCCAAACGTCATACTTGTTTAGTTGTTGTCGATGCTGTTCGCGGCATGGTTTTGTTGAACCATATACCATTTGTTTCCAATGATCGTCTTGTTTTATTTTGTTGTTTCATTCTGTGGTTCCATTTTGTTGTTTCATTCTGTGGTTCCATTGTGTTGTTTCCATTCTGTGTTCAATTTTGTTGTTCTATTCTATGTTCCATTTTGTTGTTCTATTCTATGTTCCATTTTGTTGTTCTATTCTATGTTCCATTTTGTTGTTCTATTCTATGTTCCATTTTGTTGTTCTATTCTGTGTTCCATTCTGTGTTCCATTCTGTGTTCCATTTTGTTGTTCTATTCTATGTTCCATTTTGTTGTTCCATTCTGTGTTCCATTTTGTTGTTCTATTCTATGTTCCATTTTGTTGTTCTATTCTGTGTTCCATTTTGTTGCTCCGTGAATATTCCGTGACCCACTGCCCTGTGCCGTGATAGAATCAACGTGGCTGTGAAGGATTAATTTTCTTTTAATGTTTCTTTCTGTTTGCAGAGACTTGCTGCTGAATGTGCTTTTTTAATTCTAGCACGTGGTCATAAATCTGTGTCTCTACTTTTCTAAATCCTTTCTACAAGTTATAATTCCGCTAGCCTGTTTGTTCTTCACGAATGCAACTTCTGATGATATGTTCGAAACACAGAAACATTGCTTGTACTCTCACTTTCACTACCATTGACTTATTTGTTAGATTAATTTTTATTTTTACATTAAAAAATTTCTTTGACTTGAAAAGCGCGTTATTTTATTGATTATTTCAGTTCCTTCTTGTAGTTGTTATCTCTTGTGGCTGCAAGGTTACACAATATACTCGTGTATTTGTTCATATCAGGGTGGGTACCTTAACTACAAAGATCAAGCAGCACAGACGTTTGTTGGTTACATAACATTTCTGAGTGTCGCTTAGTAAGCAAATGTGGTAGTCGCCCTTCCAGATGGTGCTCGCTGGCAGCCAGTGCTGCCACCGTCATGTGATGACTCATGTGCACTGCTTGACACACATATCCAGCCTTTGTTGCGCACGTCCAGTTTGGAACCAACACACATTTGCATACATGTGCACTAACCATCGCTGCTCATGCACTACTCAAGCTTAACGGTGAATAAATAAGCTAGTAGATTATTCGGCAGACTGACATTATTATGCCACAGCCGCAGTCGACGTGTGGACTTTTACATAAACACGTCACGGGGAATCAGAATACACGGACTGTTAACATTCATAAACGTGAGAGTAAACCAAGCCTACCAACAATACTAAATATGAGAGCAAACTAAGAACTACAAACAATACTAAATATGAGAGCAAACTAAGAACTACAAACAATACTAAATATGAGAGCAAACTAGGAACTTACTGAATATGAGAGTAAACTAAGAACTTACTAGATATGAGAGTAAACTAAGAACTTACTAGATATGAGAGTAAACTAAGAACTTACTGAATATGAGAGTAAACTAAGAACTTACTAGATATGAGAGTAAACTAAGAACTTACTGAATATGAGAGTAAACTAAGAACTTACTAGATATGAGAGCAAACTAGGAACTTACTGAATATGAGAGTAAACTAAGAACTTACTAGATATGAGAGTAAACTAAGAAATTACTAGATATGAGAGTAAACTAAGAACTTACTAAATGTGAGAGTAAACTAAGAACTACAAACAATACTAAATATGAGAGTAAACTAAGAACTTACTGAATATGAGAGTAAACTAAGAACTTAATGAGAGTAAACTAAGAACTTACTAAATATGAGAGCAAACTAAGAACTACAAACAATACTAAATATGAGAGTAAACTAAGAACTTAATGAGAGTAAACTAAGAACTTACTGAATATGAGAGTAAACTAAGAACTTACTGAATATGAGAGTAAACTAAGAACTACCAACAATACTAAATATAAGAGTAAACTAAGAACTTACTGAATATGAGAATAAACTAAGAACTACCAACAATACTAAATATGGTAGTAAACTAAGAACTTACTGAATATGAGAGTAATCTAACAACTACCAATACAAAATTTTGAGAGTAAACTAAGAACTACCAACAATACTAAATATAAGAGTAAACTAAGAACTTACTGAATATGAGAATAAACTAAGAACTACCAACAATACTAAATATAAGAGTAAACTAAGAACTTACTGAATATGAGAATAAACTAAGAACTTACTGAATATGAGAGTAAACTAAGAACTACCAACAATACTAAATGTGATAGTAAACTAAGAACTTACTGAATATGAGAGTAAACTAACAACTACCAACAATACTAAATATGAGAGTAAACTAAGAGCTACCAACAATACTAAATATGAGAGTAAACTAAGAACTACTAACAATACTAAATATGAGAGTAAACTAAGAACTACCAACAATACTAAATATGAGAGTAAACTAAGAACTTACTAAATATGAGAGTAAACTAAGAACTTACTGAATATGAGTCAACTAAGAACTACTAACAATACTAAATATAAGAGTAAACAAAGAACGTACTGAATATAACATTAAACTAAGAACTACCATTAATAGTGAATATGAGATTAAACTAAGAACTTACTGAATGTAACATTAAACCAAGAACTACAGACAGACATTGTCTTGTGAACAAGGTACCAGGTTAGAATCTCGTCACTAGGTAATGAGATCCTATGTCTGACCCTCTCCCATTACGGCGAAAAATAGGAGGTCCCGAGTGCATTATGTACACGTTAAAGAACCCATGGCACTTTAAAATGTCAAAGAGAAAGTCAAAAATGGCCGTTGCCTTACACAATTTATAGGAAAAATCCACCCGAATAGTCAAAACTGTCGACGATAATTGAAATTAAAGTGCCTCTGAGATCAAAACGTATCTGGCCTGTACGGCAAGGAGCACCTGAACATATAGCCTGTATTGTGAAAAGAAAGGGGTGGGGAGAGAGAAGTAATATACACAAAATTCAGGTAATTTTGCGGTAAATGGTCTAAAAAGAATGTTTACACAGCGGACACTTGAGTTTCCTCTGTTATTGCATGATGTGCAATGATTTAATATGTTGGACGCAGTTTGAATAACGGTGGTCATGGTGATGACGTTGTCTTTGTGAATAAGATTGAACAGGCGTTTTTCTTCTATTCCTGTATTTTCCATGGTCTATCTACTCATCCATATTTAGAGTTTGTCAATTGTTATTAGTTTTTTGTTTTGGTCCCCAAAAAGTGGGGAGGGAGCTAGCTATATGTAGTATTGTTTGGTTGTCCTGGAGCCTAGTTATAAGAACAATAAGAAAAATAACCTCTACAGAAATGAAATGTGTTAGACGCTTGACAGGAAACAGCCTGGGAGATAAGATCAGAAATGAAGAACTGAGAAAAAAGCTAGGAACAACCACCGCTGTAGTATATATAAAGAAACAACAGATAAAATGGTTTGGCCTCGTGACAAGGCAGAAAGATAAAAACACAACGAGCCTTCAATAAACGTTGCGAGAACACCAGACTCATAGGTCGGCCACAAAAAAAGATGAATTGACGGATTATTAGAAACACTAGGAAGGAATAGCCCCAGCCATAGAATATATAAGGAAACAACAGATAAAATGGTTCGGCCACGTGACAAGGCAGAAAGAACAAAATACAACACAACGAGCCTTCAACAAACGTTGTGAGAACAACAGACCCAAGGGTCGACCACGAAAAAGATGGATCGATGGAATATTAGAAGCACTAGGAAACATAACAGCAGCAGAGGCGAACAGAAGAGCAAAAGACCGCAAATTATATCTCCCCTCGACGCTGAAAGGCAGATGAGGAAGGAAAGAAGAAGAAGAAGAAGACTAGGAAACATAGGAGTAACAGAGGCAAACAGACGAACAAAAGACCGCAAATTATATCTCTCCTCAACGCTGAAAGGCAAATGAGGAAGGAAAGAAGAAGAAGAACTGATGTTTTATTGTTTGTATCAGCAAACATTAAAGACTTATCTACGAATAATCAGATGTTGTTAACATAAGCAAAAGTTACGGGCCTTTTTGTTGGCGTGCTCAATTAGTCTAACCTACAGTGCTTTCAAATTAGACTTGAAACTAAGTGACACTAATGTTGATAAATTTAGAACAGCCGTTTGGGTTTCTGTGTGCCGTTACAATGTAGCACACAGCTGTTGAAAAAAAGCGTTCATGGACCTTAGCGTATTGCTATTACCTATTGTGGAGCTGATTGATTAGTGAGAGAGATATATTTTTTGTTCATTGAAGTTTAAGTTACATACCTTCTATTTGATGAAATTGTGAGAGAACACCGTTGTTGTTGTTGTGAAAGATCTTCTGACAAATACATTGTGACAACAATAAAGAAACTTTTCCTGATGAAGTCCTATGTCAATTAAGATAAGCTTATGGAACTAAGTTTAAACACACCCGACTTAAAAGTGAACCAACAGTCATTTATGGAAGTCCTGAACTTTTAAAGGTTGCCTATTTTTGAACTGGTCAGATTTTTTAGAAGAAAAAAAAGTAAAGTAAAGTACCCCTGTCACGCCAAGTGGCGTATAGGGAATATGGTGTTAGTGACCATAAATTTTACAGACCTTCGGCACATGATTTTCGGGGTAATGTGGTCGGTATTACGCCCGCGCCGCTTTACTTTCCCAGAAAAATCCGGTACCCATTTAAGGCTGGGTGAACCCGGAAGCCGTCGGTTGTGATCGAACCCTACCCCTTGTCCTTTGTAGTCCAGTTCACTAACCACTGAGCTATCGCGGCTCCATAGATTTATGAAAGATGATCATTTATTCTGGGCTGAACGAAATGTACATAGTAAGTGAACTTATTTTGGCTATTTCTTGTACTGCAATCTCATTAGAGCGCTCATTTTCTTCTTTGAAGCGGATGCAAAGTTACTGTAGGGGCACTCAAAGTCGAGATTGTTAGTGTGGCTTTAGTCTTAAAAATGGGAAATGATATAAGACTCTAGATTTACAGGTTGTTGTTTTTTTTTTTTAATTAAGTCATTAAAACTTTCTGGATGCAGAAGGGAGGCTCGAATTAATGTACAAAGGAGAGACAAAAAACACACATTGGTAAGATTTGGAAATATACCTACATAAATGTATTGGTTGTTTAAGGCTGATGTATTTGTCCTGGCTTTAACCATTTCATTTAAAATAAAACAGAGATTAACAATGTATATTTATTGTCAGTGTTGCACATTCACTGTAATGATATTACTTCATTAAAATGAACATTTACTCTAAACTATAAACACTCTCATTGTAATGATATTACTACATTAAAATTAACATTTGGGAGCCGTGATAGCTCAGTGGTTAGTGAACTGGACTACAAAAGACAAGGGGTAGGGTTCGATCCCAATCGATGGCTTCCGGGTTCACCCAGCCTTAAATGGGTACCGGATTTTTTCTGGGAAAGTAAAGCGCACGGGCGTAATACCGACCACATTACCCCAAAAATCATGTGCCGACGATCTGTAAAATTTATGGTCACTAACACTATATTCCCTATACGCTGCCACTTGGCGTGACGGGTGTATTTTACTTTTACTATAAAAACTCTCATTGTAATGATATTACTACATTAAAATGAACATTTACTCTAAACTATAAACACTCATTGTAATGATATTATTACTATAAAATGAACATTTACTCTAAACTATAAACATTCTCTCACTGTAATGACATTACTACATTAAAATGAACATTTACTCTAAACTAAAAACACTTTCGCTGTTGAAAACCTAATATCAGGGATCAGGAGACGCTCTCATTGTAAGATGTCTGGGGCATGTCCAGCGAATGGAAGAAAAGCGCATCCCCAGGAAAATATTAATGGCGAACTAACACATGAAAAAATACAAATCGGCAGACCTAAACTATGATATAGAGATATCTGTAAATCATCTCTGAATGACTTCTCCATATGTGAATATTATTGGGATCTGGCAAGGGATCGCACGTCATGGAGAGCATATATAAGGAACGGTATAACATCATTTGAGACTGTGCTAAGGCAAACTTAGAAGAGAAAAAAACTCATGAAAAAGGATGGAAAACCCTGTGGACCAGTGGGCCTGACTTCTTCATTCTGTGACCGCTTGTGTTTGTCAAACATTGGTAGAATTAATCACGAGAGAAGCTGTTCGACAGAAACAAAACCTCAAAAAAAAAAAAACACAATAGCCTCGACAAGACGAAAAGGGCCATACTGTAATGATATTACTACATTAAAATGAACATATACTCTAAACGTAAAGAAATTAGAATCAGAATGGCTAAAGCAGCAATGTCTTTCAGAAGCCTTGAAAAGTTGTGGAAATCAAAACTCATCAGCACAAACACAAAACTTAGGCTATTCAAATCAAATGTACTATCAACCCTTACGTATGCGTGTGAAAGCTGGAAAACAACAAGAGATATAGAAACAAAGTTGAACGCATTCGAAAATAAATGTCTAAGGAAAATACTTGGTATAGCATGGAACGAATTCAAAACAAACGAGGAAATTAGAGAAATCGCCAATCAACCACTAATATCTTCAGTAATAAAGAAAAGATGATGGTCATACGTTGGACATGTGATGAGAAGAGATAATAACCGAATAGCAAAGCAAGCCCTCATATGGGAAACAACAGGTAAAAGAAAAAGAGGAAGACCCAGGGAGACACTGAGAAGAACATTGATGAGAGAGGCAAGAGCAGCAGGAATCGGCTCCCTCAATGAGATAGAACTGCTTGCACAGAACAGAGACAGATGGCGAGATTTGATAAAATATCTTTAAAAGAAAACTGCTAGAACCAAAAAAAAATTCATATAGGAGAAGGTGTATCTTGGTCTACGCCCTATGGGCCGGTTACGGCTCGAAAGGTCAATAGATAGATAGATACTCTAAACTATAAACACTCTCGCTGTAATTACATTACTACATTAAAATGAATATAAATTCTAAACTGTAAACACTCTAATGTAATGTAATGATATTACTACATTAAAATGAATATAAACTCTAAACTGTAAACACTCTAATTGTAATGATATTCTATCTGATATTCTATCTATCTATCTATTGATCTTTCGAGCCGTAACCGGCCCATATGGCGTAGACCAAGATACACCTTCTCCTATCTGAATTTTTGTTCTAGCAGTTTTCTTTTAAAGATATTTTATCAAATCTCGCCATCTGTCTCTGTTCTGTGCAAGCAGCTCTATCTCATTGAGGGAGCCGACTCCTGCTGCTCTTGCCTCTCTCATCAATGTTCTTCTCAGTGTCTTCCTGGGTCTTCCTCTTTTTCTCTTACCTGTTGTTTCCCATATGAGGGCTTGCTTTGCTATTCGGTTATTATCTCTTCTCATAACATGTCCAACATATGACCATCGTCTTTTCTTTATTACTGATGTTATTAGTGGTTGATTGGCTATTTCTCTAATTTCCTCGTTTGTTTTGAATTCGTTCCACGCTATACCAAGTATTTTCCTTAGACATTTATTTTCGAATGCGTTCAACTTTGTTTCTATATCTCTTGTTGTTTTCCAGCTTTCACACGCATACGTAAGGGTTGATAGTACATTTGATTTGAATAGCCTAAGTTTTGTGTTTGTGCTGATGAGTTTTGATTTCCACAACTTTTCAAGGTTTCTGAAAGACAGTGCTGCTTTAGCCATTCTGATTCTTATTTCTTTACTTGTATCCCCTTCTCGATCAATGTGACTTCCAAGATTGATAAAGTGATCGATCTCTTCTACTGGTTTGTTTTCCATGTATATTTTGTCACCTGTTGGAATTAAACTTGTCATGACTTTAGTCTTTTCATGATTGATCTCAAGCCCAATTTTGCTGGCTATTGCTGATAGTTCATTTGTGTTTTCCTGCATCGTTTTTATCTGACTGCTGATGAGAACTATGTCATCAGTAAAGTCGAGGTCCTCCAATGGTCTCCTTGTATCCATTCGATGCCTTTATTATCAGTGCAGCATTTCTTCATTATGAAGTCCATAACAATTCCAAATAACAAGGGCGATAAAATACATCCTTGTTTAACCCCAGTTTCTATTGGGAAACATTCGCTCAGTCCTTCTTCTGTTCGAACTGCACATGATATTACTACATTAAAATGAATATAAACTCTAAACTATAAACACTCTAATTGTAATGATATTACTACATTAAAATGAACATATACTCTGAACTATAAACACTTTCGCTGTAGAAAACCTAATATCAGGGATCAGGAGACGCTACTGGAAATCAAATAGGAAAGATTATGAATCGGTATAGAAAAATGATAGGAAAAAAAAAAACGAAGGTCATAGGAAGTATTGAAGTATTTTATTACTGTTAAAAGGCTGCATAATCGGAGATAGACTAACAATTCACTGCTAAGGTTTGGAACGTGATGATGATGAAATTACCGGTGTTAAATGTTATAGATTCACATATTGTCTTCGTCTATTATAAGGCAACTAACTCTGTGTCGCTGCTTCCACTTTGTAATTGGTAAAGTAAAAGTTCCCTCCATGCCTTCCTGGGCGTATGGGGAATATGGTTTTAGTGACCATACTTTTCCAAGACCACGAGAGATCTTTGGGTAATGTGGTCGGTTTCACACCAGGCCGCCTTGACTTCCCAGAAAATTATATGCTACATATTTTTGGAGGCTGGGTGAACCTCGGAATCTTGTTGATTCAAAAAAAAAAAAAACCACTCCTGGAAATTGACCCCGACCCTTCAGATCAGGGAGCGAGTGCACTAATCACTCAACCACCAAGACTCCTCAACTTTACTTCCTTTGCGTTTTGAGAATATCTAAATATCTCTACTGTGAGATAACGATTAGTGGACTGAGAGCAAAAGGTTGGGCTCACATCTCTGGCTGACCGACAGTCTTGTCCAGCCCTCAACTAGTACTGACGATTTGTTAATGGGAGAAAGAACGATATGGCGTTGTATTGACCACTTTAACAACAATATATCGGTGGTTATTTTGTTTTTTAAAAAAAAGGGCACTACCCCTAGATTTCTTGTGTGCCTTTCTCGAGACCTGCTGGGATATATTATTATTTATTTCTCCAACAAATACCACACAGTTGTTTGTTTTCTTTCGAAAGTGACATTTTAGTTCTAACCGTAATACTTTAGCAGCGTTTATGTGTGAAGTTGTCGTGAGTCTTGTACATTCCTCTTATTCTTACAATTGATATTGGATGTGAATGGTTTTGTGACACCACATACACAATGCTACATGTCTAGTTAAGGTTAGTGTTTATGTCTGAATGATTTTATTTTAGTAGTTAATAGTAGTTTAGAAGTTAATAAGAAGATAACAGAAATGGTCAATCAGAGTTTCGAAGAGATGTAATATTCCATTTTTAATCACAAAGTTTTTACATGTTAAGATACAGCCTCTTCTAATCACTTTGGATGTTTAATGGAGATGTGTGTATTGAATGTTTCCTAAACGACACAGATGAATCAATCAAAGAAAGTAAAGTAAAAGTAAAGTAGGAGACTTGAACCTGCGTCTTAGTACGCGAGTTTCCACCCATATGTGCCGCCTATCCAGAATTGTTCGGAGATATCTGGATAGTGTCGCTTCAAACGAAAGTATCAATGTCAAACTACGACCAAGCAACTCGTTAGCTTATCATATCATGTGTTCTTGCATATTAATTCCAGCATCACCACGCTCTTGCTTCAACAACCAGGACGATCTCAGAGTAGGACACGACTCCGTAGTACTGACAAGGCTCTGTTGTATTTAAATGTCATAACCCACAACAGAGGTAGCCAAAAATAGCAGGCCAATCAGGGTAGACATGTGGTGATCAGTTTTATTGCTCACCGCCTTTATTCGATTGTTTTCGTCAATAGAGTGTCGAGTCTGTCACACACACGCGCTCTGTCGATTATTCCTGGTATTGCTCACACGTTAATCACAGGAAATCGCGTGCTGAACAACACAAAACATACAGGCACCGGAGTTTCCAATAGATGCATCAACGAGACCGTGCGAAAGATATGTGTAAAGATTGTCTAGAATTGATTTAATGATCGAGTTTATTCTCTCTCTCTCTCTCTCTCTCTCTCTCTCTCTCTCTCTCCTGTTTTTGCGTTGTTAAATAAAAGGAAGGAACAAGAATAAGAGATAGAATAAGTCACCAAAAGTGTATGACCTCGTGTTAGACAATTTAGTGTTGTTCGTGTTGCTATTGTAAACCCTCTCCCCCCTCCACAGTCCCCCACCCCGGACTAGTTAAATGGCGTAGCCATGATATATGCTATGAGTACAGCAGCATCAAGTGTCAGTGCTTAGGCTGTCAGAAGAGCAAGAACCAACATTTTGCATCTTCCTCGACACTCGAAGTAGCAAAAGAGGTCGGAGAAAAAGGAGTAGGAAGAGGGTGAGAGTGCGTGTTTTATCTATCTTTTGACATGACGTATAATTCGGCGGGAGGGAGTGGATCAGAAACTGATAATAGGGGATAAAGATAGGTCGGGCTTGGAACCTCATTCCTTTGAACTGTCGGTATTGCAAACGTCCGGTGTAGCTTCTCCTACGGTCGATCATGTAATTTATTATCGCTTATCGTCCACGCCTCGGATATCCCCGGACTAAACTGTCGCTATGCTGTTGACTTAAGTGGGAGTCAGGAGTGGTCAAAGTGTAAATAGCCTAATCGTTTCAACATCAGATTATTTTGAAATTGTTGATATGTCACGGTTTCGCCAGAGCCAGCCGAGATGCTCTTTCGGTTGACTCAGCAATAGCCTTTTTTTTCTAGATGTATGCTAAATCCATAGCCAACTATAGATTTCCCAAGGTCCGCTGAAAGCAAAATAAGAAAACCCTCCAACTAACGTGACGTTATTCATCTGTATGTGCAATAGACGGCTGACGTCACTCTACCCACAACCGCCTCTGCTCTCGAAGCTGAAAAACGTCACGCTTGTTGGGGGTTTTCCTGGAATTTCCTGTCAGCCCGTAGGCCTTTGTAAATTTATAGGTAGATATAGCTAAAACATACCGCGAACAGCCAAAAATCCAAGCCAACAAATCAAATGAGGAGGTACTAAAATAGGCAAACAAAGAGAGAAAGATTGTGAAACAAATAGGAAAAGGCAGTCCAGATTTGTGGGACGTGTGTGTAGAAAAGACGTGTTGGAATACATAGTAACAACAGGACAAACATACAACCAGAGAGATAGAGGTAGACCAACGGAAAAGACGCTGGATGGTTTGACGGCGTGGTACGGGAAAAGTCGATGATGAGTAACACAGCGCACAAGGTCGAGTGTTGTGGAGAAACATGATATCCAGCGCCTCTCTGCATGAGCCATTGATATTGAAGTTGTTGCATTTGGTGCCAAGAGTTGTTATCGCTGCTAATGTTCATCTTTTTCTGCTATTCTGATTTGCATTCACATCTCGTATGGCTATATCATCTGTTAATATATTTATTTTCTGAGATTTTCTTCTGTTCGAACTGAATGATCCTTCTGGCCTTACACTCCACCTCTGTTTCGGGCTATAAATAATTAACATTGACCCTTTCTATTTCTTCATTAAATCCTCATTTTCTTTCCTCACATACCCCTACCTCTTCTCCCCTCCCTGCTCTAAATTCTTCCATAAATTCTGTACTGTAAACAAGTATTTTCTATAGTCTATGCCCCCTTGAAGGACTTCTGCGTATACGCTTGCATGTCAGTCTTTGTAAGAAGGTTTTAATTAGTCAGATCAAGTCCAGATATAGTACCGACGATGGCTACAAGAGCCCCTCTAAATTTTGGGAGCCTCTTGAGTGGGTGTTCCGCATATCGTCATGCCACAGTAATTTAATCAGAGGTTCATATTATTAGGGTTTGGAAAAGGTGATGGTTCAATCTGTTAATGCATGCTGTGAATCTAACAATTGTAACTTGCTAGTTTCTGTTGAGCTGCTAGTGGACACATACTTTAACTGTGGTCATCGATACTCCGTTTAAGTTCACATGTCAGAAATGCCAGTTATTTCGCCTATCATTCTATTCCAGCTGTTGAAGCCATCGAACGACCCAATTTATTAAATGGTCTCTCTTTACTTATTGTTTGTTTATCACCATGTACGCTTGTTATTTGTTTGTCACCATGAACACTTATTATTTGTTTGTCACCATGTACGCTTGTTGTTTGTCACCATGTATGTTTATTATTTCTTTGCCACCATGTTCGCTTGTTTGTTTGTCACCATGTACACTTATTATTTGTTTGTCACCATTTACGTTTATTATTTCTTTGCTACCATGTACGTTTATTATTTCTTTGCCACCATGTACGTTTATTATTTCTTTGCCACCATGTACGTTTATTATTTCTTTGCCACCATGTTCACTTGTTTGATTGTTACCATGTACACTTATTATTTATTTGTCATCATGTACGCTTGTTATTCGTTTGTTTATTTGCGTACGCCAACTTTGTAACTCTAACGAAGTCCCCAGGGACTGAATTTTGCGTGAATATCACTTTTCTTTTTTGGTGTCAGGTCGGGTAATTTTACCTGCTACTGTATAGAGTAAACAGTACAACCTGCTGCTGCTCTGCAGGTATATGCTCGGGAGAGTAAAAAGCTAAGGGAGGGTACCCAGAAGTAAAACAACTCCACTCCCTTGCGGGTGAGACTTTTTAGTAAAAGGCTAGCGGAGCCAACCGTAAACAAACCGCCGGAAGGCAGTAGAAAACCACCGTCGTGATTTCTTTGTACAATCATGAATCACACAATAGGACAACAGACAAGGAAATCACTGGAGTCTGTAGAAATGTGGTTTTACAGAAGAATATTGAGAATACCATGGACAGCTAAGAAGAGTAATGAAAACGCTCTGAAAGAGGCCAAAGCAAAAATATAACTAATAGTAGGAAGAAACAATCATCATTTTTTGGCCATGTAATGAGAAGAGAACAACTGGAATATATTGTAACAACTGGGAAAATTGAGGGACGAAGAGATAGATGGAAGCAAAGAGAAAAGATACCAGACAGCTTAAGAGAACGGCTTGACAGAAAGTCAATAACAGAAATGATAAATAACTGTCGAGATTGAAAGTTGTGGAGAGACATGATCAGCTACGCCAGCAGGCCCGGTACTTTCTGATGATTACTTTTCTTATTTTTCTCACCGATTTATGCTTACAAAATTGACCAACAAATGACAGACAAATCGTAAATGGTCGTCATCACAATAAATCTACCTAGATATCACTATCCGTAGAATGACCATTAATTCTTTTTAACATATTCAATTTGGTCTGAAAATATCCGACAATCTTTCTTTGTTACAGCTTCTGGCCAGTCTGTATATTTAGTTTTCCTTGTTTGTTTTAATGCAACGATTGTTTCTCCGTCTCGTCCACCCATCAACAGGAGTTAACTGGGCGAAGTCCTCGTGTTATGATATACAGCAAACATTCGTACCTGTCTGCGTTTTTCGGCCCAAAACATCTTGAGATCACGCTACTCGTGCCTGGCCTGTCTGTCGTCTTGGCTTTCATGTGGGGTTGAATCTGTTTTTGGATCACTTATCTGGGCGCTGACTGTCAGCTATAAGTCGTTGACACTGTCAGCTCATGCACTTTACGTTACCTTCAATACCCGCTATTATGTGTCTGTGCGTTCAATCCTTCCTGTTTATAACAGTTGACCATGATTGGCTCTTTCTGGTTTTGAATCTTCTTCTCCCTTAGTTGTTTACTCACTCTACTCACCGTCACTCTCCATGTCCACACTTTCGAGACTGCCAATGCTCGTGTTTATGTATTATCCTTCCTCCCCCACCTTTATGTCATTCCCCATCTCTCTCTCTCTCTCTCTCTCTCTCTCTCTCTCCACAGGCGAGCTTCTGTTGCAGTTAATGCTTTCAGTTTCTTAAACGCCGTATTACTGCGACCTATTCATTCATACATATTGACCTGCCTCTTTTACCTGGTGCTATCGAAGCTCTTCCCGTGTGTTACAGAGGCCTCATTATGAGGGAGTAAAGAATAGTGACACTGTGACTTTCCAGGGATGTTGTAAGAGGCGACTAAGGAGGTTGATCGATGGCTTGACAAGCTGTCATTGTAAAAAGTATTGTTATGGAAACAGAGAGTCATAGATTTTAGAAGCAGAGATCTCTGCAATATGTGCCATTTTGGCACGCAAGGTTTCTGTTTTTGAGATTGTGGTTCTGCCCTATGTGCCGTCTTCGGCTCGAAAGGACAATAGATAGATAGACATCGAAGCTCTAGACATTAAAATAAATCGATTTCTGTCTATAGTAGTTCCGCATTTAAATATTTGGAATTTAGACAAATTCTGTTACTAAGAAATGGCAACCACCGCAATCGTGTCGCTGTTTTAGATGATTCGGGGACTGGGTGGTCTAGGGTAAGACATCGGACTCTGAGCAGGCGGGTCTCGGGTTCAATTCCTACCACAGGCGGTGGGAATTTGTCAAAAATATAACCCGTGTTTTTTTTCTTGACTTTATCCTCCCACGGTCTTTGATTAGTGAGATCTTATGTCTAGCCTCTCGGAAAGCGACGAAAAACAGCAGGTCCCGTGTGCACTCGCGCACGTTAAAGAACCCTTGGCAGTTTAAAGCGGAAAAAAGCAGGCCAAAATGGCCGCTGTCCGAGCAAAAATTGTTAAGTGTTCTGCCCACCCATGCCGAAGACGGATGTGTCGGGCAGAAAGGCGCAGATGTGGCGGCTCTGCCGTAAACTATCGACACAACGCATCCACGCCTATGTAACGGGTGAACGCTGAGAAGAAAAGGAGGTGAGGGTTCGTACTTTCAGTCACGACATGCCACATCCACTTGCTGTAACGTTTTGTTGCCAACTGTAAGTAAAAAAAGAGTAAAGTACCCCCGTCACGCCAAGTGACGTATAGGGAAATATGGTGTTAGTGACCCTATATTTTACAGACCTTCAGCACATTATTTTTGGGGTAAAGTGGTCAGTATTACGCCCGTGCTGATTTACTTTCCAAAAAAAAATCCGGTACCCATTTAAGGCTGGGTGAACCCGGAAGCCGTCAGTTGGGATCGAACCCTACCCCTTGTCCGTGGTAGTCCAGTTCACTAACCACTGAGCTGTCGCGGCTCCCTTTGCCAACTGTCCACTCATCTAATTATTACAAATTCTTCTTCTTCTACCTTTCAGCTCCCTGTGGAGCATAGGTCCTCAATAAACACGTCCCAAGTCGTTCTGTTTCTTGACATTATTTTAAGATCATTCCATGTCTTCCCCATCATCTTCATCTCTGCTTCTGTCTGTCTTCTCTAAGAATTTCTTGGTCTTCCTCTTTGTCTTTTCCCCTGGGGATTCAAAAAAAGGGCCTGTTGTGTAATACTCTAAATTGGCTTCCGCATTGTGTGTCCTATCCAGCGCCATCGTTTTCGCTGTATCTCTTTATCCACTGGTATTTGACTGGTACATTTCTATAATCCTATCTTAGTAATTTGTCCTGCCATTTCCATCCTTTTATTCTGCTTAAGAATCCATTAGTGAAAGTCTGTATCTTCATGATTGTCAATTTTGTTGTTCTCCGTTTTTCACAACCATATAATAGGACTGATTTAACTTTATTATTACAAATGTCAACATTTTTGACATTTTAAAAGTGTTTAGCATTATTGCAAATTGTCAACATTTGAAAAAAAAAACAATTTATGTTTCTCTCTCGCCTCGGAGCTTTAACCATCTGTTAGTTAGATCATGAACATTCACAATCGAGGAGAAAATAAATGGTGGATCAGTTAAACAACAGCTGACACCAACACTACAGAACTGTAGTTGGAACGGTCATAATTGTTGAAGTTGATGGATCAGTGAAACAGCAGCTAACACCACAGATAGTAATGAATGATACATCAAATGATGTGCTAAAATAAAACAGCTCGCAGATAGTATTGGAATCGGATTGATAAAGAAGATGATCTAAGGTGTGCTGATGATACAGTCTTAATCGCTAAGAGTGAAAATGAGTTACAAGAAATGTTGGACATTATAGTGAAATAAAGCAAAAATAAAGGACTCAGCCTTAATAGCAAAAAATACAGAGGTAATGGTAACAACAAAGAAAAAGACATCACCTCAGTGCAAAAATAAAGACAAGTGGAACAATATTAAAACAGGTAAATGAATTTAAATATTTGGGAACTGTGTTAACCTCAGACGGGAGATGTACAAAAGAGGTGAGATGCAGAATGGCGCAGGCAAAAGCAGCTTTCCAAAAAATGAGGAAGATACTATGCAATCCATTTTTGACAATAGAAACAAGAAAAAGAGTTCTTAAATGTTACGTAGAGCCAGTCTTAACATATGGATGCGAATCATGAACAATAGGACAACAGACAAGAAAATCACTGGAGTCTGTAGAAATGTGGTTTTACAGAAGAATGTTGAGAGTACCATGGACAGCTAAGAAGAGTAATGAAGACGTTCTGAGAGAGGTGAAAGCAAAAAGAGAGCTAATTTTCAATATTAGGAAGAAACAATCATCATTTTTTGGCCATGTAATGAGAAGAGAACAACTGGAATATATTGTAACAGTTGGAAAAATTAAGGGACGAAGAGATAGAGGGAAGCAAAGAGAAAAAAAATGCCAGACAGCTTAAGAGAATGGCTTGGCAGAAAGTCAACAGAAATGATAAATAGCTGCCGAGATCGAAGGTTGTGGAGAGACATGATCATCTAAGCCAGCAGGCCCGGTACTTGATGATGAAAGAAGATGTTGATTGGTAAAACACTTTGATTGGACGGCATTGGAATATATTTGTAAAATGTAGTGACAATTCCATTATTAAAAGGAAATGACGTAAAGAATGGAAAGATAACGTTCTACGGAACGACAAATATGTTGGTAGAACATGGCAAGTGAAGTTTTGAAATGCTGGAAAGAACGGATGATAAAAGACCTTTGATACTCTCGTTCGGCGCGCACACAAGAAATCCATTTTCAAGTTATCGTAACTATGTTGTCGCCCGCTCGTGAAGGTATTTATACACATCGCCAGCACGCTCGGAAAACGTCAGCCTACGGGCCGCTAACTGAGCTAGGCAGACCGCGATAAATCCAAGGGGTGGTTGATGTTCTCTGCAGTTGTTGAGATGGGTAGGCTGCTGCTGCTGGTGGTTTGGGGTGGGATGGACGGGGTGTTTACCTGCCATTCTGGTCTGGGAACTGAGGCTTGTTTTTAACAACGTTTTGTTGTGTCTTTTAGATGGCGAATGGAAGGATGTGTTTAAAAAATGTGGCCGGACGCTTAGAGGCAGGAGTGGAGGAAGGATGTGGTGATCTTTGTAAATATAGGCAGAGTGGAGGCGATAGAACAAAGTAGTTTCTTTGTGAATGTTGCACGAAGACTTGCGTGCTTAATGGGAGGAATACTGACACTAGTCAGTATGAGAGAGAGTGAGAGAGAGAGAGAGAGAGTAACGTGAACATTTCACTGAATTGAACGATTTTCAATCGATATTGATGCGCCATTGACTGCAGACTTTACCGACTAAATACCAGCTCTCAGCTTCTTTCATAGTTTATATTTATTTAGTTTTGAGTTATATAAATATAATAATACCGAATGATACATACTATACTACTAATACTATATGATATATGATATATATTCATATTATATATATATAATATTATATATATATATATATATATATATATATATATATATATCCTCTCTCTCTCTCTCTCTCTCTCTCTCTCTCTCTCTACTTGCTCTGCCTTATCATTTTCGTTATTACTTTTATTTAGTTACTTTGATACACATTTTCAAATGTTTAAAAAAATATATTTAACAAATAGCTAGATAGCGATTGACCAGAGCAATAAAAAAAATAAAACCTCAATCATGTCTGTCTGTACGTCAATTATTACAAAAAGTTATCCACTTATAAGTGTCAAACTACACAGTTTGTTGATTACATTATTTACATTTTCAATTTTTCCCCTCTTCCCCATTACTTTCTCTCCCTCCCATTACTTTCTTTCCGTCCGCCTCTTTGCTTTTTGACGTTGGTGGGAAAAACTGTATTCAGTCAGTATTATGTCTCTGGTGCTTAGTGTGATGTCCACTGTAACCCTTTTCTTTAACTTTTTGGCTTTCTTAAGCATCATCAATTCTCTATGTGGGGGTGGATGATGTCTAGTGGCGGCCGCGTGTTCAAACCACTTAATCTCTTAATACGATGATCCATCACTCCGGCTGTCTGGTGTCCCCATTCGTCTATATATCCGCGCTATGTTGTCCATCTTTCCCGTTACTCTTCTTTAGAAATGAAACTGTTGCATTGAGTGAGATCTGAGTACAGTGGACGTTGGTAACAGTTTCAGAAAGTCTGACTTGGCGATAAGGATTTTTGTTGTTGTGGTCTATCTCTATCAAACTGGAGAACACATTTGCCAGTCAAGAAACCTGTAGACAGATTCTGGCCGCATGAGACGATCTTTGTGGACCCAACAACACTGATATGTTCCAGAAATTGGCAGTAATATGCTGAGAGTACTTTCTGAGAAATAGATGGGGAGATAGCAACAAAGAATGGACAGGCCTCGACTTCGCAGAGTTCCAAAGAATTACTAAAAGTTGATGAAGTCTGTCAGCAGAGCTCCATCTACCCCCAGGGTTACGGGAAGAAGAAGAAGAAAGAGGAAGAAGAAGGAGGAAGAGGAGAAGTAAGAAGAAGGACAAGGAAGAGGAGAAGTAAGAGAAGGTAAGGAAGAGGAGAAGTAAGAAGAAGGACAAGGAAGAGGAGAAGTAAGAAGAAGGTAAGGAAGAGGAGAAGTAAGAAGAAGGACAAGGAAGAGGAGAAGTAAGAAGAAGGTAAGGAAAAGGAGAAGGAAGAAGAAGAAGGGCATTAATCTTATCTTCAGCAAGGATGAAAACATCAATGTTGCAGTTTCCGCGCCAGCCTATGTTACAAATCGTTTTATGGAACTGCAATTTCTATCCTGGACCTCGCTTGTTGCACTGACCGTTCTGTCATATTGTCTAAGTTATGTGACTCTTGATCTATTCCCTGTGCTAAAACCAACGTTATCGAACACTGTAGATGCATGGTGATCAATAAGATTGCCAGGGCAATCAGTTTTTATTTATTTATTTTTTATATTATTCAAGAATAAAATTAAACAGCCCTGTCACGCCAAGTGGCGTATAGGGAATATGGCGTTAGTTACAATAGTTTTTAATAAACCTTCGGCACATGATTTTTGGGGTAATGTGGTCGGTATTACATCCGTGCCGCTTTGCTTTCCCAGGAAAAAAACCCGGTACCCATTTAAGGTTGGGTGAATCCGAAAGCCGTCGAACAGGATCGACCCCCGACCTCTAGTCGTTTGTAGTCCAGTTCACTAACCACGGAGCGAACGCGGCTCACTTTTTCAAGAAAAATGTATTGTTCTCTTGTCCTGGTTTCTCGGTGAAATGTATGGTTGTTTTTTGCGAGCATAAGTAGTTAAGGGGAGGAGTGGGAGTAAATAAAAAAAATTGTACCTAAGTGATTTAAAGAGAAAACACTTTTATAGGGAGCCATTAAAAGGACGAAACATTTGTAGGGAACCATTAAAGAGATGATATTTTTTATAGGGAACCATTACAAAGATATTTTTTTATAGGGAACCATTACAAAGATGATATTTTTATAGGAAACCATTAAAGAGAAGAAACTTTTATAGGAAGCCATTAAAGAGAAGAAACCTTTGTAGGGAACCATGAAATAGAAGAAACTTTTATTGCGCCCCCCTCTTCTAACCAACCCACCAAAACAAAATTTCATCCCTAAAACCCGGCCATATTCGTGCTCGTCGATTATTCCTTGACCCTGGCAATGAACTTTGTCATTTGTCTGCTGGGCTAGAAAAGGCGTTCTCGCGGAATCGATTTGAATGTTGTTGGTATCGCCCATGTCGCGGGCGTACTCAGATTTATTATCTCATCAGAGGATGGATCATTTATGCCAGGGATTCTAACATTTCACCCTTACCTAAGCTACATGGAGGCTTGTAAAGTTGCTGTTTAAATGATGTCTTTAAGCCATTTTAGATGTTTTGGCCCATTCTCAGCCCTCCAGAAGCACCCATTTACAACATATGTGGTAGTTACAGTTATCTAAATGGTTGCTTCTCCTATCGGCGCAGACAACAAACTGGAGATCTTGTATAATATCAAATCATCATTGAGTGCCATCTCCGCATAGAAGATTGGCTACCAAGAAACGCCATTCCGCCCTGTCTCTTGCTTTGAAAGTACAGGTTGTCATATGCTAACTTGTCCATATTTTGATGTTACTCATCCATGTAAGTTTGGTCTGCCTCTTTTACATTTTATTATATATATGACAAATACAATACAAATTATATATTTTCCCTTCCAAGATTACTTTTAGTGAGCTGCTGTGACTTTTAACATGGCCCAAAATCTCATTTGCCTTATTTGAATTGTGTTTAGTAGTTCTCTTTTCATTTTTAGTTGTTTTAAGACTTCATCGTTTGTTTTCTTTTTTTCCCATCCAGTTCTTCCTGAGTATGGTATGATCATAAGATGGTATGTTATAGAAACATCCCATGCATCTCATATGTCGACAGTTTCACTATCGATAATATCCGTATAATATTAGCAAGCAATATGACGTCATAAAATTAGGAGACATACCTCTGCTAGATGTACAATCTTACATATATCTGGGCAGTAATATAGATAAAGAGGGAGGAACAGAAAATGATACCAAAAAAAGGATATCAAACGCAAGAGGAGCTTTTGTTGCACTGGGAAACATATGGAAGTCCAAAGAAATTAGGTCAAATACACAAATAACAATTTTCAACTCCAATGTTAAATCAGTCCTATTATATGGCTGTGAAACAAGGAGAACAGCAAAATTGACAATCATGAAGATATATACTTTCATTAATGGATGCTTACGCAGAATAAAAGGATGGAAATGGCAGGTAAAATCACTAACATAGAATTATGGAAATGTACCAGTCAAATACCAGTGGATAAAGAGATACAGCGAAGACGATGGCGCTGGATATACACACTGTGGAAGCCAACTGAGAGTATTACACAACAGGCCCTTTTTTTGAATCCCCAGGGGGAAAAGACAAAGAGGAAGACCAAGGAATTCTTGGAGAAGACAGACAGAAGCAGAGATGAAAATGATGGGGAAGACATGGAATGATCTTAAAAGAATGACAAGAAACAGAACGATTTGGAAAGTGTTTGTTGAAGACCTATGCTCCACAGGGAGCTGAAAGGTAGAAGAAGAAGAATATGACGTCATCAATGTTACATCTGTTAAGACGTCCGTGGCAGTGGTTAATACACGTGTTCCGTTCTTCAGAGCTGGCAAAAATAATTGTTAGAAAGTAGAAAGGACAAGGAATCCAAAGAAGAACTCGGAAAGCTTCAGCAGCACTGAGAGAAGTCTTTCTTTCGCTTTCTGTCAAATTGCTGGTTGCAGACATCACTGCCCCTCAACTGTTAACGGTCTTCTTCCTCTGCATATACTTTTAGAGGTAAATATGAGAGGTAAGGCCTACACACGCCAAGCTGTAAATGCCGAGTCAGTATTCTAAGAAAACGTCCGTCAGCTCAAGGCTGCTGACATCTCCATAGACCTTGTCCCGGCATGGCACTGTTGATGGTCACAAGAGTGTGAACAAATGTTAGGCATGATTGTAGCAGATATCCAGCATTTGTTTTGCTACATTCATCAGAGGTTCTCCCGTCTACAGAGTGTTGACAAATTGCTACTTCTATCTGTTGTGGCCGGTTCGGGGTACCAATTGGTACTTGTTCTTTTCTGTTGTGCTGGTGGTAACATCATTTTTCTGGTAGCCCTGGTGTTCTGTATTCCATGTGTTTGTTCCCGACAAACCTCTATGATTCCTCATAAGTTGTGCTTGTATCTGGCTGCTGTAATTAAAAACCTTCCTTTGCCAAGCCTTGTCGTTTCCAAGAAAAAATATTGCAGTGAGATGGGATCCACTGAAACGTCTCAATTCTGCATCTCTGGTTAAGATGAGAGAGAGAGAGAGAGAGAGAGAGAGAGAGAGAGAGAGAGAGAGAGAGAGAATCAGACAGATTTCAGGTGTGGACAAGACAGCTCTGTCAGTGACAACAGGAAACAGAAGACTATTTTCATACACGCACGCGCGCTCAAGTTTGAAGTAAACAAGATTCACGTGAAGATTGGCACTGCTATTAGCTTCATTAAACCAACTTGATTTCGTTCGTCTTTTCTTGACCGTTTTTTTTTTCAAATTTTATTTTTTAATCTAAAGATGCCATATGTAAATTTTATTTACAAAAAAAAAAATATATATATATATACCTCTTATGTTTCTCCTGCTCTGGTCTTCATTTCGCTACCGCCGTCCGTTTGTTTTGATTCCTTGTGTAATGGAAGGTGTTTGACTCCATGCAAAACCGGCGATATAGAACTTTGGAAAATGTCACAGCACACATGCCGCTGCTTGGCATAAAATAGCACAGGGAACCAGACACTTTAGTGTGTGTCCGTGTTTATGTATGTGCATGTGTGTCGCGAGAAACTGCACGAGGGCGCCTTTGATTATGACTGCCCAATTATGACTTCTATTATAGCTTTTCCGCAGTTTGTGACCTGTATAGATTAGAACGAAATAATGCTGTGTGCTGCGACTTTGTTCAGCTGTGCTGTGGATTGGGGTCTGTGTGGCGTAACGAGGCGTGTTTATTGATTTGGATTACACACGTAGAGACGATAATGGTCCAGTATTGGGAATAGTCCTATCAAAAAGTCTTCAACAATAGCCTGCGGTGAACAATGTGGTTTGTTAGCTGGTTATTGATACCTCCACGGCTTCAGTCCTGCACCGACCACGATTGTTATTTGAGAGCTTTACCTGCAAGCCGTGCTATGTATGTATAACCTTGTGTTGTGAGCACTGGTTTCAAGAACATTAATAGTTCATATAGAGGTCAAGACATTTCTTGTGAACACTCAAGCATTCATTCATTTTGTTCTTGGCACGGGATTTCTCGTTACGTTTCTAACCGTGTATCCACTTGGCTACAATCAGTGTTTTGTGCCCGTGTTTTAGTGTTCTGAAAATAAGCTGAATTCTGCTGGTGTTAAAATCAGTTCGCTTGGAATTCCCATAACGTAAGTTCGGCTCAAGTTTTTGTACTGTTCACAGATAATTGTTACCCATGCTAAACTAGCACCTCACTGAATATTACAAGCGGCGGAGAGCTCTGTCCTCCTCACCTGCATATTCTGTCACATTATGTTACATTCTGTATATTGAGTTACATGATTACAACGAATATTAAACTTAATACATTTAACTCCCATAGTATTTTGTGTTTGAGGGCATGTCTTTATGTTACATGGAAGCACACTGTACATACACTTATCAAATGAAGCATACGGGGAAAAAAAGATAAGGAGAGATAGCAGAGTAGCTCGTATGATGGATAGTAGAAGCTGGGACTTCGACAGGACAGGTTAAAAGCTAAAACGTGTGTAATGTAATTAATTAACAAGTAATAAAACGACTTCTGCCAAAAATGTATGGGAAAAAAACAGTATTTGTTTCAGTTACGTTACGACTAATGCAGTGTGAATAGCCGCATTTAATACTTTATAGCAAACCAGTGACGAATGAGCCGTTGACATGCATTTATTGAGTAGGCCTATCCATTGTCATCGGATAAAGCAGTGATTCTCAAACTGGATTAGGAATGTGGACATTCAAAAGTGTTCCTCTTCACGCTTATGGCGTACGAGCGAACATAGTGTCAGATTTTGTAATGAGTTCTAGCGCATTGTACTAGTGATAAGGTCGATATCATATCAGACTACTCTGCTTTCCCAGTTCAAAACTCCATAGTAACAGTTTATTTTATAAAATTTATGGGAACTCACAGGCTGCGTCAATCAAAACGAACTACAACCAAAAAAAAAAAAAAAAAAAAAAAAAAAAATCGCCACACCTGGGAATTGAGTCTCGATAGCGAGCGCGCTAACCACTCACTGACTCAGTTTATAGTGAAGGGAATAGTCGCATGCATACAAAATGCAAGTATTTATTTCTATTTATATATTTTCCTTTCGGGCCGAACACGGCACATAGGGACATAAATGCTAGACTCTCCGTGTTCAGCAAATGTTGCTATTTAGTGTCGGACTTTGCGAGGAAAAAGCATTGTGTCTCACTACACGTCCCAGTTCTCAGCGAGCCTCTCAACCTCGGCAACGGTGTGGTGTTTATTTGTATATTGTTAACATGTATGGTACAGATAGTAACGAGGGCTGCGAAGATACAGGAAAAGAAAAGTAATGTTTAACTGGATATCTTCGTGGCTGCCTAGAATGTAGTAAGGTCACTTCCTCAAACCATTAACCCTGAGTCAATTTCTTTAACTTCCATTGTCATTTACTCACATCCTTATGGGCAGTAAAGCCTGTTGCTATAGAAATAAAATGATCAGAGCTATTTTCATTAATTTTCAAGTAACACAAGGCCAGCCTGGCTGGCTTAGGAAAGTAGTTTACGCCAGTGATTGCTTCAGCGCGTGCACGTTGATAGAATTCCTTATTGATTAATCTATTAATGGACACGGTTTGCTTCCTCATCAAGTTTGTATTTCTCCACTTTTCTGTCCTTTCTGATTGTGACTTCACAAATTGTCTGCTAGAAGATGATCTTCACAGTTGGATCTTGACTGTAGATGTTGAAGGTTCTTGGTTGTCCATCAGAATATAAAATGTTGGATCATTTTTAGATTAGTGCCTGTTCTTTTTCATCTTATTTATTTATCAGTTTTAGTAAAAAGACTGCTGGAATACAATGTTATCAGTTCCTGTTTTTGTACCCATTTCTTATAACTGTTTATTTTTAATTTTTCTTTCTTTCTTTCTTTCTTTCTTTCTTTCTTTCTTTCTTTCTTTCTTTCTTTCTTTCTTTCTTTCTTTCTTTCTTTCTTTCTTTCTTTCTTCTTTCTTTCTTTCTTTCTTTCTTTCTTTCTTTCTTTCTTTCTTTCTTTCTTTCTTTCTTTCTTTCTTTCTTTCTTTCTTCTTTCTTTCTTTCTTTCTTTCTTTCTTTCTTTCTTTCTTTCTTTCTTTCTTTCTTTCTTTCTTTCTTTCCTTCCTCTTTCCTTCCTTCCTTCCTTCCTTCCTTCCTTCTTCCTTCCTTCCTTCCTTCCTTCCTTCCTTCCTTCCTTCCTTCCTTCCTTCCTTCCTTCTTCCTTCCTTCCTTCCTTCCTTCCTTCCTTCCTTCCTTCCTTCCTTCCTTCCTTCCTTCCTTCCTTCCTTCCTTCCTTCCTTCCTTCCTTCCTTCCTTCCTTCCTTCCTTCCTTCCTTCTTTCTTTCTTTCTTTCTTTCTTTCTTTCACCCAATGACTACTAAGGGAATGAATTGTCCTCTTTGTCATCCTTCCTTACAGGGACGTTAAGTGGGATCAGATACGTTGTCTTGTAGTTGCTGCAGATTTGTAATATTTGTGACTTTCTGCCCAATATGACTGATTTCAGCATGTTATTTTTTAGAATTGTGTTGTCTTCTCTCTTCGATCCCTACTTGCTTGATTAGACCAGACAGGTTAGTCTGTTTCTGGAGGCACCACAAAGAGATGGAGTAGGGTTTGAATGGTTCTGGTTCACCAATCCTGGCGCAAACTATCGGCTGTGCAACACTGACAGCTTCCAGCTCTGCTGCTGATTTGTTGCATAAGACACTTTTCATATACTGAAATGTTATTTTGGCCTGAGCTATTCTGCTTTTTATTTCTGTGGTGCATCTTCCATCTGATGTTATTGTGCCCAAGTATTTGATGCGTTACACTTGTTTCAGATTTGTCCTGTTTATTTTTATGCTGCGTGATGGTGATGATTGTTTCTTCAATATGACCATTACTTCTGTTTTCTTATTATTCTGACTGAGACCTCTCTTGTTTCTAATATTAAGACTGTCATTTGCATATCGCAGATTGTTAATGTTGTGGTCGTTGACTTCAATTCCTTTTTATATCTACTACTGATCTCATAATATTTTCACTTTAAAGTTAAAACAAATCCGGCGACAGAACACAGCCTTGTTCTGACTAAAAAATATTAGAAAGAAGCAAGCAACACATTTTGGACACATCATGAGAGGAGGAATGCTGCAAGACTAGGTTACAAGTAGCAAAAAACAGGGAAAGAGAGATCTTAAATGACAAAGAGAGAAAATACTAGATAGCTTAATCTTGTGGCATGGAAAACAGTGAACAACAGAATTGATACGATGTACTGTGTATAAAAAATTGTAGAAAGACATGATCGCCTTTGCCAACAAGTATGGCACATGATGATGATGATTACCATATGTAGCTGGTGTCAAACAGGAGAGCAAAGATTTATAGACAACCACACTTGCTGTAGGAGGATACTGCAAGGGTTGGACAGGATTTTTTCTACTACATTCAGCTTCACTAGGGAGATCAGAATTCTCACACTTCATGCAGCCTCAACTTTTGTCATCTGGTGCTGTTATTAGAGTTTCATTGATATTGTACCTCCAGCTTACTCTGTGTCTATCTTTGACTCTGCTGCCAACTTCTACTTCTTCTCCTATACCTGTCTTATATGGTATAGAATCACAAGATATACTCTCCAGATGAGCACACCATTTTATTTGTTGTCTCTGTATAATATTGAAGATTGGTTTCTATGTTGATTCTCTCTAACTTGGTTTTGTTCCTAATCTTGTCTCCCTCAGGACACCCAGCCACTCTCATCAAGCATTTGTGTTTTGTATCTATTCTGTAGAAAAATGAAAGTTTTCAGAATTTAACAAAATCATAAACAGTAAAACAGAGGATGCAAACCTAAGTCAGCAATGACCTCCCATGTTTGGGTATTTGACATGCTTTAAGTTGTAAAGGCTATTTATAGGACATGATAAAATGAAGTAAATTGATCAAAATCTTTCAGTTTAGAGGTTGTTGGTGGTGTTGATGTATTTTAGTGATCTTTTCTTACAATTAATTTTAAAAACTCATTAGCCATCTCACTGATTTTTTTGCATATTGTTTTATAATCGATATCCTTGTACTCAAATAATCTGCATTCATATCTATTTCATGATAATACAGAAAATAACAGGATTGTGCTTGAATCCTGTAACTTGGAAGAAAGATTTGTCCCTCCTCTCTACAACACTGCAAGCAAATCTATATGAACCTCTGCAAGAACTACATAAACAAACTGTAAAATTTATGCAAGATATAACATTGCAGTTGTAGATAAAATACTTGAGGCAAATGAAAGAAGTCCGTCCTTTATAAAGCTTACAAATTATTGTTAGATGTTAGGAATTGTATTCTCTTATTTTTGTATGCAGAAGCTACATATTGCCTTCTATTTAGATTATTGTTTGCCAAGGATTCTTTGACATGATAAACATAAGCACTGGATTCTTTCTTTCTCCCTGGCATTCACCCGATGACTACTAAAGGACTGAATAAACCTCTTCCCCATTCCTACTTTAATAGGACATTAGATGGGTGTAGATGTGCTGTGGTTTATCTGTGTCTCTTGGCCAAACACATCAGACTTCAGCATGGTAATTTTGAGTACTGGGTTGCCACCTCTCCCCGATTCCTACTCTCTTGGTCAGACTGGATAGTCTGTTTCCAGGTGCACCACTGGGAGGTGAAGCCAGGTCTTGATCAACTCTATTGTTTGCCAATCCAGGCGCAAATAGTCAGCTGTAAACGCTGAACCCAATTTTTATTGCCAGTCTTTGATAAGGTTATGCTTGGTCTCACATTGAAACCAGGGATTACTGGGGAAAAATCTAATTTTTCCAAATGTGATTAGAACCAGGTACACTCTAGTTGTGAGGCAATCAACTGAACCTCAATGCTGCCTTCTATGATGGTGGTCTTGTGTGCATGAACAACTCCTTTCAGGAAATGGAGAGAACTGATCATGTTAATAGATCACTTGTGTGTGACCCTTCTACTGATGGGATATTTCATTTCAAATTGCAAGAGTTTGTTTATTATTTGTGTCTAAGTAATATCAAGCATGTGAAAGAGACACCTGTTGGTGAAGATCTATTAAATCCTAACAACCTCTTGCAATCTTTCAATGTAAATCTTTTATATTTAATGGGTACCAGGGTATTATCCTGGGAAGGTGAGGAATGTCGCTTCGCATCTGAGTTTCGATGCTTGAGGCTACACTATACAGAAATATCCGAACATTTCTGGATAGGCGGCCGAGCACATATGGGTGTAAACTCGCGTGCTAAGACGCCGGTTCATGTCTCGTACTTTACCTTTACCTTTACCTTTTATATTTGTCTTTTCTGTTATGTTTATTTATCTCGTTTCAGCTGATGACCACCAAGATGGAGAACTTGCAAAAGCCCCAGAAAGAAGACTAGGAGTTTATAGGTATGTAATAATGGCATGTGTGGTTTTGTAGGGTTTGTCTGTGTTCACGCTGTAGCATTGGATGTGTTCATTTTTTGTGTAGTTTTGTGATTTTAAATGATGTAACTGTGGCTCCAATATCCCAGCCAGATGCATTCCTATCAACCATGCTGAAAAAAATGGGTACTTGACTCATCCATAGAGTTGGGTAAAGTAATAAACACATGGGAGAGAACTGCACCCCCCCCCCCCCTTTTTTTTTCCCCCTCTATCCATCCCCCTCAGCTCGACTGCTGTTGCCTAGTACAGTGAACTTGATATACCACACTCCCTAATGACATGACATGTTGTGTACATCATATGCCCCCTTTTATTTGGTATTTATAGATGTATCACCCAGAAAATATTTCCTCTGTTTTGTGCAGATATTCTTCATGGATTAATGTTTGTTTTTTGTCTTTCTTTTTTAAACCCTGAAGCTTCCAGATGCCTGTATATAATTTTTGAGTTATTTTTAAAGCATAGTGTTATTTACCACAACTTAATATCTACAGCTAACGACGTTAATGGGGACTCCACAGCCACCTCATCCGGTAGGGAGCGTCATGTGCTACAGGTGACACCCGAGCGTCATCAAGCTACTGTATGCAAGATCAAAAATAAAGAGACACTAGCAATATGAATTTGGAATATTAGATCAGCATTCCAGGTTGGAAAACTAGAAAACATCAGTTAAGAAATGAAGAGAATGAAATTGAACATCTTGGGACTATATGAAATGAGATGGAAAGGAGCAGGATTATTACAACGCGACAGTGGAAATGTAATTTACTCCGGGGGAACCACATATGAAAGAGGAGTAGGCATCATGCTAGATAGAGAAAGAAGCAAAACAGTGAAAGGATTTTGGCCAGTATCAGATAGAATTCTGCTAGTAAAATTGAGAGGTAGACCAATGGATATCAACATAATTCAAGCTTATGCACCAACAAGCAATAGCGAAGAAGACATTGACACTTTTTACAATGAGCTAGAGATGACCTTGGAACAGTGTAAATCTCGAGAAATAACTACTATAATAGGGGATTTCAATGCAAAGGTAAGAACAGCTAAAGTGCAAAATGTGACTGGAGGACATGACTTGGAGAGACGAATGACAGAGAGGATAGATTGGACAAAGACACATGAAATGATGATAGGTAACACCTGGTTCAAACAACACCCTAGGTGACTATGGACATGGCAAAGACACATGAAATGATGATAGGTAACACCTGGTTCAAACAATACCCTAGGTGACTATGGACATGGCAAAGACACATGAAATGATGATAGGTAACACCTGGTTCAAACAACACCCTAGGTGACTATGGACATGGCAAAGACACATGAAATGATGATAGGTAACATCTGGTTCAAACAACACCCTAGGCGACTATGGACATGACAAAGCCCAGACAAAAAAGTACACAATCAAATTGATTTTATACTGGTACAGAGAAGATTCAGGAATGGGCTAACATCTGTTAAAACAAGGCCAGGAGCAGATTGCAATAGTGACCATGTACCAGTAGTTGGAAAGATAAGAATAAAACTGTGGAAGGCACAGAAATCCCCAAGAAATATAAAATTAGAACTAGATCTGCTTAGAGTAGATAAACAGATGAGTGATGAGTACAGCACAATAGTACAAAATAGATATAATGCTATTGAGAATTACAGGACATCGAGGAGCAGTGGGAAATGCTCAAACAATCGATTCAACAAACATCAAAAGAAGTAATACCAGTGACTAAAAGAATCAACAAAAAGAAATGGATGACAGAAGAAATATTACAACTAATGGACAAAAGAAGAAAATATAAGAAAGAAGAACGGATATACAAAATATTGCACAAAGATATCCAAAGCAAATGCAGAGAAGCGAAGGAAGGATGGTTAAAACAGAAATGTGAAGAAATGGAAAAACAACAAAAGAAAGACTCAAAATTTATGCACAATCAGTTAAATGAATTAACAGGAAGAAAAGAAGTCAAAGTTTCAGGATGTGTGAAATCAAAGAAAGGAAATATAATAATGGGACAGGAGAAGACACTCTAAAGATGGACAGAATATATCAATGAACTCTATGATGAGGAAAGACTAGAGCTAAACAATTCCAACAAAGACACAGGACCACCAATAATGCAGAGTGAAGTGGAGGAGGCAATTCAACACATGAAAAGAGGCAAAAGCTCCAGGTCCCGACAATATAACAATTGAAGAGATAAATACATTAGGAGAGCTGGGAGTATACGTCATAACAAAACTACTCAATGACATATGTAACACTGGACACATACCCGAAGATCTAATAAAAATCTATCTTTGTAGACATACCGAAGAAGTCAGGCGCCACTGATTGTGAAGACCATCGCACTATTAGTCTCTTGAGCCATATGACGAAAATATTACTAAGAATCATCGTGAGATGTGTAAAGAACAAAATAAAACCAGAAATAAGTGAGGAACAATATGGATTTGTGGAAGCAAAGGGCACCAATAATGCAATATACATTTTAAGAACATTGATAGAAAGATCTATAGAGGTAAAGAAAGATCTATATGTGTGCTTTAAAGACTACACAAAAGCATTTGACAAAGTAAAGCACGTGGAAATAATAAATATGCTGGAGAAATTAAACATTGATGGCAAGGATCTGCAAATCATAAAAAAACATGTACTGGCAACAAACAGCAGCAATACGAATTGACAACCAAACAGGACAATTTCAACTTATAAAACTAGGAGTCAGACAATGCTGTGTTCTGTCGCCGGATTTGTTTTCACTTTACAGCGAACATATTATGAGATCAATAGTAGACAAAAAAGGAATTGAAGTCAACGGTCACAACATAAATAATTTGCGATAAGCGGATGACACAATCTTAATAGCAGAGACAGAGAATGAGAAAGAGAGTTCATCAGTACTATATAGAACCAATTATGACCTATGGAAACGAATCATGGACAGTAGACAAACAAATGAAAAGATGATTAGAGGCCACAGAGATGGGATTTCTCAGAAGAATGTTGAAAGTTCCCTGGACAGCTAAAAAGACCAATGAGGAAATTCTCAAAGAGGCCAACACAAAAAGACAGCTCCTAAAAAACATCAGAAAGAAAGAATCAACATTTTTCAGGCACATCATGAATAGAGGAAAGTTGGAATACTTGGTTACAACTGGCAAAATAAAAGGAAAGAGAGATCGTGGACGACAAAGAGAGAAAATACTGGATAACTTGGTGTCTTAGCATGGAAAACAGTCAACAACAGAACTGATACGATGCACTGTAGATAGAAGATGTGGAAGGACATGATCGCCTACGCCAACCGGTATGGCACATGATGATGATGATGAGTGTTATTTATCCTTACACTGTGTTTCACTGAAGTAAAGAAACATTACTTTACCACATTGTTGGTTATTTAAATCCATTCCTTTATGTATTGAATGTATTTTGTTTGGAAGAAATAATATTGAAAGATTTAGGAAGAATTGTTTTTCTCGTGTCCATAATTTGAATTACAGTTACAGAAATTCTTCTCCTGATATTGCATAAATACTTAGATCTTTTCTCTTTGTCAATCACTCTTACACAAGAATAGTAATTTTGCTAGCTAGAAACAACTGGTTTTACCAACAAATAAACAATCACAAAAATACATATTGTTTACCGTACATTGAAGTAATTTTTATAAGGATTAGTCGCACTATGATTTGTTAGTCTCGGGGCAGTTATAATTAGTTTAATGGTCATTTGCTTGTGTTATTATGAAGTCTTAGTGAATGTGCATCTTTACTAGTCTCTGTCTTCAATGCTGTCAGTTCTACAGATTTTTCCATGCTACAGTATTAGACTCCAATATATTTACTCTCTCTCTCTCTCTCTCTCTCTCTCTCTATCTGTCTTTCTCATCCATAATTTTGCCAGCTGTACCCTCTAAAACATCAAGGGGAAATCAAATGGATGGATCAGGCTGTGGTTATTGTTCAGCAAGCATGTTCAATTGAGAACATAAAACCCAGTGAAAAATGGACATAAGAGTGCTGTATGTCCTATCCTGTAGTCATCACAGAGAATGCAGGCAACAAAATCCCTTTGTTGTTGAGGCAGAAATGCAGGTCTTAATTTTCAAGAACTCTACTGAGAGTGATACGATCATTTACACAGATGGGTCTGAAATTTGACATGTACAGAGCTCGTGAGCTTTAACAGCTCACATTAGAGGTAGAACTGTGAAGAAAGACAGTGGTTATTTTGCACTGACTACAAGTAGTTTGATTGTGAAAGTTAGGGCTATCACTAAAACAGTGAATGGTCTGCAGCGTAAAACAATCACTCTGTTTTGTATAAAGAATACCCACAAGATCTTTGTATTTGTGTGTACACGGATGGATCAGCACAGACTGCAGTAAAGAATGGGGGAGCAGGTGCATACATAGAGTGCCCAAGTAACACTAGGGATATGAATAAAATAGCAACATGGAAATATTGTCACAATTATGATGCAGAAATCCAAGCAATAAAGTTAGCAATAGAAAAACTGCTGAACATTAATCTTAGCCCACAGCCTGTAGTGTTTTTGACAGATGCAAGATCAGTACTCCAGGCACTACAATCCAGAAAATTGCCATATCTGCAGACCTTATTGGCTGAACTCTGCAAGCACCACAGGGTTACCTTGAAGAGGATCCCATCTCACCATGGAATACCAGGAAACGAGAGGGCAGATCATCTGGCATTGAAAGGTGCAACAGGCACACAACCAGATGCACCAGTTACATACCATCAGAAGAAATAGATAATCAAATCATTCAGAAGACCACAAGCCCCAAATCAAGATGTCTACATAATATGAATAGATGTGAACAAGCTATCATTATACACCTCAGAACAGGGCACCTGAACTACATGTACATGTGGATAAGGCACCCCAGACTGCTGAACACATACTTCAAGACTGTACAGAAGTTAATAGACTGAGGAAAATCCATTGGCCCATAGATACAACACTGCAGACAAAACTATATGGGCCACAGCAAGAATTACAAAAGACTGTAAAATTTATACAGGAAACGCCAATGCAGATAGAGACAATTTTTGAGGCGAGCGAAAGATAGACAAACTAAAGCAGTGACTTGACTTGAGACGCAGTCTTATATTCATGCGTGTTGCCTCAGTGATGAAATATGTGCTCAGAAGTTCGCAACTGGCTGGGTACGATGGCAGTGGTTAGAGTCTCTGGGTAGGTCAAAAGTCTTGTTTCATTTTTGTGTTATGGCACATGAGTGTGAGCGGTAATGAGTGTGCTGACAAGCTTGCCGGGTTGGTTGATGTGGAAGAGCAATGGATTGTGCTGACATACTGAATGATGACCTTAGGGTTGCTGGATGAAAAGACTGACTTTTAATTGTGATGACAGATTAGGCAGATGATAATGACTATACTTGACTTTCAGCCTTGAAACTACACTTCTGGTACACTCATTATGAGACATGAATTACAGGTCCTGACCTGTACTAAAGAGTTTATTTTCTCTGCTGATATCTTCTTGTGTAATCACAGTCAACAGGTCACACTGCTAATGAGTGAACAATTTGACTGTCATATAAACAAATGTAGGAGACATTTAATTGCATTTTGAAATGAAAAAAAAAATGTTCCAGTGTCAAAAAGACAGAAACATATATTTTCTTTATCATATTTAGCAAATGAAATAATAATAATAATATAGAGAAAATTGAAGCCTCTGAAATATGGAGTTATAGAATAGGAAGAATTGGATGGAAAGAAAACAAACTATGAAGTCTTAAAACAACTAAAAATGACAAGAGAACTACTAAACAGAATTAAAATAAGACAAATGAGATTTTTGTGGCATGTTAAAAGACACAACAGCCTACTAAAAGTAATATTGGAAGGGAAAATACAAGTAAAAGAGGCAGAGGCAGACCAAGACTTACATGGATGAGTAACATCAAAAGATGGACAAGTCAGCCTATGACAACCTGCACTATCAAAGCAAGAGACAGTGGAATGGCACTCCATGGTAGCCAACTTTCGATGTGGGACGGCACTCAATGATGGTGATGATGATTTAGCTAAATTAATGATTTAAAAAGAGAATAAAGAAGAGGATTGGTGATAATTTATGTAATCCCATATGGCTTCGATTCTATGTTTAGACATTCATGAAACATTCATGAGTAGTGGCCAATTTCACTGGTTATAATGGAGATCTAATGTAATGAAGTATGTTTTGTTTCTTTTCACAGTCAAATGAAAAATTATTTAACAAATAATGCATTTAAGAAACTGTGAGTCATGTGCTATTTTATTTCAATTGTATATTGAGATCCTATGCTTTACCTTCCTCCATTTTAGCATGTACAACTGTGCATTCTTATCCAAGCATTGTGATCCTACTGCAGGTCATTTTTACACAAGAAACCTGGTGCAGATTATTTATGTTTTCTTGCAGGGATGGTTCTCTCTCTCTTTCTTATTTGTTATGTTTTTTTTTTGTAGCAATTTAATTTAAGGTTTGTGGTTGTTTTCTCCTTGCACAATCTTTCTTAGTTCCATTTTTTAATGATATTCCTGGTAGAATGCTATAAACTCTTTTCTTTCTTATAAAATAAATAGCCTGTACTTATATTGGCAATATATTAACTGTAGTTATCACATTTAGATAGAGTTACTTGCACAGAACAGAGACAAATTGTGAGATTTGATAAAATATCTTTAGAAGGATTGAAAACTGCTAGAATACATATTTAGATAAGAGAAAGAGTATCTGGGTCTATGCCCTATGGGCCGGCTACAGCTTGAAAGGTGAATAGATACATAGATAGTTAATTAACACATTTAATTATGACTTTTTTTTTTGTTTTTTACATAAAGCAGGTTCAATCTGTTTTTAAACAGTAGAATCTCACTAACATGTACCATTCGTACCTCACATCAGATGGTCAGAAGTAATAATAAATTTGTGGAAAAGAATAGCAAGTGGGTTGGGAGCTGGCTTACTGAGTGAGGTCTGGTTCAGTCTTGACCAACAGCCTAGATCTAGGGTTACCCAACTTTAAACGGATACCAGAGATTTATTCTGGGAAAGAAAGATATAGTGCTGATTATAAGACCTAAAAAAGGTACCTATAGTCAAAAAATATTGCCACTAACATGTATTCCTCAAATGTTGCATTTGCAGTTTACAGGGTTCTTTTTCTTTCTTTAATGACAAGTGAAACCGAATAGTAAACTAGAGATAAATAAGATGCATCCTTAGATGACAATCTAATGATTTATCTGGACATGCACTTGACTGATTGGAACAGCAGGGTAAGAGAGGAGTTAGTAGTCTCAGGAAAACCTGGGGGAAAACAGTAAAAGGGAAAATCATGTCAAATGAAGTTTCATAGACTAAGTTGAAGAAGATATAAGACAACAGTAACCAGTGATACAGTGACTGTTGCGATCCTTCTAAAGGAGTAAATCATGATTAATTATCTGATAACAACAGATTATCTTCTTATATTGATGTGAGTCATAAAAGCAGCAAAGATTATACTGGAGTTCATGGAGAAGTGGTGGTGTGCATAACTGAACTCTTGAATAATTGATTCAGCCTATTTGTAATATGGTCGCATAAATGTGGCTCCCTGACACAGGTTCTTTTAGGTTTGTGAAGCACATAAAATAGAGAAATGCCTTGTGATTCCATTTGGTGCCTGGCATATGTAGGAAGAGGGGAAGAGTGCAGATCTCAGGACAGGCCTAGAGTAAGATGGAATGACAGCATAATTTAACAAAAAAGATATTCAGCAACAACTTCAAATAACAGTGGTTGAGGCCCTGAGAAGAGTGAGAGCTAGAGTGTTTTATCTCCCTTGACAACTGATAGGATATAAGACGGTGGGGGTGGGGTGTGGTTTAGATTCACAATACTAAGCTTCAACATTTTGATATGTGAAAAGCGGGGTTTTTTTTTTTTTTTGGGGGGGGGGGGGGGGAGTGCTTGAGGTGGGAAGAGTATTCATTTTCACTGTTATTATCTCACATTAGCTATGCAAACCAGACACCAATTTTACTTTTTTAAATATCTGTGTTCTATAGAGCCTCTGACAGGAGGATAAGGCAGCACTGTGGTATAACCTTTTTATATGTGTGTTTCATAATGTTATCAGTTACTTGTTGGTCGACAAATTGAAGTGTTTTTCAGATCACAAGTTAAACTTAGACACTGGTGATGGACATGATAGGAACTTCCCTTACTCATAGAATTAGCTTATGTGGTGTCAGCAATACATTTCTTTATTTAAAACTTTTCAACCACATGCTTAAACACACATTATTTTAAGCTGCATTCCTTTTTTTACTATATCCTAATCTGTTATATAGCATATAGAGACCAGAACATGATTTTATGTCTGATTTGTTCGGAAAGCAATATTCAGCCATTCAACCATTTGCTATTTTGCCAACAGCTGGTTGGTTTAAAGGAGAAAAAAACATTCCATTTTGATAAATGCTTCTAAGTATGAACTCGCATCTGTCTACATGGGCTGCTTGGTTATAATTGAAACACACTCATAAGTGAAGATGTACACACCACATCTAACTGTTTTGGTGTGTGGGTGTGTGTTTGAATTATTAGCGCATGTTGGTATATTTACAAGTATCACATGTTACTAACCACATTGTGAATGTGTATATATGCAAGTTTACATATCAGACTTTTCCGGTTGTCTTTTTGGATACAGCTCATTAAATGAAAATAAATTGTATTGCAAGTTCATAATATTATAGCATGCTGGAATGTCTGCCAACTGGAATAGTTGAAACTATTAATATTCCTCCTACAAAAGCATTATTTCTCATCTCATCACCCATTTATTATTGTAGTTAATTGTGCACCTAAATTATTATAAAATATTTGGCCATTTATAATGAACTCTTCTTTTGGCAGCACCCTGAGTATTCATGTAACTTAAACTCACATAGCGATATGTGTAATGTGCAGTAAACTTTGTACAAAAATGTTGTACTATAGCTTGTTTCATAAGTCGTGCCCAACTTTTAAAATCAATATCTTTTAAACCGCTTTTTGTAATTTTTTCAAAATTTGCATGTAAAGTTATAATGATTAGAACCCAACAGGGAATTAATTTCATTAAAAACAAACATTTGGTTATTATTATTGCTTATTTGATTTATATAAATTTATAACGACCCATTGATGTAGTCAAAACTTAGTGTTTACAGTATTTAAGTTAAAAATAGTGATTACAAATCTATACACGGTCAAATTTACGATTTTGCACGCTTTAAACGTGAGTTGTCTGACACAATTAGACACTTGTAGAAAACACGAGGCATTGTGTGTTCCATTTCCGTTCTTTCATAGGTGTAGACGTGGAACGTTAACATTTATCATAAGTCTTAAAATGAAATTCTGCAGTTTACAAAACATCGCAATAAAAATGTATGACTATTTTTGCAAAGAGGCTAAACGAGGGAGATTATTTCATTCTTTAGAAAACCCTGAGAATAGGACAAGACACATTTTGGATTTATCTAAACGGTCATTTAATCGCTGGATGCAAGCATGTGACCGTCAATGTTCAAAATATACAAAATCACAAGGAAGAGCAAAAATGTTGGATAATTTCGACAGTGAACTTATTAGAAGTGAAATTCGCAAAATGTTGGGTATGAATGAAACTGTTACAATAAGAAAATTAAAAGTATCGCTGAAAAAGAACAACAGTATTGAAATATCAAAGTCTACATTATGGAGGAATGTGAGAGCTGCAGGCTTTACATTAAGAAAGTATTCCAATGGACGAAACATCATCTGTGAGAAGCCACATATAGTAGTCATGAGAAGCAAGTACTTACGTGAAGTAAAAGAGGTGCGCAAGCAAGGTTATGATATTGTGTACTTGGATGAAACATGGATCAATGCTCACCACACTAACCAAAGGGAATGGCAGTCATCAGATGGAAAGATTAAGAAATTAATACCTAGCAGCAAAGGACAGCGCTTGATAATTGCTCATGCAGGTAGTCGACAACATGGACTAATACAGAATGAAGAGCTCATTTTTCTTTCAAAATCCATAGACAATCGGGATTATCACTCTGAGATGAATGGTCACATATTTAGACATTGGATTGAAAATTCTGTTCTCCCATCACTAGATCGACCATCTTGCCTAATAATGGACAATGCAGCTTACCACAACATTGTTGCACTTGAAGATAAAGTCCCGACGTCATCCAGTACAAAAGATGCTATTAAGATATGGCTCACAAAGGAGCACATACAATTTAATAACATGTACTTAAAACCTGAATTACTATCTCTAGTAAAGCAAAAACAGAGGACAAAGATTTTTCAAATAGATAAGATTATCCAAGAGCACGGTCATATAAGTTTGAGGCTGCCACCTTACCATGCTCATTTAAATCCAATAGAACTAATCTGGGCAAAATTAAAAGGACAAGTGGCAGATGAAAATACAACATTCAAAATATGCGATGTAAAGACTCTTGCTAATCTCGCTTTATTAAATATAGACAAAGATTATTGGGCTAAATGTGAAGACCACGTCTTAAAACAGGAAGAGGAATATTGGAAAAATGATGGTTTGTGGAATGTTCAACTCCAAACAGTTATTAATCTTTTAGACTCGTCTGATTCAGAATGAAAGTATATAGCCCCCACAATGTTGGCCCCTATATTACCTTAAATTAGTTCAACAAACGGTCCTTTTCAGGACCACACAACTATGAAAATTGGACATACAGGTATACCTTGATATTATCGTCCGTCCTCGAACTGAGCAGACAATAATTATCCTGGTGTTTTGTTTTATCCAGTTATTTCCCCATTAAGGCCACGCCTTTACCTAGTGAAAATTAATCGTAGACCAGCAACTACGGTAATTTCTATTCTTTAGGGCTTCACAATTTACAATTTTGACAAACATCAAAGAAATATCGCCACTTTAAGAAAACTGCAGCTGCAAGATATTTGTTAAATATACATTTAAAGGGTCTTTTGCATTCTAATAACATTTGGAAAATTTCAAAAGTATTTAACAAACGGTTAGAGAGTAATAGCGTTTTGAAGTTGGGCATATGTTTTGAAACGAGCTATAACTCACATTCACATGCTTTCCTAGGTGATGAAAATATGCAAGGAATTCTTTTCATAATTTCATTTTTAATTTTATCATTTGTTTTTGTTTGCTTGTCATTGGTCAGCAGGGCAAACAGCCTGTATTCTCCAGTCCTATATACCCCACCCCCAGATCCAGTAATGGGATAATGCTGTAAAGATAGTTTCTGCTCGTTATTGCTCAGCAGGACAAACAGTCTGAATTCTCCAGTCCTATATGCACCACCCCCAGATCCAGTAATGGGATAATGCTGTAAAGATAGTTTCTGTTCATTATTATTCAGCAGAACTACCTTTGTTACAATCTGAACACCATCAAGGGTGCAAATGCCACAGATTGCGAACAACATGGATGCTTCTGGTTAAACAAACACTTTAAATCTGTCATCACAGAGTGCCACATTTAATCATTGCCATGCTAGGTTCAAAATACCAGTAGCCACTATATTACAGCTGTAGCCAAAATTGTCTGTGAGTTAAAACATCAACTCTTTCATAGACCCCAGCAAATGCACACATTTACTAAATGGGAAAATCAAAATATAGTCCACTCAATTATGTCTCTTTTATACATTTTGAATCATCTGAAACGTTAAATGAAATTTTGAAATGGTCAGAGTATTTTTTAACTGCTGTAGCCACCTCAGTGTTCCACTTTCATACTAGAGATTGTTGTAATAAGTCATACTTGCTGATTAGTATATGAAAATCTATATCACCTCTCTCCCAATTTTTCCATTACATACACACAAATTGTTTGTTATAACTTATGACGAATAGCAATATATATAATTAATTACCTTTTATTCACAATCTAGCTTTTCGTGCTGAATTTGATTGATTTGTGGCCTTATCTCTCCCATCAAGCTCTATGTACAATATAAGGCTATAACAAACAATTCTTCCTAATTTGTTTATGAATTATACTCTTGAGACTAGTTACCTCATAGACCTGCAGTTAGATCAATACTGTCAGTTCACCATAGTGCTTGACCTGGACCATACAGTATGTGACAGGGCCCTATTATTAATGGACATGCAAAGTGTTCTCTATTGGGCCAAGATTCTGCTTGCAGGAAAATGGTGGAAGTTGGTGTACAGGCATCAAGGAGAACATTTTGCTGACAATTATGTGCTACAGAGAAGCAAGATGAGAGAAGGCAGTCATTTCTTATACAATCAGAAAGAACCCTGTCATCGTCATCAATGGCAACCTGACAGGTTATGGATACAGAGATGAAATTATCATACCACAAGTAGAACCTTTCCTCAATGTGCATGAACCAGCATGATATTGCAGTAAGACAATGCTTGTCCACATATGGCCCTAAGGGAAATGGATCATTTTCAGCAACAAAAGATTAATGTTATCATGTCACATATGGCCCTAAGGGAAATGGACCAATTTCAGCAACAACAAATTGATGTTATTATGTCACATATGGCCTTAAGGGAAATGGACCAATTTCAGCAACAAAAGATTAATGTTATCATGTCACATATGGCCCTAAGGGAAATGGACCAATTTCAGCAACAACAAATTAATTTTATCATGTCACATATGGCCGTAAGGGAATTGGACCACTTTCAGCAACAAAAGATTAATGTTATCATGTCTCATATGGCCCTAAGGGAAATGGACCACTTTCAGCAACAAAAGATTAATGTTATCATGTCACATATGGCCCTAAGGGAAATGGACCACTTTCAGCAACAAAAGATTAATGTTATCATGTCACATATGGCCCTAAGGGAAATGGACCACTTTCAGCAACAAAAGATTAATGTTATCATGTCACATATGGCCCTAAGGGAAATGGACCACTTTCAGCAACAAAAGATTAATGTTATCATGTCACATATGGCCCTAAGGGAAGTGGACCGCTTTCAGCAACAAAAGATTAATGTTATCATGTCACATATGGCCCTAAGGGAAATGGACCACTTTCAGCAACAAACGATTAATGTTATCATGTCACATATGGCCCTAAGGGAAATGGACCACTTTCAGCAACAAAAGATTAATGTTATCATGTCACATATGGCCCTAAGGGAAATTGACCACTTTCAGTAACAAAAGATTAATGTTATCATGACCTCTTGTTTCCAAAGACCTTTCTCCTATCAAGCATGTGTGGATCAAACTGTAGCATTTGTTGTGAAGAAGACAAATTATCCTGAAAGCTACCTGAAAGTTAGTACAAATGCTGCAAGAATAATGGAACACCCTAACAACGGATCCAACATCTCACTGACTTGCTGAAAAGGAGATAAAGATTAATTATTTCCTATGAGTGCTACACATACTTTATTTTTCTATCTTTCTTTTGTGACACTTTCTGAAAAATCAAAGTGATCACTTGTATTGTCATTAATATTCAAGCATATTGTGCATCGAGTTTGATCTCATGTTGATCAAGAAATCACATACAGTGACCTATATATTGTTGCACACTAACATTTTTTCATGAGTATGATATTAACAAATTATTCTTATTGACCCAGGATCTGTTGAGTTCTGTATTGATCAGATAGAACTTAAGTAGCTTAAGTTTGTTGATTCTAATATTAGTCGTTCCTTCATTATTCCAACATTAGTCATTGTTGTTGAGTTTCAAGGGTTGTTCATAAAGTTTTGGGACTAAATTTGTTTGACAAAATGAGTAGACCTACTAGCTTCTTGGTCTAGTGTTCCTCAGAGTGTAGTCCCCTTGTGACTGAATACACTTATTCTTGCCATTTATGGAAGTACTTCTGAAAGTTGCTTTGTGGGATGACCCTCATCTCTCTCTTGTCATGTTCATTTGAATCTCCTCAATTTCATCGAATAGATGACCTTTCAATATTCTCTTCAGATGTGTAAGAAGTTGCAGGGAGTAAGGTTATGTAAACATGGAGGGCTTGAAGCTAAGGGATGTGGCGTTTTACCAAAAATTCATTTGTAGATATGTGTGCAGGGGCATTGTCATGGTGAAGGATTCAGTTGAAGGTTTGCCACTTCTGTGAATGATGTCTATGCACAAGGAAGTATTGTAGGATGACTATAAAATTCTGTATTCACTGTCTGCCCTTTAGGGACGTATTCATGACGTATTAGTCTATCAGTGTCAAAGAACACGCTCAATGTGGTCTTATAATTTGACTTCACTTGCCGTGCCTCCTTCTGCCAAGGAGTTAATGCTGGGATAACATTAGCTTAGTTTCCAGGTCATACCTATACTCGCACAATGCTATAAATTTGGAATGGTCAAGGGCTCATTCAAGGAGATCAGTATAAATCGACACACGATTTCCCCTTTGTTGTGCAGTCAGGTATCAATTTCACTGATACGTTATTATATTATTCAGTGTGAATGTTTTCCTACATTCTATGCTACCTCTCTATTGTTAGACATTATTCAGTGTGAATGATTTCCTACATCCTGTGCTACCTCTCTATTGTTAGACATTTGGTTATTTGGTTATGAAAGGCTCCAGTATCACTGCAAACGAATTAAAATCCATAATTGCTCAACCGCCCGTGCCAGCGTAATCATCCGAATCTCATCTCCCAAACAAAGAAAGGTAACTGTAGTCCCCATCATAGCAGTCTCAGCACACGCCAAAAGACATAAGGCGAAACCGCACAGAAAGTGAACACAGCCAACTTTTCCCTGTCATACGATATCATCATTCATCGAAAGCAATTGGAATATCGAAACATGATCAAAATGGATGAGACACAGCTCACGGTGTGCACAGAGCACTTAACTCAGTAGCTCCTGCAACAAGCCGGACTTGGAATATGAGGAAACTGCAACAAGGAACACTTTTCATGCATAGCCTTCAATTGTTCCCACCGCCTATCCAACATATACCGGGAGTTCACGTCCTCTTGAAAATGATGATCGTCATATTTTTTAAAAATGTAGAGCACTTGATGATGTTAGGCCATTGTTGACTCTAATTCCGAACATATAGACACACGGTTAGTCGTCAGATTATCCCCGTTGCACATCAAACAACTGACTGTAAGATTAGCGTACGGCCGGTCTAGAGTCTAGGGATATACGATGAACCATTATGATGACGTAGCACACAAAAAAGTCATACACACAATTTCACTCCCTTTCGATTTCTGATTACTCTAGTAAAAGCAGCCTAAGACAAACAAAACACTGTGCAAATTCCGTAAAGAGATAAAACTGTGGCTGACGAAGTAGTTTACATTGATAAGTAACATGGAAATAACTTGCATCAAGGAATTCCAACAACGGCCATGAACAGCACCAATGTGATGTAAAGCGCAGATCAAGTCTCGACGTTGGAAGATCGCATTCACAACACTTGATTTGTCAAAACTGGACTGTTGCCGACATACAACATCGCTTTAGCGGCACAGATGTAATAAGAAGATCATCACTTTTACTTTAACGCAGAAAAGTACAACGGAGAACCGAAATTAATCAGATTCCGAATGCACTTACTGCAGCGATCAAGAAAACATGACCTAGATCCCACCATCTTTACAACGGAAGTCGTGTTAGACATTATTCCTGTTAATGTTAGACATTATTCAGTGTGAATGATTTCCTACATCCTGTGCTACCTCTCTATTGTTAGACATTATTTAGTGTAAATGATTTCCTACATCCTATGCTACCTCTCTATTGTTAGACTTAATTTAATGTGAATGATTTCCTACATCCTGTGCTACCTCTCTATTGTTAGACATTATTTAGTGTGAATAATTTCCTACATCCTATGCTACCTCTCTATTGTTAGACATAATTTAATGTGAATGATTTCCTACATCCTATGCTACCTCTCTATTGTTAGACATAATTTAATGTGAATGATTTCCTACATCCTATGCTACCTCTCTATTGTTAGACATTATTTAGTGTAAATGATTACCTCATCATATGCTACCTCTCTATGGTTAGACATAAATTAGTGTGAATGATTTCCTACATCCTATGCTACCTCTCTATTGTTAGACATAATTTAATGTGAATGATTTCCTACATCCTATGCTACCTCTCTATTGTTAGACATAATTTAATGTGAATGATTTCCTACATCCTATGCTACCTCTCTATTGTTAGACATTATTTAGTGTGAATGATTTCCTACATCCTATGCTACCTCTCTATTGTTAGACATAATTTAGTGTGAATGATTTCCTCATCCTATGCTACCTCTCTATTGTTAGACATTATTTAGTGTGAATGGTTACCTCCACACATGTCACAGTCTCACTGGTGCTGAAGGTGGCTGCTGTGCTCACATTCTCTTGAGTAGTAGTACACCCAGGAGAGTTTGCTATAACTCAAGCTTCAGCTTCATTATGTTGTTTATTATAGTTTCCTAAAAAAAAAAAAATGTACTCCCGGAACTTTATGAACAAATCTGGTACGTCTATTTTCAACTGAAATTTTAGTAGTTACGTTAACAAAATTTAATGATATGTCTTAAAACCAAATGGCAAATGTTATATGAAAGAGAAAACATGCATCGAAAGCTCACAGAGAAAAAAATTACGCTTTTTCCTAAACATAAATGAACGAACATATAAGAATACTCTGTGTTTTTATGATTTAAACAGGAAAACAAAGGCAGGAGGGCATAAAGACAAGAACAGATCTACAAAGTCAGCTTGTGATGGGGATGAGAAAGTAGTGAGTATCATTTCTTTTTATTCATCTTCTTATGGTTTGTTACTCCTCCCCAAGTCAAAGACAACACATAGGGCAGAAGTCAAACTGCCTATGTTTAGTGATTCACTGATAAGTTTTGTAGGTCTTACCTTATTCTTAAACCCATAGTTAAGCCCTTTCTATTAATCATATTATCTAAATTCTTCTTAGTACTTCTTTTGGTCTTTGTTTTCCTTTACCACCCTGTGTCCACTTAAAGGTGTGGTGCATAAATCTTCTTTTGTCCATTTTGAACGTACGACCAATGTACTTCTATTTTCTTTTTCCTATATAAATTGATTAATATTCTTGTTTACTTTCTTCTCTTATAATTCCATTTGGTGCTAAGTCTCTTCAATTTATATTTAAAAGTTTTCTGAAGCAATTATTTTCAGAAGAAGTTAGCCTCTTTTCTAGAGCTTGAGAGTGTTTTCAACTCTTGCATCCAAATGTTAGCAGGGGTTTCACACAATAGTTGAACTGTCTGTGTTTTGTGTACTTGCTAAGTATTTTTGATCTCCAAATTCTTGCCAGTTTGATAAAGACACTTAATGCCTGCACGATACGGTTCCTAATTTAAGCTGTGTGTACTTCCCACGACATTTTGTTTCCTAGGAAGGTGAAGGGGATAACTTTAATGTAGGATACTTGAGTTTTTTTTTGTCATTAGTTGTGTTGGTAAAGTCCATGACATTTGTTTTTTTTTATTTGTTGGAGGCATAATGCCCTGTTGGGTGATGCAACTGATCTATTTTATCTTGGACATCTGAATCTTCTGCTGGTGGTTTACTTAAAATAAGAGTTCAGAAATATTGTGTACATTTGAGAAAAAAAATGTGCTCAGTTCATTGGTTTGTTCTACCCAATTTTTTTATGTCTGGAATAGTAGAAGAAGTATGATTTGTATGTGAGGTAGAGTGCAAGAAATATGATATGTATGTGGGGTAGAGTGCAAGAAATATGATATTTATGTGGGGTAGAGTGCAAGAAATATGATATTTATGTGGGGTAGAGTGCAAGAAATATGATATTTATGTGGGGTAGAGTGCAAGGACAAGGGGTAGGGTTCGATCCCAACCGAAAGCTTCCGGGTTCACCCAGCCTTAAATGGGAACCAGATTTTTTTCTGGGAAAGTAAATCAGCACGGGTGTAATGCCGACCACATTACCCCAAAAATCATGTGCTGAAAGTCTGTAAAATATAGGGTCACTAACACCATATTTCCCTATACGCCACTTGGCGTGACAGGGGTACTTTACTTTTTTTTTTTTTTAGAGTGCAAGAAATATGATATTTATGTGAAGAAATTTGAACTCTGCTGTATATTTAGTTTTGTGATAATGATGTTTCACTAGAGTACTATTTGTGTCAAAATGTGGTCATGTTATTTTTGTCACATTTTGTGTTCATAAACAATTTCTCCACAAAAATATGTCCAAGTTATGTACTAGTATCTTCTTTATTAAAACGAATGTACCACAAGGTAAAAATAAATGTTTGCCATATTTTAAAATAAGCAGCAAAACAAGACAATAATAGAGCTAACACGAACAAAAATAGCTAACTTGACATGGCTAACTAACAATTTAAACTTGTCCTATCTTAGATACATTCAGACGGAGAAGGAGGTTGGGACAACAGTGATTTGAGCAGCTCTGGTACTGAGTACGAAGACGTAGGCCCTGATGGGGATGATATTGAAAGTGAATGTTTCTATGAGGACCTAGAAAGCTTGTCTTTGCCAGCAAGTAAGGCAGCTAAGAACAAAACACTTGGCCACAAGCTCAAGCAAATCTTTCATAAGACAGGTGCCAAAAACAAAAGGAACAAAGCTCAGGTTGACTCAGGTGAGAATTAAGTACAAATAATGGGGGATAATAAAAAAGGTACACCTTAAGTGTAGGACAAAATATCATTTTGTATTTTAACCCTTAATTACAATACCTATTTGTGGCTGACTCATTTATGATACTGTAATAAATGTTACTACTTCTTAATTGTAACATTAGGAGCTCTAAAAATAGTGTTTAGGGTTAAAATTAAACATTATTTATTCACCCGTCTAAATCTCTCCTTCTTTGTTTATATGCAAAGAAGAAGGAAAAAAAGACTTGAAATTGGTTTGAATGATAATCTGTGAAACAGATAATATCATAGAGGCGTAAAGTATTAAAGTTACCCGTACCATAACACATCTTTAATGGGTACCGGATTTTTTCTGGGAAAGTAAAGCGGCACGGGTGTAATATCGACCACATTACCCCAAAAATTATGTGCAGAAGGTCTGTAAAATTTATGATCACTAACACCATGTTCCCTATCCATGTTTTTAAGACACTATTTGGTGTGACTGGGCACTTTACTTTACTACTTTTATACCATAACACATAGAGGTGAGCGAGTCTGAGCTCTTTCATGCTGTTAATATCTTTCCCATCTCAGCAAGTCAGGTACCTATTCTTACTTTAACTAGGCCAGTTGGAGAGTGTCAGACTGCCATTGAATCATACTTTTTTTTGTCACAAGGCAAGCACACAAACCATTTTGCTACTCACTATAATGTAAAATATTCCTTTATTTTCATATGATTTTCTAATTTGTTATTTTTGAATTTTCCAAAAAGTTAAAATGTTGCTTATTATTATAACTCTACCCATGTCTACAGGTGTATCTGCAGGTACAGACTCTGAGGCTGATACTGTAGATGACACAGATGAGGTTGATAATGACCTTATAGAGACACTGTCGCGCACCAGCAGTGAACGCAGCAGTGGTCATCTAACTCGAGATAACACAACCCTCAGCAGCACATCCACAACTACTTCTATAGCAACAACAGCTTCAACCACTGAAGAAATACCAATCTCATCTTGTGGATTGACTTTAAATCAATCACAGACACCCATGGCCTCATCCAACATGCCCCCTCCCCCTCTACCCCCCAGAACCACAAAAGTCCTAAATCAGCCTCCAGAGAACTCACCTCCTCTGCCGCCACGAAACCCTGCTTTGTCAAATAAGAGCTCACTAGGTGTCCCACTGGACACAGTCGTGCCAATATCTCCCACTGGCAGAGCTTCCAGTCGACCATATTGTAACAAGTGGGTTAATATATTGCATTTTAACTGCATGAACTATATTATGTTTTATTTATTAGTTTGAGTGTAAGTTTGATTTTACTGCAGTCAAAAGTAGGGCTGCTGTGTCTACTAGTTTGTTTTCAGCAAGAATTGTCTCTTAGATTTAAGATCAATAAATTTGCTATGTCCCTGTCTCGTTTGCAATGTGGCAGGTGGTTTGAAATTAGTTTTTATTCTAGATTATAATATAGAGCTTGCAATCTTTTCAAGTGTTTGGTGTAGCCTTTTTATGTATATTTTTTTCTAGCATGTATCTTTCATTGATTTGTTATACATACTGAAATAAAAAGTATTTATTGAATTAAACCAGTGTGTATATATATATATATATATATATATATATATATATATGACAAACATATAAATAGGTAGTAACAGAAGTTTATGTTCACAAGCAGACAAGTATTTTATTAATAGAAAATGAGAGTGACTAAGAATTGATTGACACACTGTGCTCCTAAGGAAAACTGTCAGTGAACCTTCAAAATGAACAAATCTGTCAGCTCTAACTCAAAACTCTGTGCTTAAAGGCTGTTTTAAAGACCATCTGACAATTCGCTTGAAATCTGATTTTGTAAAAAAAAAAAATTGTCTGGTACCACCTGTACCACAAAGACTCATGGATAATATCTGATAGTGATCAGTCTTGTTGGTCGAGTCTTATCTACACATTCTGAGGCCACTCCAGATAATTTTATACCTTTTTTCCCCATCATTTGGCATTCTGTCAAAATCAGCTAATCAACTGTTTGTCATTGTCTTTAAAGTCGCTAGCATTAAGCGGTTGCTAGCATTATGTATACGTGTGAAAGCTGGAAAAACAACAAGAGATATAGAAACAAAGTTGAACGCATTCGAAAATAAATGTCTAAAGAAAATACTTGGTATAGCATGGAACGAATTCAAAACAAACGAGGAAATTAGAGAAATCGCCAATCAACCACTAATATCTTCAGTAATAAAGAAAAGACGATGGTCATATGTTGGACAAGTGATGAGAGGAGATAATAACCAAATAGCAAAGAAAGCCCTCATATGGGAAACAACAGGTAAAAGAAAGAGAGGAAGACCCAGAGAGACACTGAGAACAACATTGATGAGAGCAGCAGGATTCAGCTCCCTCAATGAGATAGAGCTGCTTGCACAGAACAGAGACAAATGGCGAGATTTGACAAAATATCTTTAAAAGAATTGAAAATTGCTAGAATAAAAATTCAGATAAGAGAAGGAGTATCTAGGTCTATGCCCCATGGGCCAGCTACGGCTCGAAAGGTCAATAGATAGTAGATTAAGTGGTCACTGTGGCAGGTAGGTGATAAATTCCTTTGCACACCTACCTATGCTAGAATCTCTGCTCATTGGAAGAATGCTTCCCAATGAGAACTTAGCCCTTACAAAACTGAATCTGCAGTCATCCCCTGTAATCCAAATCCACACCCCCACAAGAATGGCGTTATTGTACAGATTTAAAGGCCAATTTTCACTGTTCTCAAAGAAGTGGTTGTAAATGCCTGTTAAATCTCTAATCTAGTTTAAAGTAATATAAATCTCTAATCTAGTTTAAAGTAATATAAATCTCTAATCTAGTTTAAAGTAATATAAATCTCTAATCTAGTTTAAAGTAATATAAATCTCTAATATAGTTGAAAGTAATATAAATCTCTAATCTAGTTTAAAGTAATATAAATCTCTAATCTAGTTTAAAGTAATATAAATCTCTAATCTAGTTTAAAGTAATATAAATCTCTAATCTAGTTTAAAGTAATATAAATCTCTAATCTAGTTTAAAGTAATATAAATCTCTAATCTAGTTTAAAGTAATATAAATCTCTATTCTAGTTTAAAGTAATATCACTTTCATGAAGCAGGGGCCTCACTGTTACACAAATGTAGAGTATATTGTACTACAGGAACTATAGATTCTGCAGAAAAGATGCAACTTATTTTCCCAATACCCACAATTTAAAAATTATGATATTGATTTACCATCTATTAATGAAAATCATAGAAAAGGGCTATAGAATGAGTCTTGTGGGCCGCTTGTGACCTGCTGTCATAGGTTGAACTATGCTGAATTAAATGTTCATCAACTTTTCAGTTACTCAAGAACATGACAACAACAAACACTTTCAGTTTGTCCTATGTATTACTGGTCTATCTCCACCCATATCCTCTCTACCACACTTATATCTGTTTTCAGCTTTCTTTTCCATGTGTTTTACTCTATACATGCCACAGTTTCTGTTTCCTGATTGTGTTTTCGGTAAAAAACTTATCCTTCAGTGCTTTGAGTTCAAATTAATTAAAATAATAAAATAGATTTCTAATTGAAAATATTTTTACATTGATTCTTTTATTATACTTTTCTAAATAAAAGTTGGTAACTTGAAACTAATTAAATTTATTTTGCAGCAGAAAATAAGGTATTTTATGTGTGTGCATAACCTGTGCATGTTCTATTTATTTATATAATTGCTCATTTGAAGTTTCATATGTAGCTCCTTTATCTTCTAATTCTATTCCTGTCTTCTACTCCTACATTAAAGGTAAGTGATGACCTATCATATTACATTTTTGTAAGGGGAAATGAAGCATTAATCTTCATAAGACTTGGTAGGGGCCTTATGCTCTTCCTCTGTTATTACCTTTTCCAACTCTTGAGCCAGATACTCTTTCTTTTTCAACCACAAGGTCAGCTGGAGATTGTCGAGCATGAACTGAACCCATATTCACCTGATTGCCAAGCCTGTATGCTAACCATTAGCAACTGCTCTCAATGCTACACACATAATAGGAAAATATTTTTCCACTTTATAACAGGGAAAAATAACATTTAAATTGTAATTGTTTGTATTGTTACAGCTTCATGGTTTGTAAGACAAGATTCAATAATAAACGTTATGACTTATAAAGTTTTCACCAGTAGACAGAGATAGGAACATGGGAGATGACATGAATTAACAGCAATGAAATAAATTTGAGAGATTTTGTTTGTATATATGCGTTTTGATGTTTATTCCTATGCTAAACCTTACCGTTTGCACATTACATTTTGCAGATCAAAGGACAGATACTCCTTTGGTGGAAGCAGTCAAGATGGCTCAGACACAGGATCAATGTCTGGTAAATTAGGTATGTATTTAGTTAGTAGAGATGGTAAAGATGGTCTTATAGGGTACAGTTACATAGGGTATAGTTACATTGGGTATAGTTACATAAGGGTATAGTTACATTGGGTATAGTTACATAAGGGTATAGTTACATAGGGTATAGTTACATTGGGTATAGTTACATAAGGGTATAGTTACATAAGGGTATAGTTACATAGGGGGTGAGAACTTTTTAAAAAACTCCTAAAACAATGACTCAACATTTCATTATAAGGTGGCCATTTTTCTTTCCTACTGTTGTAAATTTCATATTAATCAGTCAAGTCAAATACCCATTTACTGATATGGTTATATGGTGTTAGTAACCATAATTTTTACATAACTTCAGCACATGATTTTTGAGGTAATATGGTTAGTATTATGCATGTGTCACTTTACTTTCCCTGAAAAAAATTTGGTACTCATTTAAGGCTGTATGAGCCCGGAAGCCGTCGATCAGGATTGAATCCGACCTCTTGTCCTTTGTAGCCTAGTTCACTAACCTCTGAGCTATCGTAACTCCCTGTCCCAAGATAGTCCCAAAGAAATTAACCCTAGATTACGATACATATCTGTGGGTGATATTTTCATGATACCTTTGTAAAAACTACAACCACTGAAATGTTACATTTGGGTTTCAAAATTAGTATTGTCTTTAACTTTTACCACACAGCTGCGTGTTTACCAAGCAAACACAGGAATCGTATGCTGTAATAATTTCTTGGGTTAGGTTAGATTTATGGCCTGAAATTCTAATGCATTGCACCCGTGGCTACCGAAGGTTTTATGTTGTCTATTCATAGGGCACCGCAAGTCCAACAATCCAACAGTATGTTCAGCTCCCTCAAAGCGTTGTTCGCTGTCTATTCTATGTTACATAGGTTTCTTTGATGTCTCACCAGCGGCTGAGATTTTCCCCATCATGAGAAGACAAAAAAATGAATTCTTTGAAAATTGTTGAAATTTATTATTAAAAAAAAAAACAGCCCCTTCTCTACGATACCGTCATACTTTTTACAACGCACTTGAAAAAAAATCCAACATCAAATCCAATACTCAGGGATAACCAGAAGTAGTAATTAGGAAGGTATAAAAAGGGTGGGAATGTTTGCCCACAGCAAACTATCAAATTTCAAGAATATCTATTTTGAGGCAGTAATTTTGATGACAGAGTTGTAATATAGGGTTAAATGTGTAATGGTGGAGGTTGTTTGAAAGATTATTATTACTCTCAACATTTGTAGGTGTAGTTACTGATGCTAATTATTGCTGAAGAATACCCACAAGATCTATGGATTCGTGTGTACACAGATGGATCAGCAAAGAATGGGGGAGCAGATGCATACATAGAGTACCCAAATAACACTAGGGATATGAATAAAATAGCAACAGGGAAATATTGTCACAATTATGATGCAGAAATCCAAGCAATAAAGTTGGCAATAGAAAATCTGCGCTGAATAGTAATCTTAGCTCACAGCCTGTAATGTTTTTGACAGATGCAAGATCAGTACTCCAGGTACTATAATCCAGAAAATTTCCATATCTACTGACCTTATTGACTGAACTCAGCAAGCACTACAAGGTCATCTTGAAGAGGATCCCATCTCACTGTGGAATACCAGGAAATGAGAAAGCTGATCAGTTGGCAAAGGAAGGTGCAACAGGCACACAACTAGATGCACCGGCTACATACCATCATAAGAAACAGATAATCAAATCAATCAGAAGATCACAAGCCCCAAATCAGGATGCCTTTCATAATATGAATAAATGTGAACAAGTCATCATTATACGCCTCAGAACAGGACACAATCGATTCCACAATCACATGTATACAAAATTCAAGATCAGCACCTGAACTACATGTACATGTGGACAGGCGTCCCAGACTGCTGAACACATACTTCAAGACTGCACTGAATATAGTAGACTGAGGAAAATTCATTGGCCCTTACATACAACACTACAGATAAAAATATACGGGTTGCTGTAAGAATTACAAAGACAGTAAAATTTATACAGGAAACAACATTGTAGAAAAAGACAATACTTCAGGCGAATGAAAGATAGAGGCAGTAATCTTTATGACAGAATTGTAATGTAATGTTAAATGTGTAAGGGTTGAAGTTGTTTGAAAGATTATTATTACTCTCAACATTTGTAGGTGTAGTTACTGTCCTATTTCAAGCTTTTGTGCCTTTTTTTAACCAAGTTAAGTGCCCATTTACAGTTATGATTGACCTGAGTGTGTCCATATGTGAGAGTGAATTATATACTCTTGTATCAGGATTAGATCACGCCAAATTACTCCCAACATTAAAAAAAAAATAGAGAATGAAATTAAGTAGCTTGTTTTTGGTTTTGTTTATGGAGTAATAATAATATGATTGATTCATCAGTGGCTATAGAGCTTTTTATTTTTATGTTGATTTGTAGATTACATGTAATAAGTAAAAACCTTGGTGGCTGAGTGATTAGTACACTCACTACTGATAAGAAGGTTCTTGGTTCAATTCTCAAATATGGCAATTATTTTTTTCCCAGACCAGCGTGGCTTCATTGTTTATCCAGTTTCTGTAAAGTAGGTTACCAGAGATTTGTTCTAGTGAAGTAGGGCAACCTTGTTTGATAATGACCACATCACCTATAAATTATGCCTTTGGTCAATGAAAAATGTGATCACTAACATCATATTCCCCATAAACTTTAAGGCATGAAGGAATCTCTTCATTTTACTTGTAATAAATATGTAGTCAGGTATTATTCCCCACCTTAGTAATGAATACATCCAATCTGTTGGTGGCTTTGTCTTTCTCTGTTTTTTTTTTTTTCTGACATTGCAACATCAATCTATGATAATAATCTCATATATACGTTTCATTTCATGTTTCTCATTCATCAAAAGGTGCAACTAATCTGAAATTAATGCATAACATTTCACATTCATTAGAATGTTTGGAATCAAGTAGTAAACTTTTGGTGTCGTAGCTGCACTAAGACTTGCTTATGGCTATCACACTATGTAAACTCTCTAGTTCTCTCTTAACTTCTGTATAGTGGTAGTACTTCGACTTGTTTGCTTCTGTAGCATTCTTGTGATCTTCTGTGTTGTCATAGGTTAAGTACATATAGCCAGAACATAACATGAACATAACAACTCAAAGCATGAGGATGTTAAGAGGGTCATCTAACTCATACAAGTTTATTGTCTGTACACATCACTTAAAGTTACTGCTAAAACACAGGTGTTGCATGAACATAGTTATCTTGAGATCTCTATTAATCCTGCTTCTATACATGTTAACTGTCCTGGTTCCATCTCTAACTACCCCTGAAACCATTTAACTAGCATCTTGAAATCTGTCTAACAACTCCTGAGTTTTATAACGATCAACAACCTATCTATCTCTATCTCTAATCTTATCCTAACCACACGAGACCAGAAGGTCCGTGGGTACAAAGAGTCAACAATCTCCTCTACATTATGTGGTTCTAACCATCTCTCGAATAACTGCTGTTGTCTCTCTGGTGGTTCTCAAGTCTTCTACTACTACCTTTCAGCTCCCTATGGAGCATAGGTCTTCAACAAACACTTTCTAAGCCGTTCTGTTTCTTGCCATTCTTTTAAAATCATTCCATGTCTTCCCCATCATCTTCATCTCTGCTTCTATCTGTCTTCTTCAAGAATTCCTTAGTCTTCCTCTTTGTCTTTTTCCCTGGGGATTCCAAAAAAAGGGCCTGTTGTGTAATACTCTCAGTTGGCTTCTGCAGTGTGTGTTCTATTCAGCGTCATTGTCTTCGCTGTATTTCATTATTCACTGGTATTTATTCGACTGGTACATTTCCATAATTCTATGTTAGTGATTTTTTCCTGCCATTTCCAACCTTTTATTCTGCGTGGGCATCTATTAATGAAAGTCTGTATCTTCATGATTGTCACTTTAGTTGTTCTCCATGTTTCACAGCCATATAATAAGATTAACTTAACATTGGAGTTGAAAATTTGTATTTTAGTATTTAACCTAATTTCTTTGGACTTCCATGTGTTTCCCAGTGCAATAAATTCTCCTCTTGCTTTTGATATCCTTATTTTGGAATCATTTTCTGTTCCTCCCTCTTTGTCTATATTACTGCCCAGATATATGTAAGATTGTACATCTAGTAGAGGTATTTCTCCTAGTTTTATTTGGTTATTGCCAACTGCATTAATTCTCATAATGTTGGTCCTATCTCTATTTAATTGGTTCTCGAGTAACTGTCTCTAAACTTGTTCACTCTCTCCCTCATCATCTCTCGGAGGGCTCTATTTCCCCATTGGTCAGTTCAAGAACAGGCCTACGTGTCTCTCCACACCAGGATCTTGTGGATCATACATTAACCTGTCTCCTTGCTTTCCTGAACTATCAAGGTTCCAACACCTATGATCCATTTCTCTCTTAGCTCATCAGGTGTCTACCTAATGTCTATATGAGACAGTGCAGCCCCCTTCTCCCTTAGCATGTAATCTAGGCACTACTCTCTTACACTACTTCATCATGTAATCTAGGCACTACTCTCTTACACTACTTCATCATGTAATCTAGTTCTTATCTATGTCTCTACTATGTTACATCAAGAGGGCTGGGTGGTAAGACATTGGCCTCTAGATGAGAAGATTCAAGGTTTGAATCTCACCACTGGCAATGGGAATTTTCCTCTTTGAATCTGTAGTTTCTTTGAAGCCCTTCCCTCCCTTTGGTCTTGGGTTGTGAGATATGGTGTCAATAGCGGTGAAAACAAAAGGTCCCTTGTGCATTCTGTGCACATTAAAGAACTCTTTGCATTTCAAGGTTGAAAAGATCAGGCCAAAATGGTCGCTGACAGGGCAAAATTGTTAAGCAATTTAAAGAGAAAAAAATTACCCATACTGATATGTCAGGCCGAATGGTGCAGATATTGCAATTTGTGTAAATTAGCAACACAATACATCCAAGCTCATTTAACTTGTGAGCATTGAAGATGATGTTCTTTCTCATCTTTCCTCATTCATGTCCGGGCAAATAGAGCAGCCTTTATGCTTTGTGCCATCTACAACAAACATCCTCCACTTTGCCCTGTCCACTGCTATTCCTCACAGGGCACTCCATGTCTGGCCGGCTTAACTCATAACTCTTCCCATCATCTTTCACCAGAATCACAAATTCATTTACAAATCACAAATTCATATGCACATCATATACTCATTTACACTCCACATACTCATCTACATACCACAGACTCATCATATGCCTCATACTCATCTATCTACATGTCATAGACTCATCGACACGTCATAGAATCATCTAGAAGATCACAAACTCATCTACAGGTCATAGACTCATCTACATGCCTCACACTCATCTATCTATATGTCATAGATTCATCTACATGCCACGTATTCATCTGCATATCATAGACTCATCTATATACAACATACTCATCTACACACCACAAACTTGTCTGCTACATCATAGACTCATCTATATACCACATACTCATCTACACACCACAAACTTGTCTGTATATCATAGGCTCATCTATATACCACAGACACACACCACAAACTTGTCTGCACATCATAGACTCATCTATATACAACATACTCATCTACACACCACACACTTGTCTGCACATCATAGACTCATCTATATAACAACATACTCATCTACACACCACAAACTTGTCTGTATATCATAGACTCATCTATATACCACAGACACACACCACAAACTTGTCTGCACATCATAGACTCATCTATATACCACAGACAGACACCACAAACTTGTCTGCACATCATAGACTCATCTATATACCACATACTCATCTACACACCACAAACTTGTCTGCACATCATAGACTCATTTATATACCACAGACACACACCACAAACTTGTCTGCACATCATAGACTCATCTATATACCACAGACAGACACCACAAACTTGTCTGCACATCATAGACTCATCTATATACCTCATATTCATCTACACACCACAAACATGTCTGTATATCATAGACTCATCTATATACCACAGACACACACCACAAACTTGTCTGCACATCATAGACTCATCTATATACCACATACTCATTTACACACCACAAACTTGTCTGCACATCATAGACTCATCTATATACCACAGACACACACCACAAACTTGTCTGCACATCATAGACTCATCTATATACCACAGACACACACCACAAACTTGTCTGCACATCATAGACTCATCTATATACCACAGACACACACCACAAACTTTTCTGCACATCATAGACTCATCTATATACCACATACTCATCTACACACCTCAAACTTGTCTGCACATCATAGACTCATCTACACACTACAAACTTGTCTGCACATCATAGACTCATCTATATGCCTTAGACTCATCTACACGCCACATACTCATTTAGATTACAATCATTAAATACTAAGTCAGGGACAGATACAATTACATCTTTCTCTTGATATTGTTGCAGATTCCTACATCTGGCATGTAAAATATAAGAGGAATTGTTTCCTCATTACCTTGCTGACTAACTGATGAATAAATGATCTATTCTTATCCTCAGAATACATTGATTATGATCCAGCATCAGCTGGAACATTGGAAAGGCTGGAGAGATCTGAGTGAGTACAAATCCACCTGATGAATATATATCTGTAAATTGTTCCACATATCCATAACTGTAGTGCTATCATCTAAGCAAATTACACAGACCTGTTTACATATTATATGTTAGTTCAGGATTTTTTTTTTTATGTATCTGTCATTATTACTAAACACATACATGGCTAAAACCATAGCAGAAGAATAGGCTAAAGCAATCACCACCTTGTAGACAAGTCTGAAGAGTACAGACCATAATTGAAATAAATTGATAGTGACAGTTATGAAATGTATACCCCACAGGGAACAGACAGGAGATGCTGAAGGCATTATGTAGCATCAACAGTTCCAGTTTTATGGAAACAGATATTGCCTTATGTTCTTCTTTAAAAAAAAAAAAAGTGTAGCATGAAAATATAGTAACCTTCAGGAAATCTCATGTTAGTTGTATTTTCAAAGAAATGTATTGTCACTTGATGTATTCTGAGACTGAATGTAGTGTTTCATTCTCTGTATTCAGACTTCACAATAGACTGTTTGTAGCAATGACATTAAATGTATACCACAGAGAGAGTTTAGTTATAAATTCTTATATTGATTGACACATGCTATTCATTCTCCAGTTCCTCATGTAAAAAAAAGAAATCAATATTTGGGTAAGATTTGCACAGCAAATACATTTATTTGTTATTTGTTCAATGTTTGAGCTACATGCAACAGATTCCAAACATTGATATCATAGGTGTGGTACACTTTGTGTGTGTTTATTGATGTTTTGACTTTATTGGTGTTTAATGTGTGTGCACATCAAAACTATAAATATAATTATTAGCACATATACAAAAAGTTATAAGTTTTGTTTCTTTTTAATTTAATTTTAATACAATTCATATAGATTTTAAGTCTGAATTCACTCAAAAAAAAGAGGATGAAATGAAATGTCAGGCATTCTTTTCAGGTCATAAACACAGTACGGATACTTGTCATTTGAAATTGTTTAACGCTAATTTACGAAACAGTCATGAAAATTGCAGAATCAAAATACAAACTCTTCCAAATTTGACAGTTTGTTGTGGTCAAACATCCCCCCTTCTGTGTACCTTCCTAATTACTTAATTACTACTTCTGGTGACCCCTGAGTGTTGGATTTGTTTCTATGATGTAGGATTTATTTCCCCCTCATTTAATGAAATACGATCTTGATAATGCGAAAAAAAAATATTGGGTATTATTTTACTCAAATCAGTGAATTTTTCTAGTCTTCACCTTTCTTGATTTCGGTAGTGAGATCTAATGTCTAGCCCTCTGAGATAAGGGCAAATAACAGGAGCACACGCTAAAGAACCCTTGGCAGTTAATAATATAAAAGAGTAGACAAAATTTTGGCAAAAATTGTAAAATTGTTAAGTGACAAAAAAAATCTACCCATTTACTCCCTCATTTTTTAAGGTGCTAGTGCCAGGAGTTTATGCATTTGAAATGAAACCGCCTTTATTGATTTCAAAAGCATGTGGCCACGTGCTGAAGACTGAGGAAGGTGCTGAGGAGGGGATATGAGCAATATGGAGTTGCTCAATGTGCAGTGAAGATGATTTGTTGACTAAAAACTAAACTTTATTTCAAAAAATCGTTTGCAATTATTTAAATTTATTTTCATTAGTTTACAGATTATAACATGTCAAAGCTGTAGCTGACATTAAAATTTAAAAAAAAACTGTTATGTGTCTTGAAAGATGTTTTAATGATATAGTATTTTGATTTCTTCAGTTTCATTATTTTTGTTTTTAATGTACGTTCAACTATTCAATATTTAGCTTTGAGAAGCATTTAAATCAAAGCCACCTAGATATTGAGCTTTTAATGAAAGGAATATAAAAACACTCATGAATTTTCTGAAGGTTGAATCTTTTGATGGTTGCTTTCAGAAGCATAATTCACATGCATTGGCTATTATATATTAGTGAATCTATTTTATTATTTTGATGTTGTGTGTCAGATTGTGTTCAGGAAATGTTGCAAATAAAAAGAGCTTGATGATTGGTTTCTTTTCTTGTGTTGTTGGGCCACACTGCTTGTCTGTTCTCTAGAAGTATCAGCTTGTCAAATCATTGATGATAAAATTAAATTTACCAAAATAAAATTTTTAAATTATCAGGTCTTAAATATTCTATAATTATCTGTAGAGTATAAGCTCCACAGGAGCCGCCATAGCTCAGTGGTTAGTGAACTGGACTACTAAGGACAAGAGGTCAGGTTCAATCCAGATTGACGGCTTTCAGCCTTAAATGGGTACTGGATTTTTTCTTGGAAAGTAAAGTGGCACGGGCATAATACTGACCATATTACCCCAAAAATCATGTGCTGAAGATCTGTAAAAATTATGGCCACTAACTCCCTATTCTCCACTTGGCGTGACGGGGCTCTTTACTTTATAAGCTCCATAATGGGTATGAAGTGAGGTATTGATCAGCTTTGGGGCACTGACTTTACTGAACCAATGACAAGTTTAGTTATGTCTTGCCATAAACTTGGAAAGTAATGCTTGGAACTCACTGTAGAAGTCAGGTTTAAATAAAGTACAGATCAAAGATAATGCTGGCCAGGACATGAAGAGTGATGATAAGGATCGAAAGCCATGGAGTTGAAACAAGTTGTTGGTTGACTCTAGGTTGATGTAGTGATTGCTGCGGCTTTCCTGATTTCTAGGGTTCTACTGCAGAAATTGGAACTTGTCCATTCTAGACTCAACTGGAATACTAGGTGTTCTGTATCAACAGATCTTTTTGCTACAGGGATACCAGCGATCCTCACCTTGTTAGCCATTCTGTTTTGACACTGTTTTCATGGCATTGAAATTAGGTCTTTGTCAACTGTGGCTCACTGACCTTACCATGGTCTGAAATGTAGGACAGACACTGGTGAGAATTCGGAGTAAAGAAGTCAGATAATTGTGGAGGAATATGATCTTTAATTCATTAAAACATAAACTTAGAAAGGTAAAACACACATTCTGAAAGGTAAAACATACATTCAGAAAGGTAAAATGTACATTCAGAAAGGTAAAACATACATTCTTCTTCTTCTACCTTTTTAGCTCCCAGTGGAGCATAGGTCTTCAACAAACACTTTCCAAGTTGTTCTGTTTTTTGCCATTCTTTTAAGATCATTTCATATCTTCCCCATCATCTTCATCTCTGCTTCTATCTGTCTTCTCCAAGAATTCCTTGGTCTTCCTCTTTGTCTTTTCCCCTGGGGATTCCAAAAAAGGGCCTGTTGTGTAATACTCTCAGTTGGCTTCCGTAGTGTGTGTCCTATCCAGCGCCATCGTCTTCACTGTATCTCTTTATCCACTGATATCTGACTGGTACATTTCCATAATTCTATGTTAGTGATTTTGTCCTGCCATTTCCATCCTTTTATTCTGCGTAAGCATCCATTAATGAAAATCCATATCTTCGTTGATTGTCAATTTTGTTGTTCTCCATGTTTCACAGCCATATAATAGGACCGACTTAACATTTGAGTTGAAAATTTTTATTTTTGTATTTAACCTAATCTCTTTGGATTTCCATATGTTTTCCAGTGCAATGAAAGCTCCTCTTGCTTTTGATATCCTTATTTTGGTATCATTTTCTGTTCCTCCCTCTCTATCTATATTACTCCCCAGATATATGTAAGATTGTACGTCTAGTAGAGGTATTTCTCCTAGTTTTATTTGGTTATTGCCAACTGTATTAATTTTCAAAATGTTGGTCTTATCTCTATTAATCTTCAGTCCTAGCTGTTGTGATCTCTCATCAAGTTTGCTCATTTTATCCTGCATCTGTTGATGGCTGTGTGATAGGAGAGCTATGTCATCAGCACAGTCTAAATCATCAAGTTGTTTGGTCAGTGACCAATGGATCCCATTTCTGTTGTTTTGAGTTATTTTCATAATCCAATCTCAGTAGAAAGAGAAATGGAGACAGAAGGCATCCCTGCCTTACTCCTGTTCTTATTTCAAATGCTTCTGTAAGCTGTCCTTCATGCACCACACTACATTTTGTTCCTTCATACATTGTTTTTATCAGGTTAATAAACTTTATGGGGATTCCGTAATGACTCAGCAACTTCCAAAGCATTCTTCTGTCTAAACACCATCAAATGCTTTTTCATAATCTATGAATAAAACATACACTCAGAAAGGTAAAAATACATTCAGAAAGAAGAGTCTGTAAAACTTGACAACACTAAAAGGGACTGAGTGAAAATGTCTGAGACACAATGAAAGAATATTTGGATAAGGGTCTATCAGTCTTAAAAATGCTTAAAAGACCAATGAGAGTACTTGTGGACTACCACAAGGCACAATAGATTTATTGGAGATTTGGACACCACAGGGCACAGTAGAATGTGCTGTAAGTGTTTTCGACACTACAAGTCACAACAAAATGTGGATGTTCTCAACTCCACGGATCACAACAAAATGTGGGTGTTCTCAACACCATGGATCACAACAGAATGTGAGTGTTCTCAACACTGCAGAGGAATACAGAATGTGGGTATTCTCAACACCACAGATCACAACAGAATGTGAGTGTTCTCAACACCACGGATCACAACAGAATGTGAGTGTTCTCAACACTGCAGAGGAAAACAGAATGTGGGTGTTCTCAACACCACGGATCACAACAAAATGTGGGTGTTCTCAACACCACGGATCACAACAGAATGTGGGTGTTCTCAACACCACGGATCACAACAGAATGTGAGTGTTCTCAACACTGCAGAGGAAAACAGAATGTGAGTGTTCTCACAGATCACAACAAAGTGTGGGTGTTCTCAACACCACGGATCACAACAGAATGTGGGTGTTCTCAACACCACGGATCACAACAGAATGTGAGTGTTCTCAACACTGCAGAGGAAAACAGAATGTGGGCAACACTGCAGAGGAAAACAGAATGTGGGTGTACTCAACACTACAGGCACAATAGAATATGGGATATATCAACACCATTGGGTACAGCAGAATGTGAATATCTTAGCACAGCAAGGCAGAACAGAATATGGGAGATCTCAACACTACAAGATACAGTAGATTATGGTAGCTTTCAACATCACAGGGCACAACAAATGATAAGTGATCTTAACATCACAACTGTTTGTGACCTAGTAAAACTTGAATCACTGCACTCTGGATACAGCAATAAGTGCTTAGTCCCTTTCAATAAATTCAATTGTGATTGCATGCTAGTAGTGATGGTGATGCTATTTACAAGTTAGCTAAGTGGTCATATCTTTGCATTTTGGATGCAGCTAGAGATGCTGAGTCTCTTACAGCTGGTTTGAAATTGATTGCATGCTAGTGGTTTCCATAGTTTTCTGGTGTAGCAAATTGTCCATTTATCAAAATATGAGCAGCAACTTAAATGCTGTTAGACTTGTTGATATTAACATATTCTGTACCAAAAGCCACAAAATGCACTCTAGTAGCTGCTGTGAGAAACCCAGGAGCCGCTTTTTTGCAGCTTTTCATTTATTGAACATTTCCACAATTACTTCTTCTAAAACCTTGTAATTCTCTTATTTAACACACTTTCAGACTTCCTAATTTATTTGAACAAGCTACCTGTTTTAGACTAATTATAATTTATTTTCTTGCTGTTCTTGCACATTTTTTTTAAATTCTGAAAAATGGTGTGACCACAGCATGTTTTAAACCCCTTGGTAGTGAATGTGTTAAGCAAGACAAAGCTCCACTGAGTAGGAATTGTTATGGATAACTGTTCATGATGTACGCATTAGATAACTGAAGTTATTAATTCAATTTGTTAAAGGTTTATGAACAACAAATTACATACCAGGAAGTGACGAATTTGACAGTGTTTGGAATATGTATTCTCTTAAATATCTGCTAAAATATTAGATCACAATTTTAGTTAGAATGTTCACATTTTCTTGTGAAGTTACAAATTAAAACCACTCCCGATTTTAGAGAGGAAATGAATGAAAGGAACATAGCCAGTTATGTCTTTTCGTACATTACATTACTGTTGTTAGAAAAATAGAACTAAAATGCATCATTTTAAAATGACTTGAGCAACTGTGAGCTCAATTTGTATGAATATAGAGCTCATATTTTAGCTCTTTGTTGACAGTGCATCATTGTTTCTTAGGTTTTATACTAAATTGTTTCTTTATTGTTTCAAAATCAATCACTGTAATTATATCTTACTTTAACTGTTAGAGATTATACAAATTATTTTTATGTAAATATATTTGGTTATTTATATTTGTATTTCATTGATGTTTGCTGCTGTTGTTGTTGTTGTAATCTTGCTGTTGCATCTCTTGATGTTTGTGCTTCTCATTTTTTTAAAAATCTTAAACACATTGATTTTAATATTCCTTGTTTTGATTTTGAAGGTTTTGTTATTTTCAAAATAATATATTTTTAATTTCACTGTAAGATATCAGTCAGTATTTTGAGTCTGCATTTCCTTTATTTTATCATTATTTCAATTCAGTTGTGACAAATATTCAGAAACATATATTACATTTTTTGTTTGTTTGGTTTCAGTCACACGTAGTATTGCAACTGAATGTCTGAAATATTTAAAATTGTTTTTAATATGGTAATGCTTGCATAATTTATGCCTCATTTTAGTACCATGGTATGTAGAGAAGGAGAAAAGAAGAGACTCAATGCACATAACTTTCCTCTACTCCTTCAACTACGTTGTTAAGATGAACTGTTATGTACAGGGCAACTTATAGGCAATTTAAATGCATATGTGATTATAGGGAGCTGTGTGTTATAAATGATGGCATTAACAAGAACATCGGTTGGCTTACCACGGCAACAGCCGGGGTTCGTAATCCTGGCGAGGACACCTGGGTTTTACTAATTCCCTAAAAATTAGTAGGAGCCGCGATAGCTCAGTGGTTAGTGAACTGGACTACTACGGACAAGGGGTAGGGTTCGATCCCAACCGACGGCTCCGGGTTCACCCAGCCTTAAATGGGTACCGGATTTTTTCTGGGAAAGTAAAAGCAGCACGGGCGTAATACCGACCACATTACCCCAAAAATCATGTGCTGAAGGTCTGTAAAATATAGGGTCACTAACACCATATTTCCCTATACGCCACTTGGCGTGACGGGGGGTACTTTACTTTTTTATATTAACAAGAACATATGAGTATTTTTTTTACAAAATAATATATTCTATAAGTTCACAGAACCACATGACGACTGGTTTGTGTATTTGTGAATTCACTTGCATATTTTTTAGATTGATGAAGGACCGTCACATTTTATGACTTCAAAATGGTTGGAAGTAGCTGTTCATGATCTTCAGTAGTGACATCTAGATAATGTTTTGTTGAGCATATTCAGCTGCAAAATAAACAAAGCAGACCTATGTTAAAAGATCTTCTGCCAGATTTTCCCTTTGGCTTTTTTTTTTTTTTTTTTTTTTTTTTTTTTTTTTTTTGCTATTTGAGAAATTTGTCAACGGTACCTTGCAGACATCTTTCTGTCTCAATTTTGATCTATCTATAATATGCTGCATCCTTTATGCTATCCTTACAGTAGTTGCTTGTGTTGTTAATTTCTTCTTCTAATACTGTCGTTGTTGTGCTAATGCCATGAGTTGATAAAAATATAAGCCCTTTTTCATTGACTGTGGTGGATCATATTGAATTTTTTAACCTTCCTAGCTTTTACTGGAGAAGTTAGGAGTTTATTAGTTCCAAGCTATGGCTGGAAAACTGTGTGGCTTGTCCTGCCTAGAGGGACTGCAATATTGGGTCTTCCATTTCAATAAAAGCTGCCACAACTGGGAGTATGATTATTCTAGCTTCTATTAATTAGCCAGCTTGTTTTGACACAGGCTATTACTAGGGGAGATTGACTGGGAGGTCATGGCTAGGTCTTGATACGCTAATGATCTGCCTACTCTGCTGTTGCAACTGCAGTTAAGGCACATGAGATTCCCCCTTTCTCAAACTGTAAAAGTGGTAAAATGTCACTAATATATATTTGGGACTTCTGGTCAATATGGCGGACAGGCGGCAAGAACTATTGACGCTCAGTATGAAAAGTGTTTCTTGTTGCACTATCCTCATATTCCAAATACGGCTTGCTGCTGGGGCTACTGAGTTTAGTGCTCCGTGCACACCATGAGCTGTGTTTTTCTTTCAGATCGTATTTCAATATTCTGATTGCTTGCAATGAATGATTACATTGTACGCCAAAGGACAGTTCAGCTGCATTCACTTTCTGTGCCGCTTGGCCTTATGTCTTTTGGTGTGTGCTGTAGTTGCTCTGATGGGGACTGCCGCTGCCTTTCTTTGTTTAGATCCTTCACTGAGATGAGTTTTAGTTTGGATTATTCCACTGGCATGGGCAGTTTTGCAATTATGGATTTTTATTTGTTTGTAGTGATACCAGGGCCTTTGACTAACTATAACCATAATATATGTTACATGATTCACAACTAATTTTAATTTTACTCATTAGCACAACTCGTTTAGAAAACTGTCAGCTGAATCATCCCTAATATAATTCATATATTATTTGCCATAGTACCAGGTTTGTGACAGTGGGTTAGAAAAAATAGCTAGATATGTCATTAGCATGTTACTGCAATTCAATCAAATGGCTCAAGAACAAATAATTGGTTTATTGACTTTTTCCCTCCTCAGTCGCAAATCATCAGCCTCACGTCCTGTTTCAACAACATCCAATGCTTATTCATCAGCATCATACATTTATCCTGACTTCAATGTTTTACGCGAGTTCAAGGGCGATGTTGGTGATGATAAGCTCTATGTTGATCTTGTAAGTTGTGTTTATTTTTGTATGTTTTCTTTAATATGTTATGTTATTTTATATTATGTTTACCTCTTTCTTACATTTACATTTAAAGCTTTTAATAAAATGTGGCAATGTTTGCTGTTTGAGTTATGTCATATTATCATATGTGACTTGTCAGCTGGCAAGCAGTCATTAATCTCCACAATGTATGTCCTTTGTGCTGACAATAATTTTTTTTATTTCATTCTTGCTATGATGTTGAGAAATTTCTCCCTTTGCTATCCCCGGCACCTGTCTACATAAATTGTGCCAGTTGTTAGTGTATTTCTCATATCTTCTCCACATGCACCATACACAAAAAGAATAATAACAGTTGGGGTCATTTCAGATGTTTGTGCCAAGTGGTCTCTGCTTATTCTCTTCTATACTCTTTTCAGTATGTTTTCATTGGTCATCTTGATATAGCTGATGCTCTCATCAGCAGCTCTAGCACTGAGTGTGGCTTTACTCTTAACAGAGAGGGCATTGCTAAGTTTGTTCTTCATTTCTTAAGAGAAGAGGAGGAGAATGGGTAGGATAATGATGTATATAATGAGAGACTGAGAGTCTAAAGGTAGAAAAGAGATCTGGTCGATCTGGAGTGTTTGGTGGGAAAAGCAGATGTATCTATAATCAACACCTTACAGGAACAATCAGTCCACATATGCTTTGAGAATTGCTGGGACAGGTGATGGAGTGAATATGGGATGCCATGATTGTAGTGAAACTGATTCCATGAATAGAAATAGAATCTTGATGTCTACAAAGCAAATAGAATCTTGGCTGTCTACAAGACAAATAGAATCTTGGCTGTCTACTAAACAAATAGAATCTTGTCTGTCTACAAAACTCTCAGTAATTGTCTGTAAACCACATCTCCATGGCATCAACCAATTTTCTTGTTAGTTTATTATTGGTCCATGACTTGCATCCATATGCCAAGACTGGGATCCATGAAAGACTGAAGAGCTTGTTCTCTCACTTTCATTAACATAAATTTTTCACACAATAAGCTTGTCATTTGAACAAAAATCTTCCCAGAATCATTTTAAGACTTTGTAAACATTGGAACTGTCAGTTGGGACCCAAAGAGAATAGATAATTTATAATAAACTAACATTGAATTTGAGTATTGCACTCAGAACATTACATATGCTTGCATAACTTTTTGTTTAATTTGTATAAATTTATCATTTTGGTTGCTGATAACTCTACCAGCATTTTATTGCAAGTTGCTTTTATTCAAATGTTGTTGTTAATATTGTTTTTTCTTAATGTGCCTTTTTGGTGAATACTTTGATGTGCTCTGTAAAATACAAGTAGTGTAAATTTATTTTTATGACTTTCTCTATCATTGTTCACAAAGTATATGTTTGTGTCTTTACCCTTGGAAAATCCAGACTTTTTGTAATGATTAGCTCCAATTTAGGCTTATGGTACTTATATTTTTGTTTGTCCGTCATTGTTGATTAGAGCCAGACTGTCATTTATTTTTAGAGTGGCTTCAGAGATTGGGGATGAGGTTGGTTATTAACTTATCCCTTAAAATGTCTGCTGCAATGAGGAAATGGGTGTGTTGAACGCTGACCTCTCAAAATGAATTATGTGTTAAAGTTTGACTAGCAAAGTGATTATTTCAGAATGACATCAGTTATTCATTTTTTTAAATCCTAGGTTGCTACATTCTTAGCAATTTTGCTTCACCATCGGAATGATTTGCCACAATCTTCTCCCAAGCATCAGCATTTTAGTGAAATCTTTAGTGTGTTCTTTGCCTACTATGTGATCTTTCACCCTTTTGCAGTTTGCCACACAGTAGTTTCTTTGGAAAATGTTGATCTGTCAAGCAACCCACATGTCCAGTCCATCTCTGCTGTGAACTACATAATATGGGATGTATTGTCATGCCTAATTGAGCCAGCATAAATATTTCTGGCACCAAGTCTTTTCACCTTATTTTCAGAAGTTTCTATAGTCTATGTAAGAGTGGTTCAGCTTCTTGGCATGTTGACTTAAATGAACCACATTTTATATGCATTTAATGAGGTGGACAGAACAGCTGTAGCTTAAACCTTTAACTCGGTTTAACAGCCAATCCAGGCTTAGTGGAATCTCCCAAAATTAGCACTAATTTGGCAATTTTTACATTCATCTCATCATTCATATGAATTAATTGAGAAAGAATGCTTCAGCTGTATGTGAATCCCATGAACTGTTTTTAAAGCTTGGCTTCAGAATCTAAAAGATAGTTTTGAATATGCCCTATTTTTTAAGCTGGTTGAAATAGGACATCTTGTCTTTCAAGTGGAGGTCGTGAAGCCATAGTTTGTGCTGGTAACATTGTCTAGCACATCATGCATGTATTTCCATGGTTATATTCAAGATAAAACCATACATGCATAGAGGATTTTCTCACAATTTCTTTCTGGGCTTTTGTTTTTGTTTAGAATTTTCTTTAATTAAATAATTTGCCTTTGAGATGGTACAGGAGATTAACTCATAGTCATCCTAGACCATGGCAGCAAATACAAAATTGAGGAGAATTGGAGCCATGTTTCAAGCTGTTAGTAATAGTTAAAATGTGCACAGTGGTTGTTCTAATCTCCAATGATGAATCAGTGCATGGTGTTTACAATATTTGAGTCTTCTGTAACTAGTTCTTAATGTGAATATTACAACTTGATCTCACCTTGCTAAAAGTAGAATGTCTAGTTATATAAGATTTGACAGTTTTCCTTTGTAATTGTTTTTTTTTTTTAATATTGCTGCATTTCAGAACACTATAATTGAGCATGTCAGCCATTAGTTGTAACCTTGTTTGCTTATTAATTAATGTTAATTTAATTGTGACTTTTGTTTATCCAATCTGCCTAGGCTGGCATGTTAACTGACCTTTATACAATTTCTTTGTTAGTTTAGAATTCTTTAATTCTAGTTTCAGTAAAACATTTCAATTGTTTAATATCTTTATTTCAATTATTTAAAAACTTTATCGATTGTTTAATAACTTTTGTATTTGGTATTCTTGTAGCAGAGATTGTTGCAGTATTCTTCTGTTCATAATTATCAGTCTTTTTTTTATCTATCTATTGACCTTTTGAGCCGTAGCCGGCCCATAGGGCGTAGACCAAGATACTCCTTCTCTTATCTTTTCTTATCTATTTTTTTAAATCTATTTTTTGTTCTAGCAGTTTTCAATTCTTTTAAAGATATTTTATCAAATCTCACCATTTGTCTCTGTTCTATGCAAGCAGCTCTATCTCATTGAGGAAGCTGATTCCTACTGCTCTTGCCTCTCTCATCAATGTTCTTCACAGTGTCTCTCTGGGTCTTCCTCTCTTCCTCTTACCTGTTGTTTCCCTCATGAGGGCTTGCTTTGCTTTTCCGTTATTATCTCTTCTCATCACATGTCCAACATTTGACCATCGTCTTTCTTTATTACTGAAGATATTAGTGGTTGATTGGCGATTTTTCTAACTTCCTCGTTTGTTTTGAATTCGTTTCACGCTATACCAAGTATTTTCCTTAGACATTTATTTTCGAATGTATTCAATTTTGTTTCTATGTAATCTTTTCTTTATTGGGATTTTTATTGTCATGTTTCTGCACATATACTCACTCTTGTATTATAATTGTATTGGCTTAGTTACATAATCTTTTCTCTTCTGACTGAGATACAAAGGTTTTCCTGAAATATGGTTACATTATCAATCCTCTTTATGGTTTGATTTCAATTCATCAACATTCAATTCAGAGAATTTTCTTCTGAATTTGAATTTTCTTTGAAGTCTGATTCCCTCTTTCTTGGCTTCCAGCTATTCTTTGGTGACATTTTTTCGTGAAATTTATTTATTATATATTTAAATATTTATTTTTATATCATTATGGTTATTAACATCATGACATATTTGTTATTTATGAGAAACATGTAATGTATTGCTAGTCTTTGATGCAGTCACTTGTGGACTATTATATATGCATATTTCTTGTTGTACAGGAGGATGAGCAAATATATGGTAAAGCCTCAGGTATCTACGTCAGTAAATTTGAATCAGAGCCCTTATACCAGTGGTACAGCAAGGACAAGGTGATGCAGAACATGCGTTCAGATAAGTCTACCTCAGATGACTTATCCTCAGATGATGAATACCTTGAAGGAAGGAAACATCCAGGTAGATAACAACAGTTGAGATATTTTGCTAATACAGTCGAACCTGTCTAAGGCGACCATTCACGGGACTTTCAAAAACTGGTCCCATAGGACAGGTGGTCCTGCCTCACAGGTTTCACCTAATAAATAGAGTATAATAAAAATTTTATCCTAAGCACTATGAAAACTAACCTGCAAATCAGTGTAATCCATGAGTAGAACATAGTGCACATGTCGGTCTACAATAGCCACTGGTTGGACACTTTTCATAAAACACGATAGTTAAACACACAAAAATAAAACACACATACACAGATTCCACTTATACTGTACATGTATCACTTTTGACTTGAAAAAAAATCCAATATGGTAGTCTGTTGTTTGACAGATGAAATAAACGATAAGTTCAATTTTTCTCTCAAGTCCATGATAACGTCTAGTATGTCAGATCTCCCGTTTGTTATTGAATAGGTGCGCAGAAGCTCCACAGCATTATGTGCATCTGCGATAATGTATGTTTTCTCAATGTCAGTAGAATCTTGTTCGTTGTCTGATTCACTATTCACATCCTCAGCAGCTAAAATTGCAGTGGCAGGAAGATCCCAGTTTGTTTCTATTGTGTTGCAAGTTTGGAGCCCTGAATCAATCATGGAGATGTCTGTCAATTGGTATCCAAACAATTCTTTTGAAAGGTTATCCAAAGCAGTAGAAATTGCAGTAGAAACAATTTGCACGTCGGTCTTTGATGCAGATTCCATGTGCGTCAGAGAATATGCGTGTGTTTCAGCAGGACAATGAAAACCTGCTTTACAGAAACACTTAAGGATGGTTGAGTTGTCCACTACTTTCCATGCTGCAGCAATCCAGTAGACTACGTCCAGTAAATTGACCTGTTTCATGAGTTCGGTTCCGGAAGCATCCTTGTTTGATTCCATGACTGTGATAAGATGTAGAAGCTGTTTTTGTCTAAACTTTAATTTAAATGTCTGAATGACACCCTGGTCTAGGGGTTGAACTAATGCAGTTGTGTTGGGTGGCAGAAACTGCAGCTTAACATTCTGTAGTTCGATCTTGGGATGACAGGTAGCGTTGTCAACAAATAAAATAATGTGGCGCTTTTTTTTCTGCATCTTACGGTCAAAACTTTTCAGCCAATCTTCAAATATAGCTGCAGTCATCCATGCCTTTTTGTTGTTTCTGTAAATCACTGGCAGTGTGTTTATGTTGATGTTTTTAAAAATCCTAGGGTTAGCTGCTTTCCCAATCACTAAAGCCGGTTCTCGTTCCCCCAACATGTTAGTGCATAGCATCACTGTTATTCGCTCTTTGCTTTTTTTACCCCCAGCGCATTTTTCTCCTTTGACAAAAAATGTTTTGTCCGTAGTCGCTTTGAAAAATAACCCGGTTTCATCTAAATTAAAAATGTCTTGAGCAGCGTAACCATAGCATATCTCGGATAATTTAGAAGTCCAGTCAGCCGCAGCACTCATATCTGAATCACCGACTTCGCCACATTGCTTACCAAACACAAGATTGTGTCTTTTAATGAAGGCCTCTAACCAGCCGTTCGATGCTTTAAAGACTGAGTTTTCCAATTCTTTTGCAAACTGTAAAGCTCGTTCTTTGATCATCGGCCCAGATAACGGAATTTTTCGTGCAAGTGCTGATTGACACCATTTCCAACAAAGTGTATTTATGTCTTCATTTCCCGTTTTCCTGCTATTCCTTCTTTTCATACTTGGTGCATTATTTTCAAAGTCATTCATATACTCGGCTTTTCTCTTTAACGTACGTAAAATCTGTGTCTTTCCCACTCCAAACTGTTCTGCCAATAATCGCGAACTTTTTCCTTGCTGATTTTGTCGAATCACTGATATTCGTTCTTCCAGCGTTAATGCTTTTGGTTTTACACTTTTGACACTGGCCATTTCCTATATTGTGTGTAACACTTTTAAAATCCACAAAAATAATTCACTGAGATACTGTACATGTACGTGAATACACTCTAAGCGGGCAATGACTAATTCTTTAGTTAATTCCTGTAATTTATACGGGCCACGCAATGGTCTACTCTGGTCTAGACGGAACCGCGAAGTGATGTCACTTCACGAATCATAGATCTGCGTCTGCCGTGTTTCTCACACCAGTATTGACTGATAAACGTAACACGTCCCACTGTAATCTGGGACTCACTAAATACGGGAAAACTTCGACACCTGTAGACACCTGTGTCGATCGTTTATGGCTCCCAGCGAGACGGAGGAGGACTGGCTGGTCAGTGTATCGTTATCTCGGTCTATTACCCGCGTGTCGTAAACGGGATAAATAACATTGGCAGCGGTTAATTAGCCTGGTCTCTGGTCGCGTCATACGGTGAGCGCCGTAATCAGTGTTAGCATATAGTAAAAAACTCGGGGAAATTGTAGACCCGGTCCTATAACCAGGGAAACGCTTTAAACAGGTGGTCCTAAGACCAGGTTCGACTGTAGTTATACAAGCCTTTGTCAGTACTGCATATCATGTGAGTTCTCAACTCGTGAGCATACTGAACATTAGTGAATTGTTAATAAATGTAACATTAGGAAGAAACAATCATCATTTAATACACATAATAACACCACATAATAAGAAGAGAACAGCTGGAATATATTGTAACAACTGGGAAAATTGAGGGACGAAGAGATAGAGGGAAGCAAAGAGAAAAGATACAAGACGGCTTAAGAGAATGGCTTGGCAGAAGGTCAACAACAGAAATGATAAATAACTGTCGAGATCGAAAGTTGTGGAGAGATATGATCACCTACGCCAGCAGGCCTGTTACTTGATGATGATGATGAATAAATGTAACATACAAAATATGGCTCACAAAAGAACAGCATATACAAATAAGTCTTTATTTTTTTAATGACTTTCTGTTAACAATTTGTCTCATGGAGGCAATTCTATTTATTGTTTATCTTTCTGAGTGTAGGAATCTAAACATAGAAGAAGTAATTAAAGAAAAAGAAGAAACTGTTTAAAAATTGAAGGGAGAACAAGATCCAAGAAAAATATGACAAAATATGCCTTAGTTCGAAAAAGAGTTAAAATTTTGATCAAAGTAGCTAAGCAAAAGAATTGGACAGAATTCGGACAAAACATGAGCAGGGACTTCAAGACAGCCACAAGAGATTCTACAAAGCAGTAAAAGCCACAAGAGCGAGAAAAGAAAACCATGATCTTACTGAACTGATAAATGACAAAGATGGACAGCCAATATCAAATAACCAATGTATGCAACAGAGATGGAAATAATATCTTGAAGACCTGTTAAACATACCAACTACCAATAAGGTAACAAAAACCATGCTAGAACTCACAAATACTGAACCCAACATCATGAAAGAGGAAATCAAAGAAGTAATCAAATATGCACCTAGAAATAAAGCACCAGGGATAGATAACACACCAATAGAAATAATAGCAGCAGCAGGAGGAACAGGAGTGCAATGGCTGCACAGAATATTTAATGCAGCATGGCACCAACAACAAGTCCCAGAAGACTGGCAACAGGCAATCATCATACCAATATGGAAAAAGAAAGGTAGCAAAAGAGACTGCAATCAATATAGAGGTATATCTCTTCTCAGCCATGTAGGAAAGCTATACGCCAAAATCTTGGAAAAAAGGCTGAGACCAATAATAGAACTACAGTTAAGCGATTCTCAAATGGGGTTCCGATAAAACAGAGGATATACCGGCGCACTATTCACATTAAAACAGCTTGCAGAAAAAACGATAGAACACAATCAAAACTTATACACAGCCTTGACCAGGAAAAAGCATTTGACAGAGTAAACAGAGAACAACTGTGAGAGATACTAACAACATACGGAGTAAGCCAACACCTAACTAACCTTATTAAAAGTCTCTACATCAACAGCAGCTGCAGGGTCAGAACAGGAGCAGGCTACACAGACCACTTTGATAGTTAGATCAGGTGAAAGACAGGTGTGCGTACTATCCCCCCTACTGTTTATTACATACATGGACTATATATGCAAGCTAGCCAACCCATCAGAGACAGAGATCAACGAGCTTTTATTTGCAGACGACCAGGCACTAATACATGAAACAATAGAAGACCTACAAGAACACTTAAACAAACTCAACATCTCAGGCACAAAATACAACATGAAAATCAACATCAACAAAACAGAAGTCATGAATGTCGCCAAAAATAAACAGAACATCAACATAACTATAGAAGGCAGACAACTTAAACAAGTAGAGGAATTCAAATACCTAGGTATTTTAATGACAAACGATAATTCTCAAACAGCAGAGATAGAATCAAGATGCAACAAGGCTTGTCAAATCAATGGACAGTTATCGCCACTATTGTGCAACAAAGAAATTACTCTGGAGGCAAAACGAGCACTATACAATACAATCTTCATCCCAACGTTGTGCTACCAATGCCAGACCTGGACCCTAGATGCAAGAACAATAAGGAAAATAACCTCTACAGAGATGAAATGTGTTAGACAAATGACAGGAAACAGTCTGAGAGATAAGATCAGAAATGAAGAACTGAGAAAAAAGCTAGGAATAGCCCCCGCCATAGAATATATAAGGAAACAACAGATAAAATGATTTCGCTACGTGACAAGGCAGAAAGAACAAAACACAACACAATGAGCCTTCAACAAACGTTGTGAGAATACCAGACCCAAGGGTCGACCATGAAAAAGATTGGTCAATGGAATATTAGAAGCTCTAGGAAACATAACAGTAGCAGAGGCGAACAGAAGAGCAAAAGACCTAAAATTATATCTCCCCTTGACGCTGAAAGGCAGATGAGGAAGGAAAGAAGAAGTATCAGTAACAAGTCATTCTTGGGTTATTATTGCAGTAAAATATAACTGAATAATCTGATGGTTTATTGATGAAGTGTAATATGTCATCATTCAGTTGTTAGTAAATGTACAACCATATAGGATCTGTATGGAGAATTGCTAATATAGAAATTAAAACTGCAGTCTGGTCAAGAATTGTTTGCTGTTTGAATTTAATTTGTGGGTCATACTCCTTATTTCTCATCTTCTGTCTATGAGATGTGTATGATTTAAAACAAGGCGACTGAGTTTTTGTCAACAGCAGGTTGAACCTTTGATATGAACAGTCATATTATTTTGTTGTATCATTCTCTTATATGTCGATGTACAAATAAAAAATAATTATTCTAGTTGTGGATATTTATAACCAATGTTAACATCAGTTTACATTTGTTTATTGTTTAGAATCAGTGTATGAAGATGTCGAGAGACTTTTGGAGAAAACAAACAATTGTGCTGTCATATCTGCCAAGACACCAGCAGCTGGCAGTGGCAAAAATACAGACAGTAAGACGTCTTCAAACCTAAGCATCAATGCCAAAGATAAACCACAGAGACGGTCAGTGATAGAGGATGTGTTTAAAAATGGAGGAAATCTTCACAGAGCCCTGTGGTGTCAGATGCCAGAGGTACAGAATATCTTTGTCATGGTCATTAGATATTTAAATTAAGCGTTGTTACACATTATTTTGTACCTTTTATTCTGGTCATTTTATTTATTTATTTAATACAAGCCAAAATCACCCTTCTTAGCTGCTCTACTGTGATGTTGCAGTGTCACTTCTTTTCAGTTTTACTTGTTTTGATTTCTCAGCATATATGAGGTCAGACAATTAAGTAATGAGACTGATTTTATCATGACCATAACAAAGATGACAGCTATCAAGCAAAGCATGGAAGAGAGAGGCACCATTCATCTATCAGATAACTTTTAATTCTTATTTTGTTCTTAAAATCATGTTTTAAATATTTTACAGCTGCTTTTGTTCAACACAGTGAACATACTAGTACCATTATAACCTCTTTAATCATATGTTGTGACTTTCTAATAGATATAGTGGACTGATTCTTACCAGAGATTCACACAGTGAACATACTAGTCCCATTATAACCTCTTTAATCATATGTTGTGACTTTCTAATAGATATAGTGGACTGATTCTTACCAGAGATTCACACAGTGAACTTTCATTTTCATACGATGACTCCATAGTGTTCAGACCCCCTTCCTAACACCCCCCCCCCCCCCAAATCATACAGTAAACACCACACACTAGCAACACTGTAAATGGTTTCAGATGTCTGAACTTCATAGCAGTGACAAAGACCTTGAAATTGGAGGAGTAATTGGACAGATTTGTATTTCTGAACAATCTTTGCCCAGTCAGCAGCCATATTTGACTTATATTTTAGATTTTTAACTGCCAATGATTCTTTAACATGTTCATAGTGCACATGGGACCTCCTGTTTTTCTATGTTATTTTAGAGTTTTAGACATCGGATCAAACTACCCGAGGATTGGTGAAAGGTAAGGCCAAGAAGAAACCACTGATTCAAATAGGAAAATGTCCACTGTTTGTGGTGAAATTCAAACTCGGGACTCTCCTATTCAGAGGCTGACATCTTAACCCTAGATTACGCTACTGCAGCAAAAATTACCGCACCAAAACACAAATTCCTCAAAATTTGACAATTTTCCTTTTTTTTAAACTTTAAACCCCCTCCCCCCTTTTCAGTGTACCTTTCTAATTACCACTTTCGGTGACCCCTGACTGTGTTTAATTTGTTTCCATAGCTGTTGGAATTTAGATTGTGACATGCATTGTTTAATGTACAAAAAAAAATTGCAATTTTAAAGAAATTGGGCGTATTTCCTTTTTTTGCTATGACCAGGAAGATTTCTTTGGCTTTCTTTGGCCATCGACAGACATCAAGCAACTCATTGTGACATTCTAATGGACTTACGGTGACTGTACCAATAGACATTGTAGCACGTCCGGTCCATGATGTGAAACTCTGGTCATGAATCAACCTGAGTCAGGAATTTTGAGTCCTTATGTTTTGCCTAGTGTGTACAACCAGGACTGTGTCAAAAGTTCAGAGAAAATACTATTTTTAGAGCACCTAATGTTACATTTAAGTAGTAGTAATTTTTGGTACAGTATCGTAACTAGGAGAGTTACAGATAGGTATAGCAACTTAGAGTTAACTCTTTCAGGACCAGAACAGGAAACAGGAATTTTCAGATTTGGACCAGGTTAATTTTCCTGTTTCCAGAAATTTTACCACATACCTTTTTCATTTGACTACTTCACACAATAATTTAGATAAATGTGGCATGTGTTATACATCACTGGAAAGGGCAATGTATACCGAAAATGAAAATATCAATATATCTATGATATGTGATTATTTAAAGGAATAGTTATATTAAAAAAAAAAAAAAATTCAAGGTAGATAATTTTAAATTTAAAATATTGTATTTCACTTACCCTTTTCCATCTTTCTTTGTGTTGCTATCCATTTATCTTGAAATATTACACAACATAATCCAAATTCCTCCAAAATACAGTTTATTTGATGAATTTTGGTCCACAAATAACAAAATTATGTACATTTTTGTAAATGATCCCAGAATGAAAAATATTATAAATTTATGTGACGTCATAACAATATTATTTACAAGTCAAGTATATTATTTTTATTTACACAACTGGACTTATTGTGTGTGATATTCCCTAAAGCATGTTTTAGCGCACAGATGTGGCTTATCCGGACAACCTGTACTATAATAGCTGCTTCGTTTTCTTACTTTCCACTACTCCGAACAATGAACACACTGCAGGTCTTTCCCATCAAAATCAATGAGATGGATGGCACCCCAATATCTCTGCGGCTTCATGTTCCATTTTTTACCCAGCTTGGATAAAACAACTTGAAGAAGGTTGTTAGGTGCCTCTGCTCCTACTATGCTACACAATTCATTAATAAGCAGCTCCTTGAAATCTGCAAAAGGCATAGGCTTTTCGGTGTTAGGGTGGCTCAAGTTATATAAAATATGAGCATTGAGTTGTGTGATCTCAATTATCCACATAAATATTTTCTTCCACCACTTGACTGTCTTCCTTGTGTGGTTCCCATAATATGAGGTCATCTGGTCTACTCTTGTCACATCCATTCATTGAGTGGTTGTAGCTATGGATGGGTGATGGCTTCCTGACTTGACTCCTACCTTCAGTTCTGACCTCATATGTGACACGCAGGGCTTTTTTGATTTGTTATCCCTCCAGCTGACACACATAACTTGCTCCTCATCATTGATGAACCACTTTGCCTCATTCACTGATATTTTTTTATTTTTGACTTCTGCTGGAAATCCGTGTCTGTTGGAATTTAGCATTCCAGTGTAGTTGTGATTTTTCTGCCACAGAAATTGAACAAGTGGCAGGGAAGTATAATACCGGTCAGCAAACACATGATGATGATGATGATGATCTGTGATGCCTTCCAGTAGCTTGTCGAAAACTTTGACAGCATGTGATGAATGTGGGTCTGTTTCAGGCCTGTAAGCTGTGTCCGCACCAGAATATACTAGGAGGTTGAAAACGTATCCGGTGATCGAGTCGCAAAGTCCGTATGATTTGATATGATATTTTTTTGGCTTACTGGCATTGTACTGCTTGTACTTAAATCTTCCCTTGTAGCCTATAATCATCTCATCGATGCAGATATTTTCAAATGGATAAAACGCTTCTTGAAATTTTTCTATCAATGAATTGATGAATGGCTCATTTTTACATTTTCCAGCCGCATCTGGAACAGCCGCATGAAGCATAGATTGATAAATGAGTAAAAATCTTGTCCGACTAAACATGCACCTAAACCAAGGACTACTTTTATATTATTGAATGGACCAGTAATCCTTTATAGAATTTTTTGCATTCATTCCCATGGCAATCAGGACTGCCAGAAACTGAAAAAAAGTATTACGGTCCAGCGGTGTCCATTTAGTAAAACTTGAATACCTGCGTACAGGAGTACTCAATTCCATTTTTTGCTGAGCATAAATGTTGATATTTTGAATCAGACTGTCAACAATTGTTTCAGTCAACAGGCTCAGAAAATACTTGGAAGGTGAAGTGGAAGATCTAACTTACATCCAGAATTTACATTTTTCAAGCTAGATTTTCCAATTGTATCTCCATCTCTGGCTTCATGCCACCCATCAGCAGGCTTCCTAGCTACATGTCCTGTCTTGCCAGCTTTGGCTGATAGAATAGTATCAGTTTCATCATCAGAATCACTGCCACTCAATTCCTCTGAGTCACTGATAGTGCTGGACTGGAGGCGTCGACCAGCTAAACCTAAACAAGAGAGTCTTGGTTTCTTAGCACTCGACTGACCACTAGGGTTACTTATATCATGACTATCACCATCATTATCACCACTAAAACTGTCGTCCGAATCTGAATAGTCCATTTCTGATTCACTAAATAACAATGTTTCGAACATAGATCTATATCGTTTATGCACTATATCGTTTTGGGCGAGAAGCACTGCAAGAACTACCAACAGTGGGCGTGGCCATTATGTGATATAAATTTCAGAAATAAACAATGAATATAAATTAACAATTTTCCAACATTCAAAACTTCGTCCACGCCGGTTAAACAGGAAGATCAAGTGAGAGAACTCTCCTACTTCCGGAAATCAAGTATTGGTTGAAATAAAAACGAAAATCAGTGAAAACGAATCAAATATTCAGCTAGACCCGAAATAACCAATGTGTTGGTGGGTGGTTAGAACGGATCAATTTCATAGATCCAAGGTGTCGGATGGTAGTCCGGAAAGATTAAAGACCACCCAACCCCTTCTAAAGGCTAAGGTTTGATGAGGCTCATTGAGGTTTGAAATAATAATAATAATGCTTTATATTTTGTGCCTTTACCTTTATAATCCATTGGCTTATGAATATTTATAAATAAAACACCATGTTATCAGTAAGTAAAGTGTTTAGTTGACTTGTGTTATTTGTTTTTATTATAATAGTCGTTGTATTAGTATTTAGCACTTTGTAAAATAATTTAAACAATTAATGAAGATGCATGTCTCTCTTGCTCTAAGGTTATTGAGAGTGGACTGCTGGAAAAACTGACAGATCAAGAAAAGAAAGTGCAAGAGGTAAAAGTTGTCAGTTTTCTACTTTTTTTACAAAATTCTATCAAATCAAACATAGATTACGATAACATAAAAATTACTGCATCAAAACACAAATTCCTTAACATTTGACATTTTGCTGGGATCAGACATTATAAACAGAACAAGAAAAGAGTAACCGACAATAGAGCAATCCCTAATATTACAGAAGACACGACACAAGATGATTATGATCACACTAAGACAGCCAAAAATAAAGAGAATATACGAAAACAAACAAAAGAAGCGAAAAGAACTGACAATAAAAATAAAACAATTAAAAGATCAATAATCAAGGACAACCCTAGAAGAAAAACTAACAGAGGAATTCAAGAAACTCCCTAACGAAGTATCCACAGTAGAAGAAGAGTGGAAACAATTTAAGGAAACAGTAACCAACATCTCTAAAATAGTTTGTGGAACGAAGCTAAGAACAAAAGAAGGGAAAAAGAGCACTCCGTGGTGGAACGAAACAATCAGAGAAGCAATTAAAGAAAAGAAGAAACTGTTTAATAATTAGAGGGAGAGCAAGAACCAAGAAAAATATGCCTTAGTTCGAAAAAGAGTTATAATTTTGATCAAAGTAGCTAAGCATGTAGGAAAGCTATACGCCAAAATCTTGGGAAAAAGGCTGAGACCAATAATAGAACTACAGTTAAGCGATTCTCAAATGGGGTTGCGAAAAAACAGAGGATGTACTGATGCACTATTCACATTAAAACAGCTTGCACAAAAAACGACAGAGCACAATCAAAACTTATACATAGCCTTCATTGACCAGGAAAAAGCATTTGACAGAGTAAACAGAGAACAACTGTGGGAGATACCAACAACATACAGAGTAAGCCAACATCTAACCAACCTTATTAAAAGTCTCCACATCAACAGCAGCAGGCTACACAGACCACTTTGAAGTTAGATCAGGTGTAAGACAAGGGTGCGTACTATCCCCCTACTGTTTATTACTTACATGGACCATATATGCAAGCTAGCCAACCCATCAGAGACAGGAGATCAACAAGCTTTTATTTGCAGATGATCAGGTACTAATACATGAAACAATAGAAGACCTACAAGAACACTTAAACAAATTCAACAGCTCAGGCACAAAATACAACATGAAAATCAACATCAACAAAACAGAAGTCATGAATGTCGCCAAAAATAAACAGGACATCAACGTAACTATAGAAGGCAAGCAAGTAAAACAAGTAGAGGAATTAAAATACCTAGGAAGTTTAGTGACCTACGACAATTCACAAACAGCAGAGATAGACACAAGATCTAACAAAGCTTGTCAAATCATTGGACAGTTATCACCACTATTGTCCAATAAGGAAACAACTCTGGAGGCAAAACGAGCACTATACAATACAATCTTCATCCAAATGTTGTGCTACCAATGCCAGACCTGGACCCTAGACACAAGAACAATAAGAAAAATAGTTTGCTCAAAAAAAAGTGTCACATAATAATTAATAATAAATAATATATTTGACAGTTATTGAGGTTATATTTTTGTCTGGACAATTTCAGGCCATGTTTGAAATCATCACATCAGAAGCTTCATACCTCAAGTCTTTGAAAGTTCTCATCTCTGTTTTCCTTATGTCACCTGAGTTCAGCTCCGACATGACAGACCGATGTGTTGTCAGTCGCAGAGATAGACAAGTTCTTTTCTCCAACATTGGTCACATCAAGGACATCAGTGAAGAGTAAGTTTATCTATATGGCAAATATTATATTGCATATTTAATTTACAATTAAATTACTCACAATTTGAAATATGCTGGATAATAGAAGAGAAGACCAATCTCTGGATAATAGAAGAGAAGACTAATCTCTGGATAATAGAAAGAAGATCAGTCTCTGGATAATAGAAAAGAAGACTAATCTCTGGATAATAGAAATAAAGACCAATCTCTGGATAATAGAAAAGAAGACTAATCTCTGGATAATAGAAAAGAAGACTATTCTCTGGATAATAGAAAAAAGACCAATCTCTGGATAATTGAAAAGAAGACCAATCTCTGGATAATAGAAAGAAGAGCAATCTCCTTCTCTTCTTCAGCATTCACACAATAAGTGGGCATGGATGCTAATTGTGTCACCAGTTTACTGTAAGCCACGATATCTGAGAAGATAAATAAATTGACCCCTCTGTTGAATAATGATTATAACCATACATAACTCTGTTAGTTTTGGCAATGCATTATGTTTGTTGTTGATGATTGTCTGTTTATGAGAGCATTACTTGTTTCTGTTTGTTTTTAAATTTCATCTTGTTTAATTTTGTTTTCTCTCCTTTAGTGCAAGGAGGAAATAATTAGCAAAATGGAATAAAATACATGTTATCTATTGTGTACATATCTAACTTATGTTCTATTCTAAGTTTTTGACCTGCTCTTTGTAATGGGAATATTTGAAGTAATGTCTCTATAAATGTATTCTTGCATCAAGTTGGACTTGATGCCTGAGTCATTCAGTTAATTGTGTGTGAACAGATATCCAACAAAGGTGCTTGTTTTTAAGGCTACTACATTTAGCGTTCTTCTTACATCATGAAGATCTATGTGGCTTCTTTACCTTATGCATTTTTTGGTTTTTATTTGTCTGAATAAAACACTTTATCCTTCTTTAGTGTTTGTTGTATTCTTCATTTAGCTTCTGTCTGCTTATTCTTGTTTGTATCATTGTCTCTATTTTTCTGAGTTTCTCTTTTTATTGTGACATGATCTGACATTTCAGCTGGCCTCATTTATCAGCATCATCATCATGTGCTATACCAGTTGTCGTAGGCTATCTTGCCCTTCCACAAATTTCTATCCACAGTGCTTCGTATCAATTCTGCTGTTGACAGTTTTCTCTGCCATGATACCTAGCTGTCCAGTTTCTTCTCTTTGTCATCCGTTCTCTCTTTCTCTGTATTTTTCCAGTTGTAATCAAGTATTCCAACATTCCTCTTCTCATGATGTTCCTGAAAATTGTTGATTGTTTCTTTCTGAAAAATGTTGATTATTTCTTAAGAGCTCCCTTTTTGTGTTGGCCTCTTTGAGAATATCCTTGTTGGTCTTTTTAGCTGTCCAGGGAACTCTCAGTATTCTTCTGAGAAATCGCATCTCTGTGGCCTCTAATTGTCTTTGTCCTCTTCCATAGCAATTTTCATTTCTCCATTTGTTATGCTATATTGTCAGTCTCCTTAATCTTTTCAGTGTAGTTTTGGCACTGCACTTATGTCTTATTTTATCTACAACTTATCTGACTTACCTAACTGTAATCTAACTAATCTAATCATAAATTTTCTACAAAGTATATTTGTTTATCTATGTTTTCATATAAAAGAATTAAATAATGCAAAAATAAATCATAATTTGTAAAAATAATTATATTGAAGTTGTGTCAATCAAATGAAGATTTGATATATTCTTTTTAAATATTGTTGAAACTTTGAAGAAAAATAAGAATTTTGCTCTTTTTTTTCTTATAATTAATTTAGGTTCCTCAAGGATTTAGAAGAAAGGTGGCAGGAGTCATATTTAATGAAGGATATTTGTGACATCATATATAAACATGCTTCCAAGAGTTTTGAGCCATATGTTCGTTACTGTGGTAACCAGGCCTTTCAGGATAGAGCACTCAATGAGTTGAGGTAATAGTTCTTTGCATATAAGTTATGTACTCTCAGTGATTTTGAATCTATCTGAATGTTGCAGAAAATGAAGCTTTAACAAGTTTTATCATTTCATACTGAGAACAATGCTCAGAACATTTTTTTTATAACCTTACACATTATAAGCCATTAAAAATTGCCACCTAAAAATATAAATTTGGCAAACATTCCCCTTCCCTTACCTTCCTAATTACAACTTCCGGTGACCCCTGAATGTTGGATTTGTTAGCCTTTGATGTTGGATTTTTTTCAAGTGCGTCATAAAAAGTATGATGGTATCATAGAAAGGGGGCTGGTTTTTGTTTTTGTTTTTTTTTTTAAATATAAATTTCACCAATTTTGAAGAAATTCTTTTTTCAAGTGATGGAGGAAATCTCCTTGGCCGTTGGTGAGACATAAACTTTTGTAGTACAGGATAGAGTGAATAAAAGAGGTGCTCCTTAGAGGGAGCCGAACATGCGGCTGTATTGACCACCACTGTAGCCACTACACAATGCATTTGAATTTCCAGCCATAAATCTAACATAACCCAGGAAATGATTACAGAATCTGATTCCCTTGTCTCTGCTTAGGTAAACACACAACTGTGTAGCAAAGGTTCAAAGAAAATCTTATTTTCATAACTCCAAATGTAACAATTAAGTGGTAGTAATTTTTATGATGGTATCATGGAACGTGACCTACAGATATGTATTGTAATCTAGGGTTAAACGCAACAAGCAACCAAACTATCTAAGCAGTTCATCCAAGAGATGTCTTAAAATGCATATGTTGAACATTTAGGGGCTTGTTTGATGTGTAATGAGGATGATCTGTCTACTAAACTAAACTATACTGTCTCATGTAAGAGGCGCCATTAGTCGCTAAACGTTTTGATAAATCTTAAGAACAAAACTCTTGCTGTTTGAACTTGGTAACATTAGGTACTTTACAGTTGCATCATTCTCGCCAAAACAAATAATTATGGGGCCAAAGTATTATAAGAATATTGTATGAGTTAATAAGTACATTAGAATTGATAAAAAAGTGTTTATTTATTCAGGAAAGTTTTGTTGCTATCATTTCCTGAGTATGATTAAACGTCACTATGGTTTCCCAGGCTGCAAGAGTGTTTATCTACTATCTGTTAACTACCACTAACATTTATCTGTTTCATCCAGGCAAAACCCAGAGTTCAACGAGGCAGTTAAACGACTGGAGCAGCACTCTGACTGTCAGTTTCTGCCTCTGTCCTCCTTCCTCTTGCTTCCAATGCAGCGCATCACCCGACTGCCATTGCTTGTGGATGCCATCTCTCGTAGACTGGAACCAGACAATCCAGCTCAAGCAAGTGTCAAGAGGGCCATGGATAGCCTCACAAAGGCAAGAATTGACAGATTTCTCCACTTTATTTCTATTCCCCTTGGTTTTTTTTTAGCATTTTAGAAAGGAATGGAAATAGGATTTTTTAAAATGAATTTATAGTTTGTCTCCATTATTCCAGAAGTTATGTTATTTGTTCATTCATTTCATTCTTTCTTTTTTTTATCCATTTTTTCTTCTTTCTATTTTTGGTCAACATTGTAACTATTAGGGACAGTAAGGTGTGGTGGGTGGCTACCTTTGTTTATGATACATCATAGTAATGATAGTAATAAATATGAAGTGATTGAAGTTTACTGAATGATTAAAGGCCAATAGTATGGTGAAAAAGATTCACTGACTTTGATTCACAGGTTATGAATCCAAGATAGTTTTGAAAAAAAATCAAATGGATGGACAACAATTAAAATAAGCTTATTTTAAGCTACAGTGAAAGCTATACAGAGAAGACTGGTCAAGTGTACTGTCACTAACAAATTTGAATGGTTTTAATAATGCATTTGTTTAAACAGAATAACGTGTGCCATCAAGACAAAAGACAGAGTAAAATTATGCTCCATGGTAGCCAGCCTTTGATGTGTGAACTCACTGAATGAATGAGTGATGACTACATGGTTTTTATTGAAACAGATGGAAAGCAAGGATTAAAAAGATTAATAAATGCATTTGATCTTCTTGTGAGGAGGGAGACAAATAATAATAAATGAATATTATTATAGAGGGAAACTTCCGAAGCGATAGAACAGCAAATCTTTTCAGAGGGGGTATGTTTACAGCACTCGGGGGAAAAAATAATAAATTATCAACAACAGAAAAAAAAGCAAAGAACAAGAAGGGCTTCAGAACATAATATTGTTCTTTCTTTTTTTTTATGCTTTTTATTATTTGTTATTTTTTTCCGAGTGTTGTAAACATACTCCCTCCTCAGAAATAATTCACTGATCTTTTGTGAACAGTATAACATTTAAAATGTGAACTATGATACTGCACTCACAGGTAGCAAAACTTTGTGATGATGCAGCCAAGAAGATGCAGCAAACTGAGCAGATGTGTATGTTGGTCGCAAACCTGGAGTTTAAAATCAAGGTAAGTTTAACACTTGGTAGGTCACCAGTAGAGCTTTCAAATGCTCTCATTTTCATTAATCTTATCTTATAATTGTTACTCAGGACCAATAGATGCCTGGGTGGTCTAGAGATAAAATGTCAGCCTCTAGACTAGAAAGTCCTGGATCTGAATCCCGCCACAAGCAGTGAGAATTTTTTCTTTTCAAATCCTCAGTTTCTTCATTACTTTACTCTCACATGGTCTCTAGGTAGTGAGATCTGATGTATGCGAAAAATAGGAGGTTCTTTGTGTGCTCATTGTTCTTTTCTTATAATTGTAAATAAACAATATTTTAACTGGGGACCTATAGTTGAGTGCCATTTCTTAATAATATATTTGCTTAATTGCAAAACAGTTTATTGATATTTAATCTTGCTCTCATATAAGTTGATCATTTAGTTGTAGTATTGGTTTTTAATCTTTATGTATCTATATACATAATAAGCAGTTAGATAACTTCTTTCTTGGTATTATAAGTTTATTTGTCCATGGTTAAGACCTTATTATTGAAACATTGTTATCAAATACTTTCTCAGTCCTTTACTTAATTAATTAATTAGCAAAGCCAACCTCATTGCACTGCAATAGCCTCAAAGAGGCTTAGTCGTTTTCCATCTATGGTAAGAGTATACATAATGATGGATCCAGTATTTCGCTGATTATACTAATCTGATTTTTTTATCCTTAAACATCCATTTCTACTTGTTCCAAGTTGCTGTAGTATCTGGATTGTAATTTTTTTCTAACATTGTTTTCTCATGTAAAAAAATTATGAGTGACTTCTCCATAATGGTGTGTCCCTTCAGGTCTTCCACTTATGTCAATCTTTTGCTTTAATATTTATCTGCACAATTTCTTGGTTTTTTGTTTTTGCTTTCATCCAATAATAGCTTCTTTATCTCATCCATTTTGGAAAACACTTCTGAATACTTGCTCTTTAAAACCTCTACCTTAGTTTTATGCAGTTGTGATGTCAAACACAGAATTCTCTCCTGCAAAGTCTGACCGGAATGTTTGTCTAGCCCGCCACTCCCAGAAAAATTACACCACGACTATATTTTTTTTTTATACAATGATTCACCTAATTCACATCATTTAATCTCTCTTGTTAACATTGAACACATTATATTTGTTTATTACAGAAATAAAACAGGGTGTTAGGAAAGGTTGTGTGCTGTTACCAGAATTGTTTAATATGTATAGTGAGATTATTTTAAGATCCATAAGGGGCATGCCTGGAATAACAATTGGAGGTCATAATATAAATAATCTAAGGTATGCTGATGATACAGTCTTAATCGCTAAGAGTGAAAATGAGTTACAAGAAATGTTAGACATTATAGTGAAAGAAAGCAAAAATAAAGGACTCAGCCTTTTAATAGCAAAAAGACAGATGCAATAGTAACAACAAAGAAAAAGACATCACCTCAGTGCAAAATAAAGACAAGTGGAACAATATTAAAGCAGGTAAATGAATTTAAATATTTGGAAACTTTGTTAACCTCAGACGAAAGATGTACAACAGAGGTAAGATGCAGAATGGCTCAGGCAAAAAGCAGCTTTCCAAAAAATGAGGAAGATACTATGCAATCCATTTTTGATAATAGAAACAAGAAAAAGAGTTCTTAAATGTTATGTAGAGCCAGTCTTAACATATGGATATAAATCATGGACAATAGGACAACAGACAAGAAAATCACTGGAGTCTGTAGAAATGTGGTTTTGCAGAAGAATGTTGAGAATACCATGGACAGCTAAGAAAAGTAATGAAAGCGTTCTGAGAGAGGCCAAAGCAAAAAGGGAGCTAATTTCCAATATTAAGAAGAAACAATCATCATTTTTTGGCTATGTAATGAGAAGAGAACAACTGGAATATATTATAACAACTAGAAAAATTGAGGGACGAAGAGATAAAGGAAAGCAAAGAGAAAAAAATACCAGACAGCTTAAGAGAATGGCATGGTAGAAGGTCAACAACAGAAATGATAAATAACTGTCGAGATCGAAAAATGTGGAGAGACATGATCACCTACGCCAGCAGGCCCAGTACTTGATGATGATTACAGAAATACAATTTCATAATTTCTGTGAGTAAAAGTGAAAGTCATAATATTTTTTACCGTTTCGTTTTTGTTATATTTGTATTTGGAGTAGGTCTATATTTTTGTGTTCCCCCTGCAGGTGACCATAAGTGATTTAATAATATTTTATGATCAGCTTAATTCATGACACTTAATCTCTTATATCAACAGTGAACACCTATATTTGTTTATACAATAATATAAATTTATATAATTTCTGTGAGAGAAAGTAATCATTTTTTTTGGCGGTTTCATTTATGTGAAATTTGTCCTGGAAGTTCAACTATATTTTTGTGCACATTGCATCTGTAAAAGCGACAATCATAACACTGGGCTATTAGGACGGCATTTGTTATTTTAGCAAATTTTCTAGATGAGCTGAAACAACAGACACTGCAATGTTGGTGGCATTACATAAACAATAACTATTGTTATAGCGGAAAGGCAGGAAAAGATAATGAAAGCTGCGTAGACAGCAATCCTGAATGTAAGATACAAACATTGGAATTTTTGTCAGGGGAGGGGCTTCATTTGCTTCATTTTATGGTCTCATTTGTGTCATTGTGATTTAGCTCATTTCAACTAAAGAACATGTCCCAAACAGGCATGAAAGACTTTAAAACAGATGTATGTTTGCATTTTCTCCTGATTTACAGGTTGGGCTTTGTTTTATATTTGCAATTTTGGCCCTAAACATGACTTCAGTTTGGCATTTTTTGTGTTGCAAGTTTGCCTAAATTCTCTTTTTTCCTGCTACTCAGCAAAAACTGAATTGCCTGCTTCTAAGGCTCCCTTTGTAAAAAAAAAAAAGGGGGGTGGGGTGGTCTTTGATCAGCTCCAGCACACTGATCCCATTTGTAATAGTTTATGATGAAGAATCTTATTCATCCTTTTGTAGAAATTGTTTTAAAAGTACCAAAACAAAATTAAAAATTGTGTTGGTCAAAGGTGTCACCGATTATTTTTTTTTAAGTTTGCTCACTTTGAAAGAAAATTGAGCATTCAAAGTCTCATTTCTAGTCCAAGTTCATACCTTCTTTGAGAGTAAAAGAAATATTTTATAAGCTAAAATTTATTGGAGATCAAATAACAAAAATACAGCTTAATAATTATTATTTCTTTATTATTCTAGGAAATCCCATTGATATCTGCCTCAAGATTTTTGGTTAAACAAGGAGAATTAACTTTAATAAAGGGAGAAGGAACAAGCCGCAAAACTTTCAGTAAATTGCTTGGGTCTGGCAAGGAACACGTGCATCTGTTTCTTTTCAATGATATCCTGCTAGTTACCAAGAAGAAGGGGTAAGTATGAAATCTTTTGTAAGGTTTTAATGAATGGTATGGTTTTGTCTTTAGGGAAGACAATTATTTTGCAGTTACTAGCCATGTATGTTTCATAATAATATGTAAAATTGCTTACCAGACAACCATATAGAGACTCAGTCTTTTTCATTCAACAGATAGCAAATATGTGCATGAAATTTGATTGGTAACAGCTACAATTGTTGATAGTATCCTCTCTCTTTGCAAACCATTGGTCCATGCACTTTGTTTCAAGAATTCTGTCGCAACAGAATTTAGAAGACCAATAAATATTTAGTTAACGTGTGTCCATTTATTTTTCTTTCTCACCATTAGCACAATTTTTCAAGTCAGGGATTATTGTCAGCGCAATGCACTTCATTTGGAGGTTGTTGATAGTTCAGACAAGGCACGTCACCAAGCACTGGGCACGGTCACAGGGATTCCAAACATTTTTCTATTGGCTATGTTGGCTAACCATGAAAGCAAGCAGGTTGAGCTGATCTTGTCCTGTAAATCTGAGTAAGTGTCACTTATTTGTTGAGATCACAGCTGTATGTTGTTATTTTAGTCATCTTGGTAAATTTTCTCAGCACTGAAACATGATAAGTTTAATTCTGCTATAATATATTTTAAATGATCGTAAAGGATGCTATAGCTTAAATAGTTACAATATTTGTGGTTAAAATATGATTATTTTATACAGGAAAGTTTCAAATTATTCAAATTTTGAAATATTTATTTCCATAAATATTATTGGACTAAAATATAAATAGCATAAAAATGAACTGTTCTAGAATATTCATATTTGTGTACAGTGTCATAAGTTGAACCACTCAGCTAAAATTTCATTCTCAAGAAGGAATGGAATGTAGTTTCCTCAAGACATCTTCAATCACACATGTAAATAGTAAAAGCATTGTTATGTTTATAACTAAAACACTACTTTGATATTAAAGCAAACAGCCATGAAATATACATATATTTTGTTACTAGAATATGCAACCATGGTATTTTGATAGTAAGGGTGTTAAAGTACTTTTATTGATTTGTTATTTCGGCATTCTTGATTACACCATATGAGAGGTGAAGCTCAGAAATAAGAAACACATTAGAATATACTAATTATGTTTCTATTTTAAGAACACTTTGTGTAGAGATTGGCTAGATGGTTGGCGGGGAGGCTGGCTGTTTGTTTGTTCAGCAGTCAACCTGCCGACCTGTGTGAAAAATGTTCTTAAAATATAAGCATCACTTTAAGTATGAAGCAAACTATGTCAAAGTTCCACACATAGTGTGACAAAAAATGTAATGAACACAGATAAATGATCTTCTACTTTATAAGATGTAATCTTTCACTAAGAGAAGAACAGAAGAAAATAATCATTCAATATACTAAAAATCAGCTTTAAACTTTCACTTCTTTACTTTTGATGTAACCAGCAGATCAGAATTAGAAAGTCTATCAAACTGAAAAAAATAAATATTTAGGAAGCATTGAAATTATTTTAAATGTTAATGACGGTTTTAAAAAAAAACATATCCTTCAAATGTATGCCTTTAGTTGATTGTTCAGAATGTGGTCATCAGTATGGGAATAATAAGTATTTAGTAATTCAAAATTGGAACGAATTCAAAACAAACGAGGAAATTAGAGAAATCGCCAATCAACCACTAATATCTTCAGTAATCTAGAAAAGACGATGGTCATATGTTGGACATGTGATGAGAAAAGATAATAACCGAATAGCAAAGCAAGCACTCATGTGGGAAACAACAGGTAAGAGGAAGACCCAGAGAGACACTGAGAAGAATATTAATGAGAGAGGCAAGAGCAGCAGGAATTGGCTCCCTCAATGAAATAGAGCTGCTTGCACAGAACAGAGATATGGTGAGATTTGATAAAGTATCTTTAAAAGAATTGAAAACTGCTAGAACAAAAATTCAGATAAGAGGAGGAGTATCTTGGTCTACGCCCTATGGGCCGGCTACGGCTCAAAAGGTCAATAGATAGATAAATGATAATTCAAAGTAGAACACCCAAGAAACATTAACACCTCAATAGACAATTACAAATTAAAGCAAGTACAAGAATTCAAATGTCTGGGTAGTGTTTTTACAGAGAATGGAAACAGAGAGATTGAAACAAGAATTCAAAGTTTAACAAATTTTCCAAACCAAATTTTGTCAGATTTAAAGCATCCTGCTATTTCAATGGAAACAAAGAAGAACTTGATAAACCCTGTCTTTATTCCAACAACTCTTTGCTATCAATGTCAAACATGGACTTTGATTAAAGATCAAGCAAGGAAACTGACAACATGTGAGCTGAGATGCCTCAGAAAAGTTGTGAACAAAACACGAAGAGATCATGTAAAGAACTATGAAATCAGAAGCACCAATGGAATTCTACCAATAATCAAATAAATAGAGAGACAGATTAAAGTGGTTTGAACAATTAATGCGCATGAACCCCTCAGAGCAGCGTCTGGAGCTAATGATAACAAAATGGAGCAATCAAGATGTAGAAGTAGACCAAGAAAAAGATGGATTAAGGGAATTTACAACATAATAAACCAATATAATATCACTATATACTAAGCCACAAAAGTGCTCTTGATAGCAAACACATTATTGATGCATGTAACGCCTACTGGTAAAAAAGCAGAACATGATAAAAGAAGGAAAAGAAAAAATCTATAACTTTCTGCAGGAAAAATTCTGCTAGTCCCATGCTATCAAATGTCTAGTAAAACACCGACACACTAAGGGTACTAAGTGTCTTACCTCACATGTGAGGCATTGACCAAAAAGAGATTTTTAAAAAAATTTATTAATTCTAATATTAAATCTGGGGACCGGTTGGTCTCGAGGCAAGACACCGGCCTCGAGACAGAGAGCTTGTGGGTTCAAATCCCGGTTGGTTGGGATTTTTATTTATGATTTCTCTCTGCGGCAACCACCCCTAGTCTCAGCAGTGAAGCCCGGCTTGAAACGTCAATTACTCATCGACGGAAAAAATATGAGTACCTCTGAAGTCGGAGTTATCTGCCTGTGCGGCGAGGGACCCCTGTGCCAGGGAAAAATGGATTAACAGGCAAAATTCAGTTCCTAGTCTCTAGGGACTTCATCACGCTGGCGAACGGAAAAAAAAAATATATATATATTAAATCTATGTTACCATATAATAATTTGAATGATACTGTACATCAAATTGAAGATATAAATATCTTAATCTATCCTCACATTACCCATAAAACATTATGAAATCAGAGTCAAGTGACTTCTGGGTTTTTCTGGGAAGGTAGGGTGGCCTCACATAATACTGACCACAATGCCCATAGTATGTGCCATTTTTGTTATTAAAAAATATTGCCACTAACATGGGCTTGGAAGAAACCTTTTACTTGACAAGTGTGTCTCACATGCTGCAGCTAGTTGCGTGTCACTGCAGGGTTTATGTAATATTGTCAATTCATCTGTCTTTTGATTTCTTTGAGCTTTAGTTCTTCTGTGTATATGGTAGTTGGTTAGGTTCCATTTTTATAAGATAATCAAGCTAGTCTGTTTTCAGTCTTTCTTTATACCTAATACAGTGTAGTTCTAACAGTTTGTTCTCTTATTTTGTCTCTTCCTCTAATATACATTTATTTATGTTTTTGTCAACATATTAACTACCATATTTACATCAAGTGGGATAGCTAAAAAAAAAAAAATTCATTTATCATATTTTTTTGCTTTGTTGCTATTATTTGCGTGTGAGTATGAATGTTTGGAGTCATTAAATGTAATTGTAAATTACAGAATCTGAATACATATTTGTATTTTGTACACTTTTGATCTCGACAGATAATCATTTCTGTTGTTGACCTTCTGCCAAGTCATTCTCTTAAGTTGTCTGGTATCTTTTCTCTTTGCTTCCCTTTATCCCTTCGTCACTCAATTTTCCCAGTTGTTACAATATATTTCAGCTGTTCCCTTCTCATTGTGGCCAAAAAATGATGATTATTTCTTCCTAATATTGGATATTAAATTGGATAATGGAAGTCACATTGATCGAGAAGGGGATACGAGCAAAGAAATTAGAATCAGACTGGCTAAAGCAGCAATGTCTTTCAGAAGCCTTGAAAAGTTGTGGAAATCAAAACTCATTAGCACAAACACAAAACTTAGGCTATTCAAATCAAATGTACTATCAACCCTTACGTATGCGTGTGAAAGCTGGAAAACAACAAGAGATATAGAAACAAAGTTGAACGCATTCGAAAATAAATGTCTAAGGAAAATACTTGGTATAGAATGGAACGAATTCAAAACAAACGAGGAAATTAGAGAAATCGCCAATCAACCACTAATATCTTCAGTAATAAAGAAAAGACGATGGTCATACGTTGGACATGTGATGAGAAGAGATAATAATCGAATAGCAAAGCAAGCCCTCATATGGGAAACAACAGGTAAAAGAAAAAGAGGAAGACCCAGGGAGACACTGAGAAGAACATTGATGAGAGAAGCAAGAGCAGCAGGAATCGGCTCCCTCAATGAGATAGAACTGCTTGCACAGAACAGAGACAGATGGCGAGATTTGATAAAATATCTTTAAAAGAAAACTGCTAGAACAAAAATTCATATAGGAGAAGGTGTATCTTGGTCTACGCCCTATGGGCCGGTTACGGCTCGAAAGGTCAATAGATAGAATATTGGATATTAGCTCTCTTTTTGCTTTGGCCTCTCTCAAACGTTTTCATTACTCTTCTTAGCTGTCCATGGTATTCTCAATATTCTTCTGTAAAACCACATTTCTACAGCCTCCAGTGATTTTCTTGTCTGTTGTCCTATTGTCCCTGATTCTCAACCATATGTTAAGACTGGCTCCACCTCAAAGTTGCAGCCATTTTAAAAAATGTATATACACATATGCCACATATCGTAGTTCAATCTGGACCCTCACGATCAATAGATGAGTACCCTAGTCACTTAATCACTTTTGTGCATTTCAGCACAGAAAACATTGTGTCGTTTTCTTAGAGAAAACCATGAGTATTTTTCACAAGTAATTTCCTTGTAGCAAGCAAACTGTTGATTATCACACTAAATCATGTTTGTAACATTCTGTTATAGGAGTGAAAGAACTCGCTGGACAGATGCCATTATGCCTCCCCAGACATCATCAGAAAGTGAAAGGATATATGACTATTGGGGTCAGTTCATTATTTGTTGTTGGCATCCATGTATTGAGAATCTCTTTTCATATTTTGCATTTCATCATATTTTTTCTGTACTTATCCCATATTTTCAGTTCCCCTAGTAAGGAAAAAATGTAAACATGCAAAGTTTTCAAAGTGTAATGTCTGTGTTTTTTTTTTTTTTGTATCTGAAATAGAGATTGGCATAACATTTTAGAATATTTCAGAACAGCAGGTAGTAAAGAAAATACAATTCAAAACATTTTTATTTTTAAAATGTATAGTAGCAGTTTTGTGGTACAAAATAACATCATGACTTGGATTTTCTATTCTAGTGACCTTGCGTTATGTGAAGCTGTTGCCATCAGTTTTTCTGTATGTATTATTTAACTGGTCAGAATAACTGCTTTGACTGTTATCAAAACATTTTCTTTTTCTGCTTCTTCTTTACTTCCTCCTGCACAATTTCAAATTTTGAGGGAGATTACAAAAAATAAAAAGTTATATCTCTCGCTCCTCTGGTACCCTCAACCATTGTCATTTTGCTACAATTGTTACAGTTCTGCTGTTGTTACTCACTCTGAGTCTGGGTCTACCTTGAGTGCTGTATCATCTCCTCTTTATTGTATATGTCTTATGTGATATGGAATCATAAGGCATTTCTCAAAGTGAGTAAATAATTTTTGCCTTCTATGTATGTAATCAAAGATTAATTCTATGTCATTCTGTTCCCTTACAGTCTAATTTCTGCATTTGTCTCTTCTTGTCACTACAGCCGTTTTTCTTAAACATCTCATTTCTATGGTAACTAACTTCCACTTTTGACTTATTGTCAGAAAGTACTTTTGACTTATTGTCCAGTAAGCACTTTTGACTTATTGTCCAGTAAGCACTTTTGACTTATTGTCAGTAAGCACATTTGACACTTGTACTTTTGGGTGTGAATGAAAATACTTTGTATAAGAAATGTTTGTGTGTGTTCCTCTCTCACTGTTTTGTGTTGTTGAGAGGAACTAGCTATTTCCAAATATTTGGTCTTAATATTACTGGTATAGAAAGTAATATGTTAGATCTAGCAGATAATGAATATGGTAATGTTAATAAAGAACTACAAAACAGAACAGCAGAACACATGATAGGAACATTGAGTATTTGAGGCCAGGAAATAAAACTCAGGACATTATAGAAACAACTGAGAAGAAAAAAACATTTCCTTATTCATTTGTTTCAATAATATTATTATTATCTATGGAGCATTGGTCTTCAACAAAAACATTGCAAGCTTTCCTGTTTGATACTATTCTCTTCATTTCTTTCCCATTTTAAAGTCTATATCTTCTCGACTATCATTTTTGTTGTTCTCCATGTTTCACAACCATATAATATGATTAATTTAACATCAGAGTTGAAAATGTTTATTTATTCATATTCTATTTAACCATATTTCTTTGGATTTCCATGTTTCTTTGTACAGCAAAGGCTCCTCTTGCTTTTTTTATCCTTATTTTGGTATCATTCTCTGCCCCTCCTTCTTTGTCTATATTACTGCCTGAATATATATAATTCGTCTTTGAGAGGTATTTCTCCTAGTGCTATCTAGTTATTGCCTCTTGTCAAGTATACTCATTTTATCTTTCATCTGTTTATGATTATGTGAGAGGAGAGCTGTGTCATCAACAAAGTTTAGGTCATCAAGCTGCTGGCCAGTACCACTGGTTTCTGTTCTGTGTTATAAACATAATCCAGCCTGGGGTCAGTAGAAAGAGAGATGGTGTAGAAAGTAAAATGATAGATCTAACAGTTAATGTTATTATTTGTATAATAATTTGTTTCATATGTATTGCTGGGACCAAGAATGAGTAAACAATTCCTGCACTAGTTTTATCAGGCATTTCATCAAAGACAACTTGAGTTCCAATTTGTAACTAGCTACCTCTTCCTATTAAAGAGAAAATCCTAAAATCTTCAACAAATCAGAATATGTTTTTTGCTGATTTGCTCTTCTCAAGGAAATTATAGTTTATTAAATTGAAATACTTTTAGTAATAAGTTCACCTCAGTACTTCATTTACAACAGTTTAATAAATGAAATACTTTCAGTAATTAGTTAATAAATGAAATACTTTCAGTAATTAGTTTACTTCATTACATTACTTCATTTGCAACAGTTTAATAAATGAAATAAATTCAGTAATTAAACTTCATTACCTCATTTGCAACAGTTTAATAAATGAAATACATTCAGTAACTAGTTAACTTAATTATCTCATTTGCAACAGTTTAATAAATGAAATACTTTCAGTAATTAGATTACTTCATTTGCAACAGTTTAATAAATGAAATACATTCAGTAACTAGTTAACTAAATTATCTCATTTGCAACAGTTTAATAAATGAAATACTTTCAGTAATTAGATTACTTCATTTGCAACAGTTTAATAAATGAAATGCTTTCAGTAATTAGTTTACTTCATTACTTCATTTGCAACAGTTTAATAAATGAAATACTTTCAGTAATTAGTTTACTTCATTATTTCATTTGCAACAGTTTAATAAATGAAATACTTTCAGTAATTAGTTTACTTCATTACTTCATTTGCAACAGTTTAATAAATGAAATACTTTCAGTAATTAGTTTACTTCATTACTTCATTTGCAACAGTTTAATAAATGAAATAAATTCAGTAATTAAACTTCATTACCTCATTTGCAACAGTTTAATAAATGAAATGCTTTCAGTAATTAGTTTACTTCATTACTTCATTTGCAACAGTTTAATAAATGAAATACTTTCAGTAATTAGTTTACTTCATTACTTCATTTGCAAAAGTTTAATAAATGAAATACTTTCAGTAATTAGTTTACTTCATTACTTCTTTTGCAACAGTTTAATAAATGAAATACTTTCAGTAATTAAACTTCATTACCTCATTTGCAACAGTTTAATAAGTGAAATACTTTCAGTAATTAAACTTCATTACCTCATTTGCAACAGTTTAATAAATGAAATAATTTCAGTAATTAAACTTCATTACCTCATTTGCAACAGTTTAATAAGTGAAATACTTTCAGTAATTAAACTTCATTACCTCATTTGCAACAGTTTAATAAATGAAATAATTTCAGTAATTAGTTTACTTCATTACTTCATTTGCAACAGTTTAATAAATGAAATACCTTCAGTAACTAGTTAACTTAATTACCTCATTTGCAACAGTTTAATAAATGAAATACTTTCAGTAATTAGTTTACTTCATTACTTCTTTTGCAACAGTTTAATAAATGAAATACTTTCAGTAATTAAACTTCATTACCTCATTTGCAACAGTTTAATAAATGAAATACTTTCAGTAATTAGTTTACTTCATTACTTCTTTTGCAACAGTTTAATAAATGAAATACTTTCAGTAATTAAACTTCATTACCTCATTTGCAACAGTTTAATAAGTGAAATACTTTCAGTAATTAAACTTCATTACCTCATTTGCAACAGTTTAATAAATGAAATAATTTCAGTAATTAGTTTACTTCATTACTTCATTTGCAACAGTTTAATAAATGAAATACCTTCAGTAACTAGTTAACTTAATTACCTCATTTGCAACAGTTTAATAAATGAAATACTTTCAGTAATTAGTTTACTTCAATACTTCATTTGCAACAGTTTAATAAATGAAATACTTTCAGTAATTAGTTTACTTCATTACTTTATTTGCAACAGTTTAATAAATGAAATACTTTTAGTAATTAAACTTCATTACCTCATTTGCAACAGTTTAATAAATGAAATACTGTCAGTAATTAAACTTCATTACCTCATTTGCGACAGTTTAATCAATTAAATACTTTCATTAATTAAACTTCATTACCTCATTTGCAACAGTTTAATAAATGAAATACTTTCAGTAATTAGTTCACTTCAATACTTCATTTGAAACAACAAAACAGTTTAAGAAATAATTTTAAAACTTTTGGTAAAGCTCACTGCCATACGTCATTCACAACCAAGAGCCCAAGTCCGTGTCAGAGATAATACAATATGCTTCTTCTTCTTCAGCGATCAGCTATTACTATGTATTTAGACATTTATACCAGCTTGGGTCTTGAACAAGACAATGCAACTGAGGTCATCATTTAGGATGACCCCATGTCATGTAGGATTGCTTCTGTGGATCTTATTTGTTTTCTTAGGGTGTCTAGAGTGCTGCAGTCATGTAGTGTAAGCTCTGGAGTTTGTTTGGATACTCCGCATTTACATGTTGCAATGTCACAGAGTCCTCACTTATGTAGATGTGCTCTGAGGCCACAATGACCTGTTCTGAGTCTGAATTTCTTGGTCTGCTCATGTCTGCTAAGTTTGTTTAATTTATGATGCAATACAGCATTTATTTATCAAACACAAGTTTTAAACAAATTAACTAGACACTTATATACAAATATATTTTAACCAAATTCAAATTGTTCCATTTCTTTGTACATCCCATGGTTAGAGTAAAATAACATAAAAGTAAAGTAAAGGTTCCCTCCTCACCTTGTTAGTTGCATGGGAAATATGTTGTTAGTGACCATATCTTTCCATGACCACAACACATTTTTAGATTGGGGGGTGGGGGGGGGGGGGGTGTTAAGGCACAGAAATGCAAGTGAATGCATAAAAATGTGAAGCACCAGTAAAGCTAAATGTGAGAGAAAGTTGAAAAAAAAAAAAAAAAATGGTATGGTATGTTAAAAGCTTTATGTGATTGATAGACGACACAAATTTGAATTACGTTTCGGCTTAATAGGCCTTCAGCAGGAACAAACAAACAACACACACACAGATATGTAAGTAAATAAAACTATCCTACATAGCTAACTAGTAATGAAACATCCAAAACAAAATAATAGAGTAGAGAACAGGCAAATAATTGCAATGCTGCGGTAAAGCTCTCCCCTAGCTGTCACCATACCTTGGAGTGTTTAACACTCCCCACCACTGGCTCCAAAATAATTGAAACTGGTTTAAGAAAGAACAATTTCCTCCCTTTGTTGTGGACCGCGGCCGGAATGAGAAAGAGAGATTTGCGGTTGTGCGCAGTAATTACCCTGCTGGTCGGAGGGTCAAACCGCGTAAAGGGTTCTAAAAATATGTGAGTGGGGGGAACACTGTCTAGGTTACTTTGACTGCAAAGACACTGACAATGTATATAAGTATCTAAGAAGCCACATGTACATGTCAAACATACATGCATATTACATGTATATATTTATACATTTTTAGGTGATGTTATCAGTATCACACCAGGCTACCTGTACTTCCCAGAAAAATATCTGGTTCCCATTTTAAAGGCTAAAAAGTATAAAGTTGTAAACAAAAAAATGTTAATGTGCTTCCTCAAAAATGTCAACATGTTCAAGACGTGTTTATAGGGAGTTAAGTTACTAGTAATGTTTTTTTTTCAATTGTCTGATCAAATGGTTTTGAGTCACTAATAAACATTGGTACCTGAAATAACATAAAGACATTGTTTATGATTGACAAAACATAGCCTTAACTAGTGTACCTATAGCTGGATGGAAATTAAATTTTGTCCAAAGTGTTGTCATCAGTTTATGAGAGTAATAGATTTTGCAATAATCTACAAATTTTGGTAGAAAAAAAAAATTACTGTTTATGTCCCGTACCCATAAAATTGTGCATAAGTAATATGTAACTTTCCATATAGAACTATATGTACTGGACTAAACCTGCGAAATTATGGTATTTAAAAATCATATATGCTTAGATATTACTATTTTTTTATATTAGAACATCTGTTTCCTAGACAACCATTTGAGTTTTGCTGTTTGTATATAAATATTTTAGATTTACTTTGGTTCCCATTTGATTAAAGTAGTAGAATTTAATAGAAATCTAATCTTATATTTGTAGACAGTCAAGCTAGTTGCTACCAATAGTGTGGAGGTTTCGATTATTACCATTAGCCATCTCTTGTCATGTCTGTGCATTCTAATAAACTATGATTCTTTTTGTTTTTCCTTCTAACTTATAGCAATCTTTTGGCCTACCCTTTTCTCTAGTACGACTGTCAATGAGATTTCTTGTATCTGTTGTATATATCAAACTTTTATCTGTTTCAGTATTTCTTTTTCCTCCAAATTTTCCATGAACTTGCTTTTTTTTTTTCCCCTGTGTTTTTATTTCTCTCCATGTATTGGCCATATTCAATGTGTATTTCAGGTACTTTAATTTTGCCATCCAGCTGCTTGTTCATCATATTTCCTCCTTCTCTTTCATTTGCTTTTTTGCAGATTGCATTGCACTGTATTTGCACCTTGTAACTCATGTCATCCATTTCAATATATATTTTGTCCTTTATATAGATATATCAATATATACCCTAGAATGAGAACGAAACTGTAAAGCATATTGTGACTTATTTCATTTATTAATCATTTGTGTGAGTCATAATCTCTCTAATGTTTGATACATTTTTAGCCATTTCTTTTCTGTTTTAACTTATTTCACTCCATAATCAGTAATTTTCAGTGTGTTCATTTAAGGTGTATATGTTTATCCTATGTTTGTTATTTCTTTGTATATGAGGTTTATTGAAAAATGTTACAGTATCAACATCATGTTACAGTAAATTCCTCACTTTCTGTAGTTTCAATTTTTTTGTGCATTTTTTATTGTTATAATCTTCTAGTTCTTTGCTAATTGTTTACGTGTGTTCAGACTGTTTCTGCTATCAACATTAAGTATTACATAAAGTTTGTGAAGGTTCTTGTAGAGACTTATAAAATCTTAAACCAGTTTGTGGAAGTCAGTGCTCAAAATGGAATTATTATGAATAATTTAATGGTGGCTAAGTCAAGGGAGTCATGCTTGGAACGATCTACCAGTATCAGCTAACAATGCTCATGCTGTCATGTTTGTGAGATGACACACTTCAGTCTTGAGTCTGACAGTGAAGGAAATAGCAGAAGAATGACAATTTCATTGAGTAGTTGTCAGAGTTCAATCCACTACTCTTGACATATAAATGAAGCACAACTATCTGTCAGGAGCTTCTGCATTGCCATGATGAGGGTTGGAATTTCTTGAAGAAAATAATAACAGGTGATAGATAAAACATGGGTGGATGGATAAGAATTTGAGATAAACATTCAGTCCACAAAATGGGTTTAAAATAATTTTTTGCTCAGATCACACACCTGCACCCTCCCCACAGTAAAAAAAATACAACAGATAAGATCAAATGTTAACGTAATGTTGACAGTTTTGTTTACATTGAGGGCGTGCATCATGAATTCCTTCTGAGGGGGTAAATAGTTAACCGCTCTTACTATCTAGAACCCAAACTTTTAACCTGATTGGGCTACTGACGTTCGGACAACCCTTGTTCAATTCCCACTGGAAGCAGTGTGAATTTTACTCGTGGCTGGAAAAAAATACCCCGCAGTTGACCCAGCTGCTGACAGTAATGGGTACCAGGGTAGTACTCTGGGAAGGTGAGGAACACCGCCTCACATTGTGAGTTTTGATGCTTGAAGTGACACTATCCAGAAGTCTCCTAACACTTCTGGATAGGCGACCGAGCACATATGGGTGAAAACTCACTTGCTAAGACGCCGATTCAAGTCTCATTTTTTACCTTACTTTTACTATCTAGAAAGACTGAAATGTCTTGTTGAGAAAAGTGTAGGCTAAAATAAAACTGCATGAGTCATGGAGAAACATCTTGCACTGCTTGTTCAGGACTTGCTGGCTCTAAAGAAGGCAAATGAGCTTCACCAGACACTCCACTCAACTGACCTGGTCCAAGCATTCATTTATATTTCATAACTGAAATTCATCTATAAAGAATGATACTTTTAATTTGTTGAAGAAATTATGTACAATTTGGAAGCTGACCTGTATCTAAAAATGCTTTGTATTATTGCTGCCAGAGATTGAAACAGTATTCAATCTGTCTGTCTGTCTATCCATCTGTTTCTCTCTCTGTCTGTCTCTCTCTGTGTCTCTGTTTGTCCGTCTGTCTGTCTCTCTGTCCGTAATCATTTATCTATCCATCTAATCTTATCTATCATTCTTTCAAGCTGAGGATGGCATATATGGCAGAAATTATAGACTCTGTCTCAGATGATTTTTGCTATCAAAATGTAAGACCCTATACAGGACCTGTATTGTATCTCGCCACACATTGAAACATCATTGAGAGCAATGTATTAATAGAAGAGGGAAATATTTCTGAGTTAATCAGGTTGATCCCCTCTCTCTCTCTCTCTCTCTCTCTCTCTCTCTCTCTCTCTCTCTCTCTCTCTCTCTCTCTCACACACACACACACGCACACAAAAAGAAGTCTGAAACTTTTAAATCACATTGTGTCCTTGAGACTTATAGTTGAGTAATTATTTTACATGTATGTGTTCTTTATTAAATCACTGTTTAAACTGTATTCAATTTGTACAGGTTAAATCCAACAAAGTCTTCACTCTGTCAGATTGATTTTTATTCTCTTTTCCACTTTTCCTTCTACTTTTGCTTTAATGCACTGAGGTAATAATTTGTTTACAGAAGGGGAAGAAGAAAAAGCAGTAGAAATCTGTGAAGAAAATGGATGGAAGGAGCAAGTAAATTATAGCATTTTTTGGCATGTTTTAAGTCTTACTTTCCATTCTTGCATCTTTCATCCTTTTCTGCTGTGACTGTTTTTTCTACCCCTAACATTTTAACATAATGGCCTCATTTCCCCTGAGTACTTATCAGTAACTACAGAGTGGCTCCTTGTTATTGATCATTATTTTTAGCAAGTGAAGTTGTGCTCCATTTCTTCTCTCTTAGTTGTCTCTTTATATTAAGTCAAGCATAGATATATCTTTAGGCCAGTCTGTCATGCTCTTTCCATGTGAATGTCTTTCAAATAACCTGTATACATGTACATCTATCTTATTTTCTTTAACTCCCCTGCCTTTCTTTCTCATGTTCCATTTTCCATATCATCTAAAACAACTTGCTCCATCTGTCTGCTATTCATCATCTATTACCCCATACAGCCCCATCCTTTTTTCGAATGTGTATGTCTGTTATTAGGTAGACATATCTTATTTTCATTTTGTCATTCTCCCTATGTCATCCATTCTCTCACCTATTTCATTATAATTTAGCTACCACCAGCATGAGAATGAAGATCAAGGTTGTAACCTCAGCTCTGAATTTCCGAGTTTATGTTTAAGCTGTGTCACTCATCAATTCATTACATTGAAATGTCAAAAGAAGTTGCTCCGTCAAGAGTAAATAGAACATTTAGGGATTTTTAGAGGCTTGTGAGAGTCCACTGTCACTGATGAATTTATTAAAATGATTGATTGAGAGCCAAAAGCCTGAAAAGGGGAAGTGTGTGCATAACAAGAGTTTCCAATTAGGCAGTAATTAGTACACCCATCAGTTGATCTGCTGGGTCCACGTTTCAGTTCCCTCAAACAAATGTGACACATTTTTTTTTCCAATACACAATTTAAGGATTTTAGGGTTCACCCAGCTTCTTAATGTGGGCACCAGAGATCAGGGAAAGTAGGGCATCCTGACCATATTACCTATAAATGTTCTGATGGGATTTTACAAAATATTGGCACTAATAGCAAAGTCCTCATACACCACAAGATGTGATTGATGCCTTATAGTTTTTCTTTATTTATATATTATTCCTTCCTGTTTTTTTGTAAAAGCAAACTAATACTTCAGATCATAAAAATCTTACAAATATAAAAAAAACATACATGTCAGTTCCTTTTGCTTTTTTCTTGGCAGGGTGCTATGATGATCTATTCTACCTTAAACTATGTCTTCTAAGTTATATTATACCACACATGCCATTTTTTTGTGCCTACATTTTTTCTGTTTACATGAATCCTAGTAGAGTGGTTGGTAGGCCTTGGTATTTCAAACACAGGTTTTGTGTGATTTCATTGGTAAGCATTTGGATAAGGAAAACTATTTTCACCATTCTGTATACATATTATTTTTTACTACATTTTATGTGTAAATTTATTTTAATAAGAAAACAGTGCAGAAAATTACGCAAATGGTTCTTTTTTCCTACAAATTGCCTTGTAAGGCTTACAATTCCATTTTCCTTTTAGGAAAGAAATCTTTTATTTACAAATTAAGGGTGTTTTTACATGTTGGAAGGATTTATTTATCTATGTGTGTACATGCGCGTGCATACGCACAAATTAAATGTGTGTGTTTGGTTTTTTTTTTCGTTCAGTAATTTTTATAAGTTAGAAGTGGCAATTAGTCACAAGAAAAATAAAATACTTGAGGAAAGCAGCTAGAGTGATCAGAAGAGACAAGAATAGAAATAAGACCGTAAAAGAAAGAACCAGCATGGAACCATTCTTGATTAACATGAGAGATAACAAATAAAATAGTTTCTCACATGGAGAGAATCCTCTGTAAACTATGTACTATAAACGACCAACATAATATGAGGAACAAGGCAGCAGAGTCAGAGGTTAACGAAGAATAAGATAGAGCCACAGCCTCAGGGAATTTCCAATACAACATCAAAGGACAATGGTTGCTGTGACTGCCAGAAAGTTGAGGTTTAAAATTCTCTGTCTCCCTCAAAACCCAAAGGGATATGAAGAGGAAGGTTAAAAGGCAGAAAATAATTTATTTGTGGCATTTAAAAAACGATGGTCATACGTTGGACATGTGATGAGAAGAGATAATAATCGAATAGCAAAGCAAGCCCTCATATGGGAAACAACAGGTAAAAGAAAAAGAGGAAGACCCAGGGAGACACTGAGAAGAACATTGATGAGAGAGGCAAGAGCAGCAGGAATCGGCTCCCTCAATGAGATAGAACTGCTTGCACAGAACAGAGACAGATGGCGAGATTTAATAAAATATCTTTAAAAGAAAACTGCTAGAACAAAAATTCATATAGGAGAAGGTGTATCTTGGTCTACGCCCTATGGGCCGGTTACGGCTCGAAAGGTCAATAGATAGATAGATAGATTTAAAAAACTGACTATTTGCTGAAAAACTTGTTTTAATTTCTGAACAGTTGGATACAAGAAAGTAGACCTAACAATTTCCTATAAGCTGACCAAGAAGAAATGACATTCCTTTAGACCTGAGATCCCAAGTGCTCCCTGCTCATCCCATTTCGCCAGGAGAACCACAGTGCCATTACATATGTCCATTTGCCCCTCTTTCTTTGCATTCTCCTTGCATTCCCCATTCATTCTCATTACATTCTCCACATGTTTTTTTTTTGTCATCGAATATGCATCCAAACAAAGTTTGCATCATGTGAATATTTTTGCCTGAGATTAACATACGAATGCTGAGATTTCTGCTTTTTTTGACAGGCTTACAATAACTTTACATGCCTCTTTTTTGCTGTATTGCTATTTGCCAACTCTGTAATAATTTAGTAATCCAATGTAGCAAACTAGAAGTACTGGTCTGAGAACTAGTCAAGCCAACTTTTCATTGCGGATGAAACAAAAATAGCCTCAGAGAAAATCTTCCAGACAAATTCAGACTCCCTTTTTTAAAATTAACATGATGCTATCAATATAGTAAAACAAGTATTTGAAGAAAGAACTTGGAGCACATCATAAGACAATAGAAAACTAAAAATAATAGACAGCTTGGATGTGGATTTATAAACAACATTGTAATCTTTAAGCAATACAGGAAATATTTGTGAACATCTGTCAGTTAAGTATTCTAATCACTAATCTAGTTCTTATCACACATTCCTTCATGCCATCATGATTTTTTTCAATCAATCTTTGTAGAAAGTTTAAATTCAGTCTAATCCCTTATTACTCTCTGTTTTGTTATTTTGTTATGTGTTAAAATATTTATTCTGTTTGTTTCATTCATGCTTTGCAAGCAACAAAATTTCCATCTTATATGAAACACATTTTTTTTTGCATAAAATCTTGACAGTAAATAATGTCTTAAATCTCTTGCCCATATCTTTAGAGTTTTAACAGTAGTTACTGTGCAGGTTAATCCAGTCATTTTAAAATGTTGTGTCTCTGAGCATTTCTCTAGCACATATCACAAAATTTGGCAGCTGTATATTTTCCATTCAAAGTTAAATGTTCTATAATTGTAGTGAAAACAGTGTATAGAAAATAAACTATAAATACAGCTGCAACAAATTTTGGTACACCAAATGAATGTTCACATCAATGCACCACATAACACACCATCCATTTTTTGTAAAAGTAAACTGTATACTGGACCAAGAGAAATTTACAAATGAGGAAAAAACCTTACATGTAAAATCCTCCCCCTAACTCAAAAAGTATATTGAAACAAATAAAGGATTTTGCAGTCTTTTGTTTGATGTTTAAAAAGCAATAACTAGGGCTCTGATTTTTATGACCTAAAAAATGTCAAACACAATCTAAATATCATCAAAATATGCTTGCATTTGAGACCTAAAAAATGCAAAATATGACCTAATAATGAAAAATAGACCAAAATATAACATAACTTAATAACTCATTTGCTATTAAAAATTATGTTAAATTCTCAATTTTTATAATTGTTGAAAATAGATGTATTCTGACATCAATAAATCAACTAATAGTGGCCTTTAATTTTCCATCTAAATTTTTATTTTGAACTATGTCGTCTGAGTTATAGATGTTGTATTTATTCAGGCAAGTTTACATGTTTCTTAGCAATAAAATTACCAAGCCAAATGTTTCCTGCTTAATTAATAAAGGGTCATCTAAATAAAAGTTTTATTGTATATAAAATGATGACAAATATGTCCAGATATTATCAAATCTATGCATTTATGCCCCCAATTTGGTCAAAAAATGACCTAAACCTAAGTTATGGTCAAAATATGCATTTATATGACCAATAAAAATGGCATTACAGTGTTCAGAAAGCATGAAACAAGTTGAGATTAACTTGGATTTTAAAAATACACGTCGGGAAAAAATATGACATGTCATAAAAATCTGAGCCCTGCTGATTAGAAAAACTTCCACACTGACAATAATTCTATTGTAGTTTAGATCTTCTCACCTTACAGTTGAATAATGAAATGTACTATGGTTATTTATTGTTCATTTAGGGGTTTTTGCCCTCGTCCTAATGAAGTTTAATCCATTGAACCTATATATTCTAGGTTATACTGTCATGTCATATGGTGGCGTTTAGGAAATATGATGTTAGTGCCCATATATATATATATTTATATTTTTTTAATAGATCTTTGTCACATTTTTTTTAAGGTAAAGTTGTTTGTATTACAGTTGTGCCATTTTTATTTTCCAGACAAATCTGGCACTCATTTAAGGCTAGGTGAACGTGGAAGTCGTTGATCAGTATTGAACAGGACTTCTTGTCCATAGTAGTTCTGTTTACTCAATGCTGAGCTATGGCATCTCCTTCTACATTAGACCAAAGATACCTGAAATTTGTAGTTAAAATTATAGTTTTCGGTTATATGTAGCATGCTTGATCTGTATCTACAGTCAACTTCAAACTTAGGTTTGGTAAGATTTGATTGGTTGGTACCCTTGCATAAGCAGAGCTACTTTCACCATTCTACTTTCATTTTAGTTTCATAAAAATGTGTGTGTAGATTTATAAAATTGTAATAAGAAAAATATGCAGAAAGTCACACAAATGGTCTGCTTTCCCTTACAACTTGCCTTGTAATTGTTGTATGCAATAATGTAAACAGGTCTGATCATCCACATAAAGAACTTTACATAATTGATTGAGTTAAGCGAAGCAATGAAACAAATGCTGCAAAACATCAAGATTTTAGTAAGCACTTTTAATGCATCTATCCATTGAACAGAAAATAAAGTAAAAGACACCCATAACTCAATTTGAACCTTTAGTAACCTGTAGTCTATTCCTTGGTGATGAAGACTGGAACAGTAATAAACTGTTAAATTAACCATTTAAGTAAGTAAAAAGTAAAGAGCCCCATCCCACCAAGTGGCGTATAGGGAATATGGTGTTAGTGACCCTAAATTTTACAGACCTTCAGCACATGATTTTGGGGTAATGTGGTCGGTATTACGCCCGTGCCGCTTTACTTTCCCAGAAAAAAATCTGGCACCCATTTAAGGCTGGGTGAACCCAGAAGCTGTCAGTTGGGATCAAACCCTACCTCTTGTCCTTTGTAGTCCAGTTCACTAACCACTGAGCTATCGCTGCTCCCTAAATTAACCATTTGCCCAAGTACAAGTCTTGCCAATTCCAAGTTGTAGGCCTTTTTGCAGAGTGCATTACTTTCTTGTTTCTTATGTATTATTTGTGCTCCAGGTGTTATATTTATTTCTTTGTGTTATATATTTACATTATTTTACAAGTTTTGCTAGATTTCATCAAATACTTTCAATATAAACCTTATGTAAGAAATAATCAACATTTTAGAGAGTATAAATGTTGCCAGCAAATAATTAACAATAATAAAGAACTTGCACAGGCAATAAAAGGCAACTGTATGAACTGCAGAGAGAGAAAAGCTTAAAAGAATGGTTTGTTAGAAAGTGAATTATGGGATTGATAAACAGCTGTAGAGATAGAAAGTTAGGAAGAGCCTTTATCACAACTGCCAGCAGGCATAATACTTGATGAGGATGATAATACTTTCAGTGAAATAAATTCTAGATTGACAGACTCAATGGTCTCTAATGTATAATCTCAGGTAGCAGTTATTATTTCTAGGTTTAGGTAAGATGTGAAGCTATCCAGTTTCAGATATGATGAGGCCCTTTGAAGAGCTCAGCTCATACCAGAAGGTTAAAGTTTGGATGAAGATGATAATAATGAAGCAAATAATAAACTTCATATAAAAATATTAGGTACTCTGAAACCATCCATTTTAAAAAAAAAGAAGCTTTGTCTAAAGATCCACTGCCAGTGACATATCATATATATGTATTGCCAACCATATTTGAATTACCCAAAAACCACCATTTATTCTGCTATTCATAGTTGCCAACCCTGTTATATATGTCAGTTATTTGTTAGTAAAAGTTATTGTACTCTACTATATTGCTTGTTATAAAGTCTACATTAACTATGTTTCACAGACTGCCCACAGTTCCACTGTGTGAGGAAATACATTGCGCAACAACCAGATGAGCTGACACTAGAAGAATCAGATGTCATCAATGTCACTCGCAAAATGGCTGATGGTAAGAGCATGCTGCTTTAATATTAATTTTGGCATAGACACATTACAGAGATGTAGGGGAAGACAAAAACAAAAGCAGGCAAAAGTTTAGTTTTATATTTTATTTTTTAAATATAAATATAAAATTTTCACTTTACGGCAAGCATCTTTTTAGCTGTTTACAGGATAATTATGAATAAATTAATGCAAATAATAAAAATTTGAACACAATGAGTGTTATAGAGGTACTTCTCTAAATAATACATTTAAGTTTACTCACTTTGGAAAAAATAAAATATCAGATTAGCACATTAGCAATCGAGGGGTTTAAAATGATGTGGCCTGGCTAGTTTTCTGACATTTTTTAAAATTTGAAATAAATAACAAGAAAATTAATCAAAATTGTTCTAAAACACATGGTTTGTTCAGGCAATTTGCTTAGGAAGTCGGAAAAGAGGTTTTAAGTTAAAGAATTACAAGGTTTAGTGGAAATAATTGCAGGAATGTCAATAAATGAAAAGTCGCATAAACGGCTCCTGGATTTTTCACATCTGTATCTAGAGCCGCAAAATGTGGTTCAGAAAGTGTTAATGTGGTTAATTATACACTGTTTTCTCAATATTTTCACTCTATTTTTTTTTCTCCCTACTCTACTCTACCTTTTCCTCCTACCTTTCATTCTGAAACATCTTACACACTGAAGCAAAACCTGTGCCCTTAATCACAACAGGTGACTTATATAGATAGGTATGTGTCAATAAAATTATCCTGGTTTTTATTGGGTATTGGCAGATTATGTTTTTGTTTAATGGGAATTAGTTGATCCTGCTTTATAAAAATGTTTTATTGGACAATTCTGCTTTTAGGACTGTAATTGCTAGATCTTGCTTTTTTTTGGATTATGATTGTTAGATCCTGCTTTTTGAATGGTGATTAGTAAATCCTGCTTTTTAAATGGTGATTAGTAAATCCAGCTATTTGAATGGTGATTAGTACCTCCTGCTATTTGAATGGTGATTAAAATATTGCTTTTTGAATGGTGATTAGTGAATCCTGCTTTTTCAATTATGATTATTAGATTTCTGACTTCGTAATGGACATTCAACCCAGAATACACTCAGCAATATCCACAGATGATATGGCATTATGGGCTTGCGAGGAAAGTATGTCAGTGGCTGGATCCAGGATGCAAGATGCCCAAGGCAAACTTGAAAAATGGATGAACACCTGGTTCTTACCAATTAACGAAAAAAAACTACATATAAATTTTTTAGCCTATCAAGAAACACACTCTCTGCAAACATGAAGATAAAAGACCATACACTCCCTATTGACCAAAACCCAACATATCTTGGCGTCACCATGAATCGGAGAATGACTTGGAAAAACCAGAAAACAAACTAATATTATGAAGAAATTGGCAGGAACGGACTGGGGAGAAGACAGCAATATCTTGAAACGACTATACATAGGAAGAGTCAGACCTTTCCTAGAGTATGGAGTCACAGCCTGGGCTATGGCTTCCAAATCACACCTTAGCAAAAATAACAGAACACAGAACAAGCTGCTCGTACCATCACTGGTGCTATGAAATCTACACTCATCAAGACTCTAGAAACAGTAACAGGTTTACAATCTAAGGTCACTAAAGTATTGCAACAAGCGGAGAAATATAGAAGGCTCCTTAGCCACCCCATGCACCAAAGAATAACTGGTTTCGGAATTGTACGACTAAAGAGGAGCAACTTTGCTGTAATCGCCAATGAATTAACTACTGGAGACCCAGTACTTTCCCAAACAATACCGAAACCCTTGGGCCCATCTGATATGTCTCCTCATGGGAAACATAAAATACCAGAACTTAAGGAAAATATAACGGGAATCATGAAAAAAAGCACCCAATCAGACACAGAAAGAAAAACGTAGCAGAAAAACACATGCACAATACCTACCCACTGGACTCTTGGTCCCACATATACACAGATGGCTCTGCTACAAATGCCATTAGAAATGGAGGGGGAGGTGTGTTCTTGACGCTAAATAACCAGGACGAGAATACCAAGTCAATAGCTACTGGGAAATTCTCAAACAACTTTAAAGCAGAAACTGAGGCCCTCAGAGATGCTGCAACACTGGCTACTCAACACGAAAATAACATGCACAAAAAATTGGTGATTCTGACTGATGCACTGTCAGTACTATCAGCTCTAAAAAGCCCCAAGAACAATGATCTAGATGACTTGAGAACAACCCTGGACCAACTATGCAATAACTTCCAGAGAGTAGTCATTCAGTGGATACCATCACACTGTAATATACACGGGAATGAACACGCAGGCAAATTAGTAAAGAGGGAGGGAGATTACCACAAGAGAACCATCCGCTCAGTTATGATGAAGTCAAATCCATCCTCAAAGGTCAGTACCATGAAAAATGGAAACGAGAACACCCAAAGCATAACGAGAGGGATGGATACCATCAACTATTAAGGAGGGATCAAGTCATCATACTTCGCCTACACACTGGCCACAATAGAATGAGAAACCACATGTTCACCAAATTCAAAATAGGTACAACCAGCCTATGCCACTGTACACTGTGACTAGAGAAACAATATGGGGCAATTGAATCACTTAAACAGACAGCTGACTTCATGAGAGAGTCTGGAATCCTATTCCGATTGAGTCTTGATCGCAGAGAGAGAGATTCTGTTTCTTGAATAGTTTTTAATGCATGATATGTTCAGTCTTTTTCAACATAGTAGTTATTGGAAGCACTGACAACAGAGCATATTCTTCACAATTCATTTTACTAATTGAAAAAGTGAAGGTGATTTAGGCATCTGCCTCTGAGTAAGAAGGTTCTAGGTCTAAATCCTGCCACAGGCTGTTAGAGTTTTCTTCTTCAAATTCATAGTTGTTTGTTTTTGTGGCATTACCCTCACCCAAATCCCTGGGTAGTGAGATCTGATATCTAGCCCTCTTGGAAAATGGCAAAAAACATTAGGTCCCATGTGCATTTGGAAATGCCATAGCCGTTTCAGGCTAGAAATTTACAATAACAGATCCAAGGCAGCACAACGGAATTCATGCCATTGGGTTAAGATTTCAAAGAGAATATTTGAGCACCTTTTGATGTATTCAGAATGAAGTGATATAACCCTAATATAACATAACTGAGACAGTTAGGCGCAAATTCATATTTGGATTGACTTAAATGCCATCATTACATTAAGAAAAAAGATGTTGGTATTAGTGTTTATAATTCATATATGACCATGTGCACATTTTTAGTGGCATGGTTTGCATCTGTTACAAATAAAAAATTGAATAACATCAAAAGGGAAATGGAAAGGATGGACTTGCATTATTAGGATTATATTGGATGCACATTAGATCAACTGAAATATCTCCTGATAAATACATAAAATAAATAATTTATTCTGGAGGCAAGAGACACCAAAGAAGAGTCGGTATCTTCTTTTGTTGGAGGCCACAGAAATGTGGTTTTACATAAGTATGTTGAGGGCACCATGGACAGCTAAAATAAAAAGTATGAACACATCCTGAAAGAGAACAGAAAAAAAAAAAAAAAAGTTTATTTCCAACATCAGGAGGAAACATCATTTTTTGACATGTTTTAATAGGAAGCCACTGGAATATATTGTGACAACAGGAAAAATTGAGGGAAGAAGAGAGAAAAGATGGATGGTTTGGGAGAGTGGCTTGGTAGAAAGTCAACAAATAAATTAAAAATAGCATTAGAGTTAGAAAGTTTGGAGTGGCATGATCATCTAGGCTAGGAGGGACAGCTCATGATGATGTTGATTTGCATCACCCCAAGCCATCCTATTTTCTCAAAGAAAATCACTAGTACCAATTTTTAGAGGCTTGGTGAAACTTGAAGCCTTATGCCTTGTCAGTCGGAATAAAAACTTGCCACAGTAGACTAGTGGATTAATCCAGGACTAGCAAGCCAGTAGGCAAGTGCTTATATCTCTTTGTTACTGTGGCTTCTATTTGGTTTGGGAGGCAAGCCCTCTATTCACTAAGAAGTTTTGCCAGTTGTGTCTGCAGTTAACCACTCTTCAGTTACAGATGAGAACTATTAAAAATGAACTACATTAATGTAAGTTTCACACTGGACACACACAAATAGTGGACATTTTGAGTATAAATATCTTATATAAACTTGAGTAACATATCAAGTATTCTGAAGTCGACAAAATAGAACACACAAATGTACTCGACAAAATCATTTTCTACATTTGCTTTTAAATTGCCATATTTTTAATTTGACAGTCGTCAACTCTAGGTAGCCAGTAAAGCCCTATAGTTTTTTTTAATTAATATAACTGTTGTAAAACATAACAATATATTTTTTAAGTGAACATATCGTCAAAATGAAGTAGATTTAAGTGATTTTAAGCAGAAATATTGTTAACATATTAACATAATAGCATTTGATTCCTGTGTATTTAGACATCATTGGACAGCATCAGTTAAACATCTCTCAGTTTTTATCTTTCAACATCCATTAACAAAAAAAATTACTTTAAAATCACTTTCATTCTAAAAATAATTATCAGATTTTTAAGCCAAGCTAACACTTAATAGATATAACAGTTCTCATTAGCAGGTCATGCACATGTACACTTCTAAGTCATTTGAAAATTATAGTTTTACTATCTGACAATGTTTTGTATGGTATGTATAAATATTATATTTTTTATGTGCAAAATTTGTCCTGCTGTTGTCTGCATGTCTTTTCTTGTGCATTAAATATCTAATAGCAAATAAAAGATAAAGATATGATAATTTTCACTTATCCTGTGGGTGGACTCCTACCTACTCTTTTCTCTTTTAAGTGCATTAACTCTTTCCGTACGTTTCCCTGCACTGCTGTGCCATGACGATTTCAGATGCAAATGTTTCGCTCCATAGTGTGTCACTCAATTTGATTAGTGTGAATCATCAAACCATATTCTTTTTACATATCTTGCATCATCTTGGTATTGGTGAAATCTAATACCTTGTTCAATTATCTAAAATTTCATATAAAATATGTTATATGTTATATAAATATGTAGATTGATTCTTAAAACCATGAAAAAATATTGTCTCTGAAATCTCTTCCATTGCATCGATAAAAAGCTTCAGTACGGAAAGAGTTAGTAATTATAGAAACAGAGAAATAGTTGCAGTAATAGAGAAATCATTTCTTTAATGACTGTTTTTATTCCAGGTTGGTATGAAGGAGAAAGAATTCGTGATGGAGAAAGAGGTTGGTTCCCTGCATCTCACACAGAGGAAATCAATAACAGTCACGTTCGTGCTCGTAACCTGCGTTTAAGATACAGACTTATGAGAGCATCTCAGGATTTTTCTCACAGAAAATAAAGACTTCAAACCCTGCACCAATAAAGCTAAGCAATACTTGTATAAACTCATCTGAAACCTGCATTTTGATGAATGTCTGGATGGGATACCAAAATGCTGATTTGCACTGTTATTGTAAAGATGATGTTTGAACGATCAGTTGAAGATTTAAGAGATGATGTTTGAATGATCAGTTAGATATATTTAGGCAATAATTAACCATGGAGTGCAAGGTTACAAGTATTTTCATAATTTGTTGTAATGACATTATAGTGCAACCAGTCACTTAATTAATAATTAAATAACTACAGCCTTGATGGATGTATGGTACAGCAATACTGGACTAACATACCGAATAGACTGGCAAAGTTGGTGAAATAAGTGACATATGAAGTAGTGAAACATACAAAAGGCAGAAGGCTTTTGGAGGAATTTACTATCATCACCTCAGTATGAATGTGATGGTGATGATGATGAATACATAAAACTTCATACGAGATTCATAGAAATAGATGAACATTAATTCATGACTAATTGATAGAGACAGTATGAGAACCTTGGTCTTTTTTAATGAAGCTGTCAAATCGGTATAAATACACACAAAGTAGAGAGATAATATTGAGAGTGTAATGATATTTTAGACAATAAGTTTCTGTTTCCTGTCCATAGATGAAGTCATGGCCAAATATTCAGATTTAGAAATTAACATTGTTGCTATTGTAGTCTATGATAACGTCATTTTACTGGGTTTTTTTTGCCTCAAGTAAATGTTTCAAAGAAAAGTATTTTTTAAAGTTATGTTGGTATTATTAATTTATATTATCTATGTGTTTCTGCACATATATGATTATGTATGTTTTAAGAGCTTGTAAACGTATGAATATGTTGCTCTAAAGGTTGTGAAAAAAATGAAAAATAGCACTGGCCAGTGTTCTAGTTAATTTTATTACATTTTCAAGTTTAATATTTTCAGTGCATGAAATATATGTGGGTTATGTTTGTGGTAAATGAATCTAACATTAGTGACAAGACAGAATGAACATTATCATTCATAAGAAGCTCTTTCAGAGCCTCATGAATAAGAAAGATCTGGGTTCTATTCTTCATGAGATGGGTTGACCAGTTCCCTTTCCTCACTGTCTTTTCTTTCCAAAGAATATCTCTGGTACCCATCTAAGGAGGCGGGTTGGGCCCTGAGAACAATTTAGATTGGGGAAAAAGTGTTTGCCTCTAACCCCAAACCTTCAACTTGGCAGTCAAGTGCTGTAACCATGACGCCACCTAGCCATTGTGTATAGGTTTTTTAAAATTTTATTTGTATAGCTGTTGTAGATCTGTTGCTCTTAATCCATTATTGGTTACTTACTGCCTGTGTCTATAAGGTATTGTATTTTTGTATGAGGTGTTCTATTTATTTGGTCTCAAAGAATTATTTGAACATCATTGAGTGCTGGACACTCACAAGAGGTGATGGAATCAAGAGACCCATGTAGAAGTGTCCACATACATTGACAGTTTAGAACAGGGTAAACTCTGTTTTTGTGATTAATAATTGTTGCATGTTCAGAACTGACATGTGACATGGATTCTCTCTTTCCTGGAGATTAGGATTGATCATTTGTATATATGTCTCTTCATACAAACTCTTTCTTCTTCTCCTTGGTGGCAGATCATAAAGTAATCAGTTGCTGGTATGCCTTGTAATATAAAAACAAAAAGTTATATTCTTGCATAGTGCCCATGTCTGACCCATACTATTCGTAGCTGTTTTCACTTCTCCTTCAGGTTCTCAATGGTATCAAACTTTAGACTTTACATTGGCAGTTCTTGTGCTTGTTCCTGAATCTCTTTCTGAGTACATGACCAACCCCAGCTCCATCTTCTCCCTGTTATTAATGTGTACATCTCTTGTTTGCATTTTTTAAACAGTTTTTCCTTGATTTTGTTTAATCAAAATATGCTGATAAATTCCTTCACACATGTCTTTGTTTTTTTTTTCCTAGTGTATGTATATATATATATATGTGTGTGTGTGTGTTTGTATTCACAAGCACACAGAGATAGAGGCCAAATAGGAATAATTTCCTCTTCTTTATTTGCTCACAGAATGTTTTGTCACAGTTAATTTGTGATTGGGCACTTCCAATTTCTGCTATCATTTTGTGGGTTGTTATGCCTGATAGTGTATTCAGTAGATAAGCTTTTATATAAGACGCCGCATAGTAAAGGAGAGAAAGTGTTTGCATTTAATCATTTTAAGATGGGGTACAAAGAAATTCTGTTTGTTCTATTGACCTAATGAAGATTTAAGGATGTATAAATGGGGTGTTAGAACAGCTCTTCAATTTTGAGGGTGGGGAATTCTTTATAATAAATAATAGAATACGTTTATTAATCCTTTTAATCTGTTTAGAAACTCTCCCCAAGAGTGGCTTTTCTTTTTGTGTGAAAACATTTTAAACTTTGCCTTATGCAGTTAACCTAGGCAACAGAAGGGTTCGGGTTCAATCTCCAGCAGTGGCAGATTTTTTTTTTCTGACTGACAAGACTCTAAAAATGGGTACCAGAGATTTTTCTGGGAAGTAAAGGTGGCTTGGAGTGATACTGAACACATCACTTAAAAATGTGCCATGGTCATAGAAAAAATATGGTCACTAACACCATATTCCCCATATGCCTCGCAAGGCGTGGAGGGAACCTTTACTTTTTTTTTTTTTTTTTACTTATGCAGTTAACCTAGGCATTACATTGCTGTATGCGGTGACTTACTTTTACTCATTCACCAGAGCACTGAACAATATCTAAATGCCTTATAAATCTTGGACTTGACATATGAAAAACAGCCATTAGGTTTATGTATTTTAGGCAACCTGAGTTAATACAGGCTTCACAGATTGGTAATAACTTCTAATGCCCAAGCTCTCCCTGATTCTACTGTAAAAGGGTTAATAAAGTTATTAAAGGGATTGCTCATAAAGAGTAAAGGGACTCGATAAGAGTAGTAAAGTTACAAATTAATTTTGTTAAAAGAGTAGTGGAACTGTTTATAAAGTTTGACTACAAGTTCATTAAGGGAGTCATTATTGTTATTAACTCAATCTTTTTGCTCATTACAATTATTATTACTATTACTACTTCTAATATAATTGTTACTATTATTATTATTTTGTAATTGTCAAATATTATGTAAAAAAATATAGAAAAATGGTGAATGCCTCAACATTATTTCTATGCATTCGCAATATCTTGTATTATAATATAATATTTTTATGTGGAAGTTGTTTGTCATTTATAATCGTATATTAATTTAAACCACTAAAATATTATAGTTTCCCTTCTCTTCAAGGTAACGTAAAACTTAACATCGATATTGTTTCATAATTTTTTATTCTGTTTCTCTATGTGACCTCCCGAGGTATTTTAGGCATCACACTCTTATGTTCTGGCACTCCTTTTCTGTTTTGTAGGCAGTGACAATGCTTGACATTAATAGCTGAAAGTTTGAAGTTAATTATTCAAAAAGTAATGAAGTAAGAGATAAAACTGAACTAATTATATCATTTCATTTTTTAAAATATAAATCATCATCATTGAGTGCTGTTTCTGCATCGAAGGTTGGCTACCATCGGGCGCCATTCCGCTCTGTTTCTTGCTTTCATGGTGTAGATTATCATAGGCTGACTTGTCCATCTTTTGATGTTACTTGTCCATGTTAGTCTTAGTCTGCCTCTGACTCTTTTATCTTTTATTTTCCCTTCCAAGATTACTTTTAGTAGGCTGTTGTGTCTTTTAACATACCTCAAAAATCTCGTTTGTCTTGTTTGTATTGTGTTTAGTAGTTCTCTTTAAAATATAAATATTTATCTATATATAATATATAGATAATATATAGAAAAATACAAATCATTAATGTTAAAATATCTTGCATGAATAAAAGTGAAATTTTCTTCTGATACCTCCAGTATTTAAGTACCACGTCAATTTTGCCAAATTTTGTTTATAAATAACATTTGGTTTACAGCAAATGACAACAAAATGGCATTCAGAATTAAATATATTTTTTCACTTTGCACACGCTTCATCAGCCACAACGAGAACACTCCTTTTGTTGGTACAATTTTCTCAGTCATCGATACTTTTACATTTCACTTTCATCGGTTTATATTCACAATTCATTATATAGCCAGTTATACCACTACTTATGCATGTGACAGCTGGAAAACAATAAGTAGAAAATAAATAGAATGCATTTGAAAACAAATACCTCAGGTTTATACTTCAGGTACCATGGATTGAATTCAAGACTAGTTTAGAAATAAAAGAAATGACAAGCATCCAAAAATACCAACTATAAACAAGAAGAGAAGATGGTCATATGTTGACCATGTAATGAGAAGAGATGACAAGAGAATTTCATACCAAGCCATTAAATGAGAACCTGGGGGTAAAAGAGGCTGACCTAGAGTAACATGAAAAAGAGCACTGAAGTGAGAGGCAATAACAGCAGGCATCAGCTCCCTCGTCGAGATTGAGTGACTCACCCAGAACAGGGGCTTGTGGCGATATACAATTCAAGTCCTTTTTTTCAAGGATCGTCAGACATACAGAGAGTCTTGTATTTCTGCATTATGTGCCATCTTCGGCTCAAAGGTAGATATAGTTGCAATTGATCTGGCAGTCTTTTTTCTGCTCCAAATTCAAAATTGTAATAGAACATATATTTAATGTAGTTTTTGTATGCGATCTTGAATGATTGAAATTTTAATGCTGTTGGTGACAGAAGTGTGAGAAAGCTTCCTTTATAGAATATATAAATAACTAATAATATATAAAATTATAAAGTATCAGTTATTATTTTTATTTCTTATTGGTAATAAAAGTGTTCAACTTAACATTTGAATTAAAAATTATTTGAAATGATTGCATTCTTTATAACTTATTAAATTATGACAATATTAGCAATAACCAATCAGTAATGGTGGAACTATTTCAAAGTCTAATATATTTTGAAAATAATTTTTTTTTTGTTCCTTACAAGAATTCTCACCTTGACACTGTGACCTTTAATTTTATTTATAGAATTGGAATTAAATAAAATAAAACTTAAAACAAATTGTGTATTAAAATGTTATATAAACTATTTAAGAACCAAATAAATATATTTATATTATAGTATGATCAAATTTACTTTTTTCTATTTAATATTAAAATGACATTTTAAATGTCGGTGATAATTTTTAATAACTCTCTCCCTTGATGCTACTAATATACCTACAGCAAAAATTATGCTCTGGGGTATTTGACCCTAGATTACAATACTTATCTGTAAATAATCTTAAAATGTAAAAAATAATGTGAATAAATATCAAAGTTGAAGGAAAATATCTGGAGACAGTTTAGAGCTACAACTACCTGGGACATACTATAAATGGTACATCTTATCAATATTCCTGTTTGGTGCAGAAACATGGACATTAGACAAGAAAACAGAACAGAAAATTGAAGCCTTTGAAATGTGGATTTATAGAAGAATAGGTAGAATTGAATGGAAAGAAAAGAATACAAACGATATAGTTTTAAGAGAACTACTAAACACAATTAGAACAAGACAAATGAAATTTTTGGGGCATGTTAAAAGACGCAACAGCCTAATAAAAGTAATATTGGAAGGGAAAATACAAGGTAAAAGAGGCAGAAGCAGACCTAGACTAACATGGATGAGTAACATCAAAAGATAGACAAGTCAACCTGTGACAATCTGCACCATCAAAGCAAGAGACAAGAGTGGAATGGCGCTCCATAGTAGCCAACCTTCGATGCAGAGACAGCACTCAATGATGATGATGATGATGATCTGTAAATCTCCCAATTACGATACAGAAGTAAAAATTACTACCACTTAAATGTAACATTAGGTGCTCTTAAAGTAGTAATTTCTCAGAACACTTGACACATTCCCATGTGTTCACACTAGGCAAAAGATGGGTACTCAAAATTCCTGGCTCAGTTTGATTTATAACTTGAGTTTTACCTCGTGGACCGGATGTGTTACAATGTCTATTGGTACGGTTGCCATAAGTCCGCCAGTATGTTCAGCAAGCACATAACGTTATTTGCTGCAATTCCTGAGTCACAAAGGGTTGTTTGATATGTTGTCTGCCCGATGACCAGGAAATTTCTCTGATCACAACAAAAATACAGGGGTGCATATGCGCCAATTTCTTGAAAATCCTATTTTTTTTTCTCGTATTAAACTATGTATCTCACAATAAAAAAAAAACTTATTTAAATTTAAAATTCCAACAGCACTGGAAACAAATTAAACACTCGGGGGTCACCAAAACTGGTAATTAGAAAGGTTTTTAGAGTGGGGGGGGGGGGGATGTCAAATTTTGAGGAATTTGTGTTTTGATGCAGTAAATTTTACTGTGGTATCGTAATCTAGGGTTAAATAAAAGTGATTTGAGCAAAAAAGCTGCTTAGCTGGATGCTACTCACAGTCGTTTGTCACTGATACTTTAGTTGATTGTTTTATTTGTGTCTTTCAAGGAAGATAAACATGCTTCTTGTCACATATATTCAAAGTGATTATAGAAAGGGGTATTTTACTTAAAAATGTAAAAAAAAAAACTTTTGTGGTTAAAAATGTAATATTACACCACTTAAAATTTTGAGATCTGCAAATATTTGGTCTTGTATCTTACAAGCTTTTAGTACTAAAATATCATTTGTACATAAGTATTTGCTTTAGCTAACAAAAAAATGTATGTTCCATAAAATATCAATTTTAAGAATGAGTGGAACGTTCTAAGCTCTGGCCTTCTTAATTCATAAATGCTTCAAAATTTGCAAGATTAGAACTGAGATGCCATGGAGAATAGCGTTCTCTCTCTCTCTCTCCTCCCTCCCCCCTCCCATATCAATCAATTGAAAGATAAAGGTGTGAGGCATGAAGAGGGGAGAGCAAGCTCAATTGGTGGATGGGGGCGAAAATATATAACTGAAAATCAGCATGTGATGGGGATGATTACTGTACACACTTTGCATTGTCTGTGAGAAATAGCAGAGCACCTGAGGGAATGTCCGGACTGCTCTGATAATACTTCATTAAACAAACCAACCAAAAACGATGTCAGGAAAAAAATAAAGAAGTAGAGGAAAACAGAGAAAATCATAAGTGACTAACAAATTGGTTGCAACAACAGATTCTGATGTTCTGAATGCTCAAAAATCAAACAGTTGTAGAAGGAATTGATTGTTCATGACATGAGAAACACATAAAGTGGAGTCTAATGTTCACAGTTATTAACATTCTCTTGTTAAAAGTTAAACTAGTTTTCTAATTTCTTTATTATACTCCAACAGTGAGTTTTCTTGTTCTGCAGACATGGTTTTAAGGAGCTGGAATGTAATTTTTTTGCCATTTTAAACTTTTTTTTTTTTTTTTCTAATTTGTAAATATTTTCTGTTATAAATTCAGGTTATTTTTCATTTAAATGATAAACTATTGATTCTATGTATCTTATTCAAAGAGAGCCAGATAAACCCAGTTTAAGAAAATAAGAAGGGTTATTAATAGTAGAGAAAATAGCAGTAACATAGAAATATTTTTGTAAAGTGGCCATAAAACAAGGGAGAGGACCAAATTATTTAAAAATGAGCACTGTGAACTGGTATGTAAACATTCTTTATTTTTTAAGATATCAATGACTTTACATATAGCAGAATATGGTCCATAATGTATTTCAGAAAATAACCTTTGAGAATTATAATTGAAAGAGATCCATAAAGCACATTTTTTCCTTCAACATTCATAGTTTGTATAAAAGTATTTGCTCCTTATATGTTGATCAGTGTGTGTCATTTATGTGCAGAAAACAATTCCAGTATTGCATATTGGTGATAATACCTGTACAGCTGTATCAGTCCAAGAACTTTCAATAACAACAGAGCCATGCAAGCCCTTCTGTTCCTGAATTTGATCAACTCTTTGGACTATATCATTCCTGGAATGATAATTTTTCTAACTTTAAACTTGAACAACTTAACTTTTATTTAAAGAAAATAATTGTTGATAATGTCTTTGAAGGGTTAAGCATTGATTTGTTGCTGCTAAGTTTTGAATATACACACTGGGTTGTACAATATAGGGTTATTGTACAGCTTGAAGAGTTCATAACTTTAAGTTTATATCAATTCATGAAAAGGGAAATTAAGGAATTGATAACAATATTATTTACATTTATTTTTAGAATGATTCAGTTTTCACATATCCACTAAGTTAAATATAAAATATGACATGTGATTATAAAGTAGAAGTCATTCTGTCAAGCTGAATAATTCACAAAAAGGTAATGTTTTTTAAACAGATAAAATGAAACCAGTTAACAATTCTTAGTACATGCAGAACATCTATATTCAGGGGAAGAAAGTTGTCATATGTTTGGCCATATAATGAGAACAGACAACAAGAAAATCTCATATCATGCACTCAAAGGGGAACAAGAGAGTAAAAGAAAAAGATGCAAACCTAGGGAAACACTAAAAAGAAAGAACAATAATGTGAGAAGCAACAAAAGCAGGTATAGCTCTCCTGCCTAGTCTGAGAGACATGCCCAGAAAAGTGACAAATGTGGATCATGTGCAAGTCTGACACATTATAGAAAATATCATCTAGAATTTCTGTCCTATATGCTATCTTTGGCTAAAAAAGGACAATAGATAGATTGATAGTACATTAAAATTTCATTAAATACTTTTTTCCCCCTACTCACAGTGGATAGAATAAAAGCATTAAAATTGTAAACTGACTGAGGTTTTAATAATGTTACTTTTAAAAGTATTCGTTACAGTATGTTCAGATATTGATTATTTAAATTGTGTGCGCACCCAAGATAAACACATTATGCATAGTTAAATATGTAGTGCATCAAGCAAAGTGTTGTGAGATTTTTGTGGAAGACATGAAACATGTAGAGATTTTATCATGAAATGAGAATTCAGTACAGTGACAGGTGTATGAATAGACTAGACTGAGAAGTTCAAGTATGATGTTGCTATTGTTGAGAATTCTCTTTTGAGTCCATCAATCACAGAAGACAACTTTGCAGCTATAGAGAACGTGATACAAGAAAATAGTGTGCATCACAGTCAAGGCAGTAGCATTACTATAGGAAATTAATGTTGGATCAGTCCATTACATTATTAATAATGAGCTGAAGTGTGCAAGATAGGTACCCAAGTGATTGTTTACTCACCCATCCAAAAGAATTATATTCCCTTGGTACATATTAGACAAGCACTGGCGTAAGTGTTTTGAACTAGAAGGGAACTATGTTGAACAGTGATAATGTAATTGTTTCAGTATTTGCAATAAATATTTAAATACTAAACAAACAAAAATCTAGTTTTCCAATGAACACACTTTGAATATTGTCATTCCTTTCTTATTGTATCATATATAAACATGAGAGTCCATAGTTTAACCTTTTAATACCTGTTTTATTGTAAATTTTAAAGAAAGTAGTAACAGCTACAGTTTTTGTTGTACTATTTCATTTTATTGTGACTATGAACACCTCACAGTGGGATAATAATATGAATAGGTCTTTATTTTTATTTTTTTTATAAGAAAGTGGATATTATGCTTGCACACACACACACCCACACACACAAATACATGTCAAAAAATCTTCTACAGGGAACAGAGAACATGTTTAATAATATAAAGTTAACTCTATGCCAATCCCCACTACAATTCTATGCCAATGTATGGTATTGCTTCACAGTTATTTTTATATTGCAACATTGAGTCTCATCTGTGAATGTCTTCTATGCTTTCAGATGAGAATAGTTTGCCATGATATCATTGTGTTCACATTAGTATACATCAATAATATTATTATGTAATATCAGTTAAAATGTTGTGTTTTTCTCATTCCATAATACTTACATCTGGCATAATTGTATTGTCTTCTGCAAATATCATTTATTTTATAGTGCCCACTTATACTTTAATTTCAATACACATATGTACAGTGAACACTTGTGTATATACCAAGTTTTTTATTCATAAGTGATATGTGTATTGCTTTGAATACTGCTAGTTTTTCTTTTTTTATGCATAAACTACCTAATGATGTACATATATAATGACTACAAATGAAACACCTTAACCTATATCTTTAAAAAAAATTTAACAGCATTAACCCATTTCATGGAACTGCCATGGGATTTTACTAAAGGACTGAAAATAGAAGTTGGTGTGCCCAGGGCAGCTGCTCTCATCTACCGCTATATTCTAAATCTCTCCCTCTTTTTTTGGTACATATAATAATTTAAAAAAGGACAAGAGATAGGTACCATCTTTCATTGTAAGTTCTAACTCCCTGTTATGCCTCGTAGCATATAAGGGATATGGTGTTAGTGTATATTTTTTTACTATCTGCTTATTTTTATGTAATGCAGTTAGTTTGATTAATATCAAACATATTATTCACCCTCACTTATGTTTGTGAAAGGTGGAAATTGACAAAGGAGATAGAGAAAAAACTCAAGCACATTTGAAGACAAATATAAGAAAGATACTTTGCATTAAATGGAATGAATTCAAAACTAATGCTAAAATAAGAGAAATGGCCTTGCAAATATTTATCTCATCTACTATTAAGAAAGGAAGATGGAAATATCTCGGACATGTGTTTAGAAGAAACGACCAGAGAATTACTAACCAGCTCTCAAATGGGAAACATCAGATTGGAGGAAAAGAGGACGACTTCAGGAGACACTGAAAAGAACTCTAATAAAAGAGACAAGGTTGGCAAGCAGAAACTCACTCTCTATAATCAAACAGCTTTCCCAGAATAGAGACAATTTACGGGTGACTCTATGTACCATCTAACCGCTCTTTATTGATCATGAAATCGAGTTAGTATTATGTCCATGCTATGTTTTTTTTCACCAGAAAAATTATGTACCCATTAAAGGCTTGGTGAACCAAGAAGCTGTTGATTAGGATAGAACACAAAACCTTTTATACTTTTGCTAACCATTACTCAACCATACCTACCAACTCCATTGGCATATGGGGACCATCAGTACTAAAAAAAATGGCTTATGTAGCCATTACTGCACCAGGTCAATGTACTTGACCTTTCTCTGGTTACCATTTTGGAAGGCTTCATCTATCTTGATACTGTGTTGGTTTAGAAAGACCTATCCACAACTGAAAGTTCAAACAAAGTCAAACTTTGTTGGTATCACATGTTGTAAAGACCAGAGCTGGTATGGTTACAGCTATATATAGGTGATGGACAACACAAAATTAAATGATGTTGCAACTCAGTAGACCTTCCACAGGAGCAATAAAAAAACACATACACAGATATATAAGCAAATAAAATTAACTCTACATAGCTAACTAATAATGAAATATCTGCCATGCTTGCTGTGACCAGGTCAGTATGTAATGTAAGTTCTACTTAACACAGAGAAGTTTGATTTCATTTTTTTTTTCAGATATTTCATTATTATTCAGCTATGTAGTGTTCATTTTATTTTTCTGTGTATGTGTTGTTTATTATTCCTGCTAAAGGCCTATTGAGCTACTACGTTGTTTTTCCATTTGCGTTGCCAATCACCTACGTAAAGCTGTAACCATACCATTTTTTCTCTTATTTTTCCTTTCACCTTTATCATCAGCTTTGCAGCAGCTTCACATTTGACCCTGTGCTTTGACCCTTGTAATAGAGCAGAGGGCCAGCTTTCAACTTATTTGTCATCGATTGTTAAGGATGTGTTTCTGTTTTGTGCATAAACCCGCATTGTGTTCCAAGTATCACCCAGATCAATCAAGTATTGTTGGGTGTGTTTTGACTAGATGGTATAAGGGACTGTATTAAGTAGAACTGACATTACAGATTGTAATGTAGAAGATGGAAATTATATATTATTCTGCAAATACAAGGTTCATGTGTTAATTGTCAGCTCATTCTGACTTTTGAAAGATGTTTTACATTTTGTTTTGTTTAAAATAATTAACTATTTTTATGAGATATAGAGAGAGATGTCCTTGTGCAAACAAATGTTTTTGTGTGTGATGAACACATTTCTTGACAATTTTATTATTTGTCTGAACTGTAAGATTGGCAGAGAAACTGGTTTAAACTCTGAATGTTCCAATATACCATCGATTTCATGGCTTTCAGTGTGGTTTGTTCATCAAATGTAACCTGTACATTGATTTATCGCCTCATAACAATGTGTGTGCATATGTCCACAAATGCATGCATACACACACACACACACACACATATATTATATGTGTATAAGTATTTGTAACCAGATTACAGGGTATTTATATTTTCTATATATTGGTATATTGCCAGGGCGCCTGGCTTTTGTAATCTAGTACCACTGTATTGTTCAGAGACTTGAACAAAAGTAAAAATCTGAAAATAAACCAAATAAATGGGTGTGTTTTGTAGGGTTTGGCCCAAGATAACATGTTAAGGAAAGAAGTAGGCTTCTATGAGAGTTGAAGATGGGCTGAAGAAAGCTTGCATTAAGACAACCAGTTCAAAGCAATACAGGGTTGGTCATGCTCTTGAACACTCTAGGAAAGAAATAACAGAGGAGAGCTATGAAATAAGTTAAAGGAGTGTTTGAAATATTAACCACAATGTAGAAGGTGGTGATAACAGGTTAGTCCAAGGTTAGTCCAAAATTATTTAAAAGGTAAGTCCAAAATAGGAAACAAATAAGGTAGTAAAGATTGATTGGAGACATGTTCTTCATGTTCAACTGAATGGTTAATGACAAGAAATTTAAAACATTCAATATTTATATGTCATTTTGTCAATGTTAAATTATTATAGGGTTGATAACAAGATGTCAATGTTCACACACACACAGAGAGATAAATTATTATAGGGTTGATAACATGATGTCAATGTTCACACACAGAGAGAGATAAATTATTATAAAGTTGATAACAAGATGTCAATGTTCACACACACAGAGAGAGATAAATTATTATAGGGTTGATAACAAGATGTCAATGTTCACATACAGAGAGATACATTTTTATAGGGTTGATAACAAGATGTCAATGTTCACACAGAGAGAGAGAGAGCAATTATTATAGGGTTGATAACAAGATGTCAATGTTCACACAGAGAGAGATAAATTATTATAGGGTTGATAACAAGATGTCAATGTTCACACAGAGAGAGATAAATTATTATAGGGTTGATAACAAGATGTCAATGTTCACACACAGAGAGAGATAAATTATTATAAAGTTGATAACAAGATGTCAATGTTCACACACACAGAGAGAGATAAATTATTATAGGGTTGATAACAAGATGTCAGTGTTCACACACAGAGAGATAAATTATTATAGAGTTGATAACAAGATGTCAATGTTCACACACAGAGAGAGATAAATTATTATAGGGTTGATAACAAGATGTCAATGTTCACATACAGAGAGAGAGAGATACATTTTTATAGGGTTGATAACAAGATGTCAATGTTCACACAGAGAGAGAGAGAGAGCAATTATTATAGGGTTGATAACAAGATGTCAATGTTCACACACAGAGAGGTAAATTATTATAGGGTTGATAACAAGATGTCAATTTTCACACAGAGAGAGGCAAATTATTATAGGGTTGATAACAAGATGTCAATTTTCACACAGAGAGAGGCAAATTATTATAGGGTTGATAACAAGATGTCAATGTTCACACACAGAGAGGTAAATTATTATAGGGTTGATAACAAGATGTCAATTTTCACACACAGAGAGGTAAATTATTATAGGGTTGATAACAAGATGTCAATGTTCACACACAGAGAGGTAAATTATTATAGGGTTGATAACAAGATGTCAATGTTCACACAGAGAGAGAGCAATTATTATATGGTTGATAACAAGATGTCAATGTTCATACACAGAGAGAGCAATTTCGCCAGTTAGGTTGTCAGATTCATTTAACACAAATGCTTGACTGTTAGAGTAGGAAGTGAGTCACTCGTTGCTATTTAACCAAACGTTTAAAATAAAACAAAATCAGATATGAGATCATACGAGAATGAGTAGCAAACCAAACAAATGATGCCTTGTAATTTTATAGTATACTAGATATCTATATATGAATAGGGGGAAACAGCACATGAGGCGAACCTGGAGTATGATTGAGTCATCAAGGAAGCCCTAAAACAGATTTAATGACAATGGTCAAGGTAGAGGCTGGTATCTCCCTCATAATGATAAAATAAGATGTTGAGAAAAATATAAATGTGTTATCAGCCGTTAACTCTTTCTGCATGTTTTGACACACTGTGCACCCATGCTAATTTCGGCCGCGTACATCTATAGTGCATCACTCTCAATTTTATTAATGTGAACCGCCATCAAACCATATTCTTTTTACATGCTTTGTATCATCTTGGTATTGGTGAAATCTAATACGTTGTTCAATTATCTAAAACTTCATATATAATATATGTTAAATAAATATAAATATGTGGATTTATTCTTTAAACCATGACAAATTTTCTCTTTGAAATCTCTTCCGTTGCATCGATAAAAAGAGTTAAAATCTCTTTGCAATTTTAAACACTTTCGCATAACAATAATTTGTTATTGTGAATTATTTATACTTTTAATTCAGTGTATCCAGTGTGAACAGACTTTTCTATCAAATTTACATTCTCTAGCCCACTTGCAAGGCAGCACTGTGTTTCATTTATTCTTATCTTTTTGACAGTTGAAACTTTACAATCCATCTGATAGCATTTCTACTGTTTAATTTTTTTGGTTGAGATAAGTTCCATTACCATAATGAAGTGAAGACACATCGAAACAAATAAAGAGAATTTGTCTGTTCTCTGAGGATGGGAGTCAACTGTCAAGCAGTATAGAAATTGGAGGCACCTGATTATATGTCATGTAGTATAGAAATTGGAGGCACCTGGTTATAAGTCATGCAGTATAGAAATTGGATACACCTGGTTATAAGTCTTGCAGTATAGAAATTGGAGGCACCTGGTTATAAGTCATGCAGTATAGAAATTGGAGGCACCTGGTTATAAGTCATGCAGTATAGAAATTGGAGGCACCTGGTTATAAGTCATGCAGTATAGAAATTGGAGACACCTGGTTATAAGTCATGTAGTATAGAAATTGGAGGCACCTGGTTATAAGTCATGCAGTATAGAAATTGGAGACACCTGGTTATAAGTCATGCAGTATAGAAATTGGAGGCACCTGGTTATAAGTCATACAGTATAGAAACACTGTTGCAACATTGAATGGTTCCCAGTAGAAACAGATGTGAAACAAGGATGTGTCATGTCACCACTCTTATTCAGAATTATAATTGATTGGGTAATGCGAAAATTCACATAGAAGACAAACAATTAGGCATTAAGTTTATAATAAACTCTTGGAAGATCTCGACTTTGCAGCCGACCTGGCACTCTTGAGCTCAGCACACTCTGATCCTCAAGAAAAAAGAATCCACAACATTTCTGATCAAATAGGTACCCAGATTAACATGATCAAAATCAAAACCCCGACGTAGCCTCTGATATAACGATTAACAATGAAATTTTGCAAAAAGTTACAACTTTTACCTACCTAGGCAACAAAATGTCTAGGGATGGAGACATAACATCAGAAATCATGACATGCATCACACTAGCTTCAAATCCTTTCAACAAACTAATGAACATATGGAGATACTAAATTCTCAGCAACCGAACAATACTTAGATCATTCAACTGCTGTGTAACATAATATAGATGTGAAAGTTGGAAATCCATTAAGACTTTAGATAGGAAATTAAATACCTTTGAAAACAAGTGTCTTCATTGGAACTCTAATATAAGCTGAAAAGAATACATTTCAAATGAACAGCAGGGCATCTTCTTTAGTCAAAGGACCTAAGTCACAATGACACAAATGAGACCCTAAAATGACGCAAACAAAGCCTGTCCCCTGATAAAAATTCTGATGTTTCTAACTTACATTGAGGATTGCTGTCTACACAGCTTTCATTATCTTTTCCTGCCTTTCCGCTTTAAAAATAGTTGTTGTATATGTAATGCCGCTGACATTGTGATGTCTGTTTCAGTTCATCTCGCAAATTTGCTAAAATAAAAAAATGGCCCTCCTAATAGCCCAGTGTTCATGACTGTCACTTTTACCGGCTCCGTGAGCACAAAAATATAGTTCAACTTCAAGAGCAAATTTCACAAAATTGAAACCACCAAAAAAATTATTACTTTCACTCACAGAAATTATAAAATTTATATCATTGTATAGACAAATATAGGTGTTCACTGTTGATATAAAAGATTAAGTATCATGAATTAAGCGGATCATAAAATGTTATTAAATTACTTATGGTCACTGGCGTGGCAAGCACATAAACATAGACCTTCTCAAATACGAAGAGAACAAAAATGAAACAGTAAAAAAAATTCTGATTTTCACTTATACTCAGAGAAATTATGAAATTCTACATCTATATAAACAAATATAGGTGTTAAATGTTAATAAGAGTCGTGCAGTATAGAAATTGGAGTCAACTTTCATGGAGTGTAGACATTGGAGTCAACTGGTTAACTAATAATGAGGCTGTGCCACAAAAGTTAGTCATGTAAATAGCTGTAGTATCTTCGATCACTTCTCTATAATACTTGTACACCTTGGATGAATTACCAACAACTGGAGTTGAATGACATTTGTGACTTCAAACTCCTTTTGTTCAATTATATTCTGCAACAGCAATGGAAATGGAGACCTCTAAATTAACAAAATACCAAACACCATACAAGCAGCATGTTTTGTATGAAACAAGCTGGAGAGCTCTGTTAAAGTCACAGCATTTATTCTCAAATGCTGTAAAGCACAAGAGAATAAGGAATAGACTGTTGTATTAGAAAGAACATGTTCTTAAGTGTCTTTTTTTTTTTCAATATAAACGAGAAATCAAAGTTGTATTCATCCAAGTGATCTCTCATAAGTATTTGTCAAAGTTGTGAACTGTCATGCAGTTACTTGTGCAGCATATCTCACCTTCAATAACAATGTAGAATAAATATGCACACAGATAACACGTTCATTGTACAGGCCTCTCAGATAAGCTGTGCTAGATGGAAATCTAAGCAGTTGTCTGTGATGGTAATGAACAAAATACTATGTGAATACTTATTTATATTTGTGTAACACTTGTACATGTTGCTGATGATACATATTTGCTTCTATGCCTATTTTCTTAATTTGATTCCATAGTAAATATTATTTATTAATTTATGCACTTCGCTGTAATTGAAATGTTCTCTATATTGTTTCTCTTAAGGTTTCTCTTTAGTTTGTTCATTTCAGTGACATAAATATAAGTTCTACAATGTCCAGTTATCTGCTTTAGTTTTTAAGGCCTTATAAAATAATATAATTAAATTTGTGTAGATGCTGTTTTAATTTTGCAGATTCTGTATACAGGTTCTTCTTCTACCTTTCAGCTCCCTGTGGAGCATAGGTCTTCAACAAACATTTTCCAAGCCATTCTGCTTCTTGCCATTCTTTTAAGATCATTCAATGTCTTCTCCATCATCTTCATCTCTGCTTCCGTCTTCTCCAAGAATATTTTGGTCTTCCTCTTTGTCTTCTCCCCTGGGGATTCCAAAAAATATAATCAGGTTACTTGTTAAATAAATCTATATGAATGCAAACTTCATTTGAATGCAGTATGATTCTTTTATATAGTTTGGAGGCCCCTGTTCTGTTTATTCAAATATGCAGGAACAATTTTTAAACAAGTAGACTGATATAAATATCAACAACATATTTGTACAGTGTGAAACTGATTAAGATAATGGATGTAATAATCACATATTTTATACTACCATAAATAGTATGGCTAATTAGTGGTGAGTTAAAATCTACACAGTATATACAAAAAGAGAAAGCGGTATATGTATATATTTAATTTAAACTTTACGGCCCTCAGTCTTGCCTTTTTGTATTGGTAAAAATGGTATCATATTATTGATCCAAAATTAGAGGTATACTTACCATTATCTGCAGGTCATGCCCATGTCTTTACCACAAATATCATCACATTTAAACATCCTTTTGTGTGTGTGTGTGTAAACACGAAATGTTAACAAATATTAAGTTAATGTTTCTCATCAGGAATCTTCAGATGTGGAGAAAAGGGAGAATATACAAACTTCTTACTAGAATATTTGTAGTGGAGTGGTTCTGTTCAAAATTGCAATTAATAAAAAAATATAAAAAATGAGTAACCAAGCCCTGGCTGAAATATACAGAAATCTATTTGTAATTAAACATTTACTTTATTTTTACTCCTTTTTTTTATAACATTTAAATGGTTGATTTTTGTTTTTCACATTAGGTTATCAATTTATTACATGTAATTGATTCTTGAGAAGATGGTGCAGCATTCTACTTATATGAAATAAATTGTTAAGAGAGGTATTTTGAGTTCTGCCTCTACATTTGTTCAATCCATTCCTGCATTTATTTTAAAAAATAAAGTAGCAGAGAACACTTTTCTAACAAATATACCTTAAAGTTCTCTCCAATACAAAGGGCTGACCATAAGTCTTTACACCTTTAGTATGACAGAAATGTTATATAGAGCAGAAATTTTAAATGGTGTTTATTCTTTTACACTATCCATCTATCTATCTATTGTCCTTTCGAGTCAAAGATGCTCATAGGGTAGAAATTTTAGACTCTTGTGTCTGATGATCCTTCAACCGTCAGACATAGGACTTGCATTGTGTCTCACCACATGGCCCTGTTCTGGGTAAGTTGCTCAATCTCAGCGAGGGAGCTGATGCCTGCTGTTGTTCCTTTACTATATATAGCCTGAATAAAAACACTTCTAACATATCTGTTTGACCTTGAAGGTAATTTGGGAATAGAATATCTAAGTTTCCTAACTAGGACATGCCAGTATGACTTTCGTTGCTGTCAAAATGATTTCCTTTGAGCTGTCATTTTTTTTTAAGATTTGAGAACAGAAAAAAAATGTTCACTGGAACATACTTATTTGTGTACAAGTGTTTATAATCCCAAAAGTTTGAAGGGACTGTTCCATTAACAGCAGTCTTAGAACACAAACTGTAGATATTTCTCAGAGCTTGTCTTTCCCTGCTGCCTCTATTGTGTAAAAATGTTGCCTTGTTTCTGCCTATCTGCCTTGCTTAACTTCCTAGGAAATCTTTGTTGTGTGCCAGTATTTTGGTTTGTTTAAATGGTTTCCCTGTCAATACTTGATATCTATCTATTTTTTTCTATGTCAATAATGATGAGCATGGTAACTGACAATAAATCCCTGATCAAACTTGATTGAATCTCAGGAACAAGAAAATATTCACAGTAATTACACTGCTTATCCTTCAGATGTCAAAAGTGATAAGCCAGTGTCAAGCAACTCTTCACTAGTAAAGCTAAGAAAATGTGTGATGTTTGAAAATGTAGTTTCAGTTAAATTAACTATAATGGCATGTTTGCAACTTTTTTTTTTTATATTACTTAGATAATGAGAAGATAAACTAAGATGATAATATTACTACACACACTTTTTTCTTTCTTTGCCAAGCTTCCTGCTTCTTAATGTTTTAACAATAAATATTGATATACTCTTAGTGGCATCTTATTTTATGTTCAATATAGAAATATCTTTACATCTTTTTTATCACTTGATGACTTAGTGATATCATGGCATTACACACAATGTGGAAGTTGCATGTTATTTGAGTCTCTTAAACGTGAAGTCAACAGACAGATAGTCATGGTTATAAAAGTACAACTTTGTTAGCTTAGTTCGAAGTGCAATGATGATGACCCGCTAATAACTCAATCATTGATCTTAGTTTTCAATTAAGCAATGATCCCTATTGGGCTCAACCAGAATCATCTGATGCCTGGTTAAAATTGGGGAAAAGAAAGGTACTTGTTACACAAACACAGGTACTTGTGATGGTGTATGGGAAAATATGGTGTTTGATTTGCCCGCTGGCATATTTATTGGTGATATAGTCATTTACAATATCAGATTGCCCAACTTTACTTACATTGCTTCAGGTAAAAAGGGACATCACAATCTTTCTCTCTCTTTTTTCTTTTATGATGAAAACATCATCATGGACCACAGATATTAATATCAAAGATATTAACATCAAAAACACCCTGAGGACTGCCAATCACAGGAACAGCTGATCTATTTCAAATATTATTTCTTTTCTCATACTTCTGTCCTTTGTGAAAAGAAAAATAGAATTTACTTGCTATCGTGTTTTTATCATTATTAATATTTGTTTTGGGAGCCGTGATAGCTCAGTGGTTAGTGAACTGGACTATAAAGGACAAGGGGTAGGGTTCGATCCAACCTTAAATGGGTACCGGATTTTTTTCTGGGAAAGTAAAGCAGCACGGGCATTATACCGACCACATTACCCCAAAAATCACGTGCTGAAGATCTGTAAAATATAGGGTCACTAACACCATATTTCCCTATACGCCACTTGGCATGACGGGGGTACTTTACTTTTTTTTTTTTTAAATATTTGTTTTCTTTCTCTTTAACATTATTTTGTTATGTTAATTATTTTGTTATTATGGGCCATGACTGTGGCATTGGCTTTGACTTTTGTTCCTGAACTATCATTTGAGTATTTCAAATTTAACTCTCTCTCTCTCTCCCTCCCTCTCCCTCTCCTTTTGTTTAACTAATCTTTGTTCTTATTGCAAGGTTTTCCACAACTTATTCTTTACGTTCCCATCATAGATTAAATGTTAGATGGCCTATGTTAATAGCTAATGTTTGCTTGTGTTAGAAAAAAAACAAATAATTGACAAAGTTTTTGAAAATGAAGAGAAAAAAGGGAGCAAGGAGAACTGGTCACATGCTTAGAAATCAGCGAAACAAATTTGCCAGACTAGTTGTGATTTCTAATTATTGGTTCAAATTGAAGTTTTACCATAATGAAGGTCAGGTTCAGCTGTGTTTATAGAAGGTTCATAATAGTACTTGATTGTGAAATCATTTCCTTCATTGTCTCATTTCATATCGTCCTGTGTGTTTGCTTCATTTTTTATTTGACAGTTATTTTCCTCCTTAAAGTTCACATCTTTTACTTTTATTTGTTATGGTTTACATTTTGTATTCCAACTTGTAAATAATATATCCAAGATTCAAGCCTTTTATACATATATATATATTTATAATTACTTAATTTCTTTGTTTACAATATTATACCATCTCATTATTGTGTTGTGGGTTGTTTTTTTTTCTTTTAAAAACTAGATACAATCATAAACTCTTTGCTGTACAGTTTGTGTCATGCACCTCACTTCAGAGCTATGGATTGCACTTAACTGATTTCAATCATTATGCCAGCCAACATAAATTCTTTTTTTTTTTCAAAGAATGCAAATAAAGTTTATTCATAATAAACCCTCATGACTGTGAACATGATAACATATATTGCTTATTCTATACATCACTGTCTTTATTCATTCTTTGTTATCACCATGGAAACCAAAATCTATGAACCAGAATAAACAATTTATTAAAATGATACATTTTTTTTTATTTGTTAAAAACTCGTGACTGAGACCTGGATGAGGGTACTGAAGCTGTCAAAACTCGTGACTGAGACCTGGGTGAGTGTACTGAAGCTGTCTAAAACTTGTGACTGAGACCTTGGTGAGTGTACTGAAGCTGTCTGAAACTCGTGACTGAGACCTGGGTGAGGGTACTGAAGCTATCATAACTCGTGACTGAAACCTGGGTGAGTGTACTGAAGCTGTCAAAACTCGTGACTGAGACCTGTGTGAATGTACTGAAGCTGTCTGAAACTCGTGACTGAGACCTGGGTGAGTGTACTGAAGCTGTCAGAACTCGTGGCTGAGACCTGCGTGAGTGTACTGAAGCTGTCAGAACTCGTGGCTGAGACCTGGGTGAGTGTACTGAAGCTTTCAATACTCCTGACTGAGACCTGGGTGAGGGTACTGAAGCTGTCAAAACTCGTGACTTAAACCTGGGTGAGTGTACTGAAGCTGTCAAAACTCGTGACTGAGACCTGGGTGAGTGTACTGAAGCTGTCAGAACTCGTGGCTGAGACCTGGGTGAGTGTACTGAAGCTGTCTGAAACTCGTGACTGAGACCTGGGTGAGTGTACTGAAGCTGTCAGAACTCGTGACTGAGACCTGTGTGAGTGTACTGAAGCTGTCAGAACTCGTGGCTGAGACCTGAGTGAGTGTACTGAAGCTGTCTGAAACTCGTGACTGAGACCTGGGTGAGTGTACTGAAGCTGTCAGAACTCGTGGCTGAGACCTGGGTGAGTGTACTGAAGCTGTCAAAACTCGTGACTGAGACCTGGGTGAGTGTACTGAAGCTGTCAGAACTCGTGGCTGAGACCTGGGTGAGTGTACTGAAGCTGTCAAAACTCGTGACTGAGACCTGGGTGAGTGTACTGAAGCTGTCAGAACTCGTGGCTGAGACCTGGGTGAGTGTACTGAAGCTGTCAAAACTCGTGACTGAGACCTGGGTGAGTGTACTGAAGCTGTCTGAAACTCGTGACTGAGACCTGGGTGAGTGTACTGAAGCTGTCAGAACTCGTGACTGAGACCTGGGTGAGGGTACTGAAGCTGTCAAAACTCGTGACTGAAACCTGGGTGAGTGTACTGAAGCTGTCAAAACTCGTGGCTGAGACCTGGGTGAGTGTACTGAAGCTGTCAGAACTCGTGGCTGACACCTGGGTGAGGGTACTGAAGCTGTCAATACTTCTGACTGAAAGCTGGGTGAGGGTACTGAAGCTGTCAGAACTCGTGACTGAAACCTGGGTGAGTGTACTGAAGCTGTCAAAACTCGTGACTGAGACCTGGGTGAGTGTACTGAAGCTGTCAGAACTCGTGGCTGAGACCTGGGTGAGTGTACTGAAGCTGTCAAAACTCGTGACTGAGACCTGGGTGAGTGTACTGAAGTTGTCTGAAACTCGTGACTGAGACCTGGGTGAGTGTACTGAAGCTGTCAGAACTCGTGGCTGAGACCTGGGTGAGGGTACTGAAGCTGTCAGAACTCGTGGCTGAGACCTGGGTGAGTGTACTGAAGCTGTCAAAACTCGTGACTGAGACCTGGGTGAGTGTACTGAAGTTGTCTGAAACTCGTGACTGAGACCTGGGTGAGTGTACTGAAGCTGTCAGAACTCGTGGCTGAGACCTGGGTGAGTGTACTGAAGCTGTCAGAACTCGTGACTGAGACCTGGGTGAGTGTACTGAAGCTGTCAAAACTCGTGACTGAGACCTGGGTGAGGGTACTGAAGCTGTCAAAACTCGTGACTGAGACCTGGGTGAGGGTACTGAAGCTGTCAAAACTCGTGACTGAGACCTGGGTGAGGGTACTGAAGCTATCAGAACTCGTGACTGAGACCTGGGTGAGGGTACTGAAGCTGTCAGAACTCGTGACTGAGACCTGGATGAGGGTACTGAAGCTGTCAAAACTCGTGACTGACTGAGACCTGGGTGAGTGTACTGAAGCTGTCAAAACTCGTGACTGAGACCTGGGTGAGTGTACTGAAGCTGCCAAAACTCCTGACTGAGACCTGGGTGAGTGTACTGGAGCTATAAGTCTTCATGGACTTGGATGGATCTATTTTCTTTGCACAGGTTCTGGGCAATGATATTATTAATAATATTATTATTGTTGCTCGAGCATTGGAGCAGCCGACAAGTAGTGCTGGTTATGGTCCCCACTCCGCGATTGCAGGCAGATGATCTCATTTATAGAGACAATGTCTGCGATCTTTGACTAGTACAGTCACTACCAAGAAGGAAAGGAATGGCAAACTACCTTCTTATATTGCCAAGTAGAATTATGTCCAAATACACAAAAAGGGAGCTCCTAAGAAACATAAGAAAGAAACAATCAACATTTTTCGGGCACATCATGAGAAGAGGAAAGTTGGAATATTTGGTTACAACTGGCAAAATACAGAGAAAGAGAGATCGCGGACGACAAAGAGAGAAGATACTGGATAGGTTTGTGTCATGGCAAGGAAAACAGTCAACAACTAAACTGATACTACCCACTGTGGATGTTGTTGCCACGAGTTGATACGAGCATGCTTGCCCTTTGACTCATGAAATGTGGCGGGTCGTAATGGCTTTCTTGACATTCCCGGCTCTTACTGGAGGTTGGAGGTCGTCTGTCCCAGGCTACGCTGGGAAACTACTAGTCCAGCCCAGAGGTACTGCAATACTGGGCCCTCAATCAGTAATAGCTATCACTACAGGGAACACGTCGATCCTAGCTTCTGTTAGCCAGTCTGTTTTGACGCAGACTGTTACCGGGGGAGACCACGAGGAGGTAGAACTGCTAGGTCTTGGCCAATTGATGGTGCGCCGGCCCTGCTATTGCGACCGCAGGTCGCATGCGCTTATGCTCCCCCTTCCCACTGTGGATAGAAGATTGTGGAAGGACATGATCATTAGTCATTAGTCGAAAGATCATCCTCCTTGCACAAGGGGCATACCCATAAGTGCTCCGATTTCCTTTCGAGTAAATTCACAAGTGTGTGACGGCTGATCGTGCCGGTTCGCAGTTGGTTAACCATACACCTCTGGCGTCCTGAAAAATGTTCGCTCTTAGCTGTGCCAAGCCTTACGCGACTATGCGTTAGTCTCGCCATTGCGTTTGAATCCTTGTCGTCTCGAGAGTCTGCTACTCTTCCCGCCTCGCGGATTGCGTGTAAAATGTCCGCGTTGTCCATGGCGTTGCCATCTGAAATTTTAGCCTTTTCAGCAAGCTTGTCAGCTCGTTCGTTCCCTTGCACTCCAGAGTGGCCAGGTACGTAGATGAAGACGATTTCTTTTAAAGTTGACAGCTGCAGGGACTTCAACCACTCTCTTCGCCTCCACCCAGCCTCAACCTTCTTAAGCATACTCATGGAGTCACTGAGAAAACATACTCCTGCGAAAGACTGTGTTTCGAGCCATGTCATTGCCTTAGTGACTGCTAAAACCTCCACTGTCATGCTGCTCGTTGTTTGCGAAAAAGCACCACTATCCTCATGCACCATTTGCCCTTTCACCTGCGCTGTATATGCCCATGAACATCGTTTATATCGTACAACCGAACCATCTGTGTAGATAATAATATTGCCGGACGTTACGTTTTCTTTGATTAAGGCCTGAATCTTATCCTCTACGACCTTGGGATTCATCGTTCTACATTCTTTATTCAGTGTTATGCAGACTTTGATAGTAATTGTAGAAATGTCATTTGGCCATTGCCGCCATTCTTCACCACGCTGCAAGTCATTTAGCATGCACACCTTTTGAATGGATTTCTCTGCCCTGCCCATCCACGACTGGCCTCGCTCGAGTCTATCACCTTTTGGCGCTAGCGCTACAGAATTTAAAGGATGTCTTTCATCAGCAAGAATGTTCAGAAAAGCGCGTGCTCTACACAACTCGATTCTACTTTCTATGGTTGGAATGTCAAGTAGGTATCTTAACGCTCTGCATGACGTGTCTCTAGTGCAGCCAAGAATAATGCGCATAGCCTCGTTCTGAATTTTTTCGAGCCTCTCTAACTGAAGTTTGCTGAGAGTTTGAATCGCCAAAGCGTATTCTAGAACAGAAACAACCAGTCCCTGGTATAATGTATGCAGGTGCCGCTGTTCACTGCCTGCAGCGGCCATTACTTTCATAGCAGCAAGACCCTTTTTTGCTTTCTCTATCACGTTATCAATGTGCTTTACGAAAGCAAGGCTTCGGTCTAAATGAATACCTAAATATTTCATTGTCATAGATCTTGGCAAAGTGTCTGAAAACATTTCTACAGATGGAGTATCAAGAAGGACATGATCGCCTGCGCCAACTGGCATGGCACAAGATGATAGTTGTTGCTTGACCATGCTATTATAGTTCACGGCTGATAAAGGTTCAGAGATGGTGAAAGTCAATACAAGCCTTGAAGTGTCGGTTTTTTTTTTTTTTTTAATTGATAATTGTATGACTTTGCCTCTTTCATTAAACTCAATGTCTTTCTATACTGTCATTGGAACATTGATTTATCTCTCTTGCTCAAATCTAATATATTATTTACATAGACTTCAATATGCCCCTCTTTTGTTAAAATTTGTAGACTTTAATATGCCCCTCTTTTTATTAAAATTTGTAGACTTTAATATGCCCCTCTTTTTGTTAAAATTTGTAGACTTTAATATGTCCCTATTTTTGTTAAAATTTGTAGACTTTAATATGCCGCTCTTTTTGTTAACATTTGTAGACTTTAATATGCCCCTCTTTTTGTTAAAATTTGTAGACTTTAATATGCTCCTCTTTTTGTTAAAATTTGTAGACTTTAATATGTCCCTGTTTTTGTTAAAATTTGTAGACTTTAATATGCCCCTCTTTTTGTTAAAATTTGTAGACTTTAATATGCTCCTCTTTTTGTTAAAATTTGTAGACTTTAATATGCCCCTCTTTTTGTTACAATTTGTAGACTTCAATATGTCCCTGTTTTTGTTAAAATTTTTAGATTTTAATATGTCCCTGTTTTTGTTAATGAATTATCATTAACGAATAATTATTGCGTAATGAAGATGTTCTGAGAGAGGTCAAAGCAAAAAGAGAGCTAATTTCCAATATTAGGAAGAAACAATCATCATTTTTTTTTTGGCCATGTAATGAGAAGAGAACAACTGGAATATATTGTAACAACTGGAAAAATTGAGGGACGAAGAGATAGAGGGAAGCAAAGAGAAAAAAATAACAGACAGCTTAAGAGAATGGCTTGGCAGAAGGTCAACAACAGAAATGATAAATAGCTGTCGAGATCGAAAATTGTGGAGAGACATGATCACCTACGTCAGTAGGCCCGGTACTTGATGATGATGATGATTTTTTTAAAAATTTGTAGACTTCAATATGTCCCTATTTTTGTTAAAATGTGTAGACTTCAATATGTCTCTATTTTTGTTAAAATTTGTAGACTTTAATATGTCCCTACTTTTGTTAAAATTTGTAGACTTCAATATGTCCCTATTTTTGTTAAAATTTGTAGACTTTAATATGTCCCTATTTTTGTTAAGATTTAATGTATATCTGAAATAGATTGTGAGACTTTAGTATGTCCCTATTTTTGTTCAAATTTGTAGACTTTAATATGCCCCTCTTGTTGCTCAAATCTGATGATGATGATGATGATGATGATGCGTTCGTCCGATGATTTGAGGTATTCTAACGGATACGAACCGTAGACTTCCTCCTCGTCATCCGCCCTTAAAAGGACGTTAAGTGGACGTAGTTACGTTGTGTTGCAGTTTGCAGTGTAACACTGTGATATCTGCGCCTTTCGGCCCAACACATCCGATTTCAGCCGACGCTTTTTTGTGTACCGGGTTCGTCTTCCCACTTCGATCCCTGCTCGCTTGGCCAGACTAGACAGGTTAGTCTGTTTCTAGAGGCACCACGAAGAGGTGTAGCAGGGTCTGGATGGTTCTGGTTCACCGATCCTGGCGCAAGCCATCAGTTGTGAGTCACTGACGACTTCCAGCTCTGGTGCTGGGGGGGCGCGCCTTCGCCTCCAAACTCAAATCTAATGTATTTTTCCAATATATGGCTTGTTTTAATAAATCTTTCTTGACCGCACCTATTATATTTCTCATATTGATAATGATACCCTTTTTGTTCGACGGGGTTGGTGGTTGGTTATCAACCGATGCTGAGAATGATTCTTCTATTTCTGCATTCACCTGTCTATACTTCTCTTCGCCACTCGCTCTTAAAATGACGTTAAGTGGGCGTGTGTCGTGGCTTATAGCAGACTACGACATCCCCACTTTTCGGTGTAAAACATCCGACTTTCACATCTTTTATGTACCGGGATTCCTTTCCACTTGTTTTGTCAGACCAGTAATTTGTTTCCAGAGATACTGCTGGAGTATGATCTTTATCAGTTTTATTTCAAAGAACCTAGCGCTACACTATTAGTCAGCTTTGAGTCATTGGCCGCTTTCAGCGAAGGCGCTACAGGCCTATAATATGTCAGTGGTGTGAGTAGTTGACATACATAAAGGCCTACAAACTTGAGGAACTCGTGTGGGTTGATTGTCCTGGTCACAGTCATCTATAGTTTTACTAAAGCCTGCGGGCTAAGAGGGAAATCCCGAAATCACCCAAAGTTTGTGGCGTCTTCAACTATGCCAGCTATAGACGGCGGACAAAATGTTACCCACAACCGCCCCTACTCACAAAACTGAGAGTGTCACACACTTTGGGTGATTCCTTTCAGCCCGCGGGCCTTATTAAAATATAGATGGCTGTGGACATGCGGAGAGGCGTGTTAGTGAAAGAGCAGATACGCGAATAGCAAAGTAGCCAGGGGCTGGGGCCCTAACTAAATAATAACATGAATATGGGGTATATATAGCCTACTGGCTGCACTGAACCCTATCAGAGACTGAGTCTGTCTTTCCCTACCTCTACAGAAATTTAAAATGAAACGGGGAACAAGTAACGAACAGTGTGTTCATGTTTCTTTGTTTTTTGTTTGTTTGTTTAAGAATAGTATTTGCCTATCGTGTTATTCTTTGTGTGTTTTGTTTCTGATTAAGGTTTTTGCCGAAACGTCGTTGTTTGTTGTTCCAGTTGAAGGCCTACTTGGCCGAAACGTCGACTTTTGTTTTGTCCATTACCACGTAAAGCTGTCACCATACCACTTTTTTTCTTCTTTTTTTTTAGTATTGCTATTACCAGCAGCTTCGTATTTCTACGCATCTTGGTTCATCTTGATGCCTTTACTTCTGTCTTGATGTATCTCTACACATCTTGGTTCATCTTGATGCCTTTACTTCGTCGCTGTCTGGTTTCTGTAATAGTTTAGCTGCTAGATACAATGTCATGTTTATTTTGCAGTGTATTGAACACGTTCTCCGTTGCGTAATCACAACCAGTGCTCGTGGCAGTAATCACTATCCATACATTTCACCGTTTGCAAAGAGGAAACGGAACACATAGATTTTCCCAGTGTGTGGTGTGGTGGGTTGATCCTTCATCATAATCTGTCAATCTCTTGGTCAGCTCTAATACCCTAACATCCATGAGTCACGTCACTCCTTCGGGTGAAAAAAATGGGAGTGCAGAGCCAGAAACGAGAGGTGTGATGGGCACATCAGAGGACTTTTAAAAAACACAGAACTTGGAGTCGTTAGTCTCTTGATGCTGCGGGACATGTTGGGTGGCGGGTAAGAGCACCTATTGACTTGACGGAATGCAATGATGATAACCCACTAATAATTCAATAACTATCTTTTGATTTATAATTGTCGACTCTTTTAACTGGATTATTGTTATACCTAATAAAGGATTTTGCCGAAACGTCGTAGTTAGTCTTGTCTTTCTATTAGTTTAGCTGCTCCATACCTGTTTATGTTTACTTTATAGGCTCATAACTGTTCAAAGTTACCCTTGAAAAGAAAACCTTGTTGCAGTTTCCTCAAATTCCAAGTCTGGCTTGTAGCAGGAGCTACTGAGTTAAGTACTATGTGCACACCGTGAGCTGTGTGTCTCATCCGTTTTGATTATGTTTCGATATTCCAATTGCTTATGATGAATGATGATGCCGTATGGCAGGGAACAGTTGGCTGTGTTCACTTTCTGCGCGGTTTCGCCTTATGTCTTTAGGCGTGTGCTGATGCTGCTACGATGAGGGCTACAGTTACCTTTGTTTGGGAGATGGGATATTAATTTGGATGATTACGCTGGCACGGGCGGTTGAGCAATTATGGATTTTGATTCGTTTGCAGTGATACCGAGGCCTTCCATAACCAATAACCAATAACTGTTCAAAACAAATTGACTGACAAGCTATCTTCTTTAATGATCAACTACTTTCTATAGAAATATTTTAACTTGTTCTCTCTCTCTCCCCCCCCTCCCCCATGCAAGAAAGCAAGTAAGTAAGTGTGGTTTCTTTTATTACATTTATTGAAGTTTATGGGGTATTTAGTGTTGAGAGGGAAAGGGGTTTTTATTTTTTTTTTTTGGGGGGGGGGTGGAATTCTGCTTAGAGGCGTGAAATTTCAAAAATATTAATTTTTTTCTTTATGACGAATAGCAATAGTGCTTCCCCCCAACAGACAGAAGAACTCCCAGTTGTCGAACATTTGACCGTTCGTCAACTTGACGAAACGTTACCACGATACATTTCCTCGCTTTTCTCCTGTTATTTAAACATTGCGCTTGTGTCGTCCGTATCAGTTTATTTACAGAATACATATTAATACCCTAATGTGGCCAAGTAGTAGCGTTCCCGCAAATGTAATTATCTGTCATAATAATGTGCCAATGGATGCGTGTGCCGATTGAAGACATCGTTTGGTAAATGCTGGTGTGGTGCATCAACGGGTTAGTTTTCGCTTTATGATGTGGTAGTTGTCTTGCTGCCTCTATGGATGTATCTTATTTTTCGTTTGTTTTTTTTTTTGTTCATTACGTGCTGTATCTAGCCAAGCTAACCTTAACTTTTACGTTGCATCTCGTGGATGGCCACGTTAAGGAAAGGTTAGCGTGGCCATTCGCGAGATGCAACGACAGACAGTAAATGTGGACAATTTCAGAGAACCTCTCAAGTTGCAAATATTCTCCAGTACAAAGTTAAGCACACAGATGGCTAGGCTGTGTTCTATCTCGCTTCGCAGTCAGACTGAGTTTATTAGCCTTTGGTTCTTTGGTTATGGAAGGCCCCGGTATCATCATCATCATGTGCCATACCGGTTGGCGTAGGTGATCATGTCCCTCCACAATCTTCTATCTACAGTGCATTGCATGAGTTCTGTTGTTGACTGTTTTCCATGCCATGACACCAAGCTATCCAGTATTTTCTCTCTTTGTCGCCCGCGATCTCTCTTTCCTTTTATTTTGCCAGTTGTAACCAAGTATTCCAACTTTCCTCTTCTCATGATGTGCCCGAAAAATGTTAATTGCTTCTTTCTGATGTTTTTTAAGAGCTCCCTTTTTGTGTTGGCCTCTTTGAGAACTTCCTCATTGGTCTTTTTAGCTGTCCAGGGAACTTTCAACATTCTTCTGAGAAATTCCATCTCAGTGGCCTCTAATCGTCTTTTCATTTGTTTGTCTACTGTCCATGATTCGCTTCCATAGGTCAGAATTGGTTCTATATAGCACCGATGAACTATCTTTCTCATTTTTATTGACATAGATTTGTTGCATAAGATATTTTTCACGGTATCACAAATTAAAATCTATAATTGCTCAACCTCCCATGCCAGCGTAATCATCCGAATTAATAACTCATCCCCCAAACAAAGAAAGGTAACTGTAGTCCCCATCGTAGCAGTCTCAGCACACGCCTAAAGACATAAGGTGAAACCGCGCAGAAAGTGAACACAGCCAATTGTTCCCTGTCATACGATATCATCATTTATCGTAAACAATTGAAATATCGAAACATGATCAAAACGGATGAAACACACAGCTCACGGTGTGCACAGAGCACTTAACTCGGTAGCTCATGCAACAAGCCGGACTTGGAATATGAGGAAACTGCAACAAGGAAAACTTTTCATACATAGCCTTCAATGATTCCTGTCGCAGGTTTATTAGCCTGCCCAAAGATACCATTAGAGCAGCCATCTTTAAAACAATCGCAGAGGTAAGGTAATTTTATATCATGTTTCTTAACGGACCAAATGTCACAAGTTATTACTTTGTGCTCGTTGAAGATACACAAGTCAACGTGGTCTTTCAGTTGCTTTATTCAGTTACATGGGGTCAAGGTGCCGTTCAGCAACAAAACTGAATGCTGTCAGCGAATAATAACTGACGGTTTGCGCCAGGATCGGTGAGTCAGAACTGTCCAGATCTCATTGCATCTCTTCGTAGTGCCCCTAGAAACAAAATAACCCGGCTAGTTTGGTCAAGTGATTAGGGGATTGATGGGGAACGCAATCAGGTACTAGAAAATGCTGTGCGGAAGTTGAATGCGTTGGCCCTAAATGCGCAAATGTCATAGTCATACTGCAATCCTCATAGTAACGTACTCACGCTTACTTAACATCTTTTAAAGGCCGTGTGACGAAGGGGTCTAGCAATTCCTTTAGTCGTTGGGCCAGCACATACAAGTATTCAGTTACATGGGAAATCAACTATGTCGTTATTGAAATATTTGACACAAGCTGATGACCTGGATCAATGCTAAAGGAGGATACGGCTGCCTGGGGGCCTCCACGGGCTTTAATCCGACACTGACAGTTAGGCTAAAGTAGGAACCTCTACACGAACCTGCTGAGTACATAGGGGAAGTAATAGAAGATTTAGAAGTTCGGAGATATGGACTAGGAGAAACCTTTGAGACTACGATGATGCTGGATTGTACCATGATCTAGCCTGTTTTCAAATTCTTGCATTCTTTGGTGCCCAATACTAACTGAAGGGAATGCTAATAAGGATCTTTACCAACAGCAATTGGTAGAATTGGATGGAAAGAAAAGAAAACAAACGATGCAGTTTTAAAACAACTAAATATAAAAGAGAACTACTAAATACAATTAGAACAAGACTAATTAATTTTTTGGGACACGTTAAAAGACACAACAACCTACTAAAAGTAATACTAGAAGGGAAAATACAAGATAAAAGAGGCAGAGGCAGACCAAGACTAACATGGACGAGTAACATCAAAATATGGATAAGTCAATCTATGACAACCTGCACCATCAAAGCACGAAACAGAGTGGAGTGGCGATCCATTGTAGCCAACCTTCGTTGCGGAGACGACACTCGATGATGATGATGATGATGATGATGATGACGATGATGATGATGATGACCAACAACAAAGGCTTGTGCTGTGTCAATTTTGCGCTAAAAATGAAAACATTTATCAGGAAACTCGAGACTGTCTAGTGTCAAAAAGCTCTATAGATGTACAAAACATACGACGCCTCAACAGATAGAACAGTTGGGAGACGTAAAAAAAAAAGACACGTCTGGTGGGCAGAGTTATGGTCCTGGCTTGACCTTAATACAAAAACACCTTTGGGGGCTTCGGTAGCCTAGTTGGGGAAAAAATACCTGACTATAATAGACGACCAACGTTCTATCTAAAGAAAGGCTTCATGTAGCCTCTTTTCTTATTTCAACATCCTACTTTCTTCTCTTCTTTTCTGTCCACCTCTCCATTCACCTGATCATCTAACATATAGATATAGATAATTGTGCTTCACCGTTTGTTGTCGTTGTCCCTGTTTTCTGAAGAAGACTACAGGCCGAAACGTCAGTATTGTGTTGTGTTCCCTCTTTGTAAAGCTGTCACTATACCTTGGAGTGTCTAACATCAAAAGATGGACAAGTCAGCCTATGACAACCTGCACAATCAAAGTAAGATACAGAGCAGAATGGCGCTCCATGGTAGCCAACCTTCGATGCGGAGATGGCACTCAATGATGATGATTAGGGCTCGGATTTTTATGACCTAAAAATCCTGAAATATGACATGCAAATATGACCTAAAAAAGGCAAAATATGCCGAAATATGACCATAAGGTTTTTCTCATTTATGAACCAAAAAAAAAACGCAAATTATTATTGTTTGCGTGTTTTAAGCATTACATAGTAGTCATAGTACCTACATAGTAGTAATACTTAACAAAGCATGTATAAAAACACTTACTACATTTATTCCTCAGTTTTCATTGTTTGTACAATTGCAATCGACAACAACATACATTTTTAGAGTTTCAAATTTGAACAATCGTCGATTGTCACTGAGAAATGTTTTATATTTTGAAAAACTTCGTTCTACATCACATGATGTCACAAGGGCAAATCTAAATAATGTCAGATCATTTGCTGAAAGTTCAGGTTCATCCTCTTGAAATGTTGCATGTTTACCACTAAGTATGTCTGCAATTTTGCACAATGAGAAATAACCAGAATTTCTATGAAGAACACTTTCTAATTTTACTTTAATCCTGTTGCTTACTTCACCACGTGATCCATTTATTTCTGTTTGAATTTGTTTCACAATATCTAATGCATCATAAAGTGCAGTCCCTTCGCTTTCCAGACGTTTTATTGCTTTTGAAATTGCAGAAAAGTTTGACTTTATATAAGTCAGATTTTGTGATAGTCTGGTAGAAAATAAGCTTTGCACTGCTTGTATTGATGTTGCGTCGTCTTTGTCTAGGGCATTAAATATTTTATCCAGTGTTGAATAGTTTTCACAGTAATACTCTACAGCGTCCAGCCATGTACCCCAACGTGTAAGGATAGGTTGTGGAGGAAGTGGTAGTTGGGGAGCTTCTTCTTTGAATTTTTGTACTCGAAGAGGAGCCTTGATGAATATTTTTTTCCCATTTGAAATAAGCTTGTTCACATCAGGAAAATTACCTCGAACTTCCTCAGCTACTCGATGCAGTGCATGAACAAGGCAAGTAATATGGATCAATTTCGGGTAGAGAAGTCCTTTAGCAGCCTTTTTCATATAGGGAGCAGCATCTGTTATTAATAGAAGGATATTATTTCTTTCTATTCCATTTGGCCACAACAGCTTCATGAACAGAACAGCTATGGAGGTATGATTTGTTCTTTCAAGAACTTCACAGTTAAGGACACATTTTTCTCCTGGTTGATCTCCTTTTAAAGTTCCAACTATAACATTTGCGACAAACCTGCCATCTACATCAGTAGTCTCGTCTAAGGAAACCCATATCTTGTTATCTGCAATAGAATTTCTAATTTTATTTAACATGTCCTCATAACATTTGGAGAGATAATTTTTCCTTAAAGTAGATTCATCTGGGATAGGATGGCTAGTGTATTTCTCCAGAAATTGTCGGAAATATTGATTTTGCAATTTATTTAAAGGGATATTTGATGAAACCATCATATGACACAAATCTTTATAAAAACCGGTCTCTGTGTTTCCCGAAGAAGAAGAGGAAGAAGCAGAACATTTTTCAAGTAATAAACTTTGTCTTCCTTCCATTTCAGAAAGTCTACTTAAACATTTCATATGTTTAGAAGTATTGCAATGTTGTTGCACATTAAACCGTTTTCCAGCTGTAACCTTGACCTCACACAGTGTACAGTACAATATTTCTCCATCGGTACTAAATACTTTTGAACCAAATTCCTGCACAAATTTACGAAACTTTGCACCATTAGAATTAGACACTTTAGGCATTGTAAAGCAAAGTTATTCCAGTGAATCAACCATAAACAATATAACTATTATATAACTATGAGCTAGAGCACAAGATCATGTAGTCAGTCACTGTTGCAAATGGCAAATTAATAATTGTAACATACAAATAGGCGCCAAACGGTTTAAATTGAAACTGGAAGATTTAACAAATCCAGGAATATTCGCTCCTGACGTTGAAACATTTGAAATTGTTTCCTACAATTTACTTTCGAAACAAAACCCAGAAAATTCTTTTGAAATATTGAGCGGATGTCACTCCCTTTTTTATTCTCAGATGCCAACTGACATCAAAGAGTTGACTGATGTCTTCCCCTCCCTACAGTCGCATGAAAGACACACATGCATATTCACTGATACACACATTCAGAAATATAGCCAATCCTCACAATTTGTCTCTAAACATAGTTTAAGATGTGCTAACATTGATAAGCAAACGGAGTACACCAGAAAGTTGAGTACACCAGAAAATATGCAAAATATGACCAAAATATGACCTAAATATGACCAAAATATGACCTAAATCTCCAATTTCAGGCAAAATATGACCTCATCAAAATTATGGTCAAAATATGCATTTATATGACAAATAAAAACAGCTTAAAATTGTTCAGAAATGCTTGAAACATGTAGAAATTAACTGAAAATATGCTTCAGGAAAAAAATATGACATTTCATGAAAATCCGAGCCCTAATGATGATGAATATCTCTGGGTCAACCTCTTTTTCTTATCCGTACTGCTTTTCACCACCTGAAGACGTCCATTATTATTCTCTTGTTATTTCTTGTCATCGTGAGTAGAATCATCATCATCATTTGCCATACTAATTTGCATGGGCGATCATGTCCTCCCACATTTTTATAACTACATTGCATAGTATCAATTCTGTTGTTGACCGTTTTCCATGCCATGACACCAAGCTATATAGTATCTTCTCTCTGTGCCGTCCCCGATCTCTCTTAATGAGTATTTTACGAGTTGTAACCAAATATTCCAACTTTCCTCTTCTCATGATGTACCCGAAAAAAACTGCTGATTGTTCCTTTTCGATGTCCTTTAGGAGCTCCATTTTCTGCGTTGGCCTCATTAAGAATGTCCTCACCTTTTTAGCTGCCCTAGGGAGCTCTCAACATTCGTCTGAGAAATCCCATATCTGTGACTTCTAGAATAGTTTTTTCATTTATTTGTCTACTGTCCTTGATTGAAACAGCCTACTAAAATTAATATTGGAAGGGAAAATACAAGGTAAAAGAGGCAGAGGCAGACCAAGACTAACATGGACGAGTAACATCAACAGATGGACAAGTCAATCTATGACAGCCTGCACCATCAAAGCAAAAAACGGAGTAGAATGGCGATTCATGATAGCCAACCTTCGTTGCGGAGAAGGCACTCAATGATGATGATGATGTCCTTGATTCGCACCCATAATTAAAATTGGCTCTATAGCACCGATGAGTAGCACAAATAATGAAAATGTCAGAATGTACCGGTGAGGAAAATGGACGGCTTCAAGAGACAAATAGTTGCCTGGGAAAATAATTAAATTCGCCAATGCTAGCTAGTGACGGCATTACTGTTGATGTAAAAGGCTGGATAAAAAAGCTTTGCCATAATGTACCATGTATGCAAAAGACAATAGTTGGAGATATACATCAAGATGTTGAGTGAGACAAAACGTATCTCATAATCAAATAGCATGATTATTAACTATTCGATCATAATATGGAGCATATAAAATAAAACTCAGTAGAGGTCTGTAGCACAAAATATGCGGACACCACACAGTTTAATGACCTACAGTGAAGGGAAACAAATATTTGTAGGTAGGTTAAAAAAAATTTGTAAATATCAGGCAACCCCTCCCATTGCCTCAAAGAAAATAGCAGTGTCAAATGGTCAAGACCATGCATGATCTTATTAACTGAATTCTTGTTTAGAAATCGATAGAAGCTATTTTCTGAAGCTAAATAACGGCGATAGAATGTGGAGACGAGGACAGTTTCAATTTTCATCCTTCTCCATTCATTCAGTCCATTCATTCAGGGAATTTGGAGTAACTTCCAGTTTTACTGTTCACGGAAATAATTTATGATAATTTGGCTAAATACTGAGAGCGCATGCGTAATGAACCCATTCGTCAAATTCCGTTGTTTTCCGTCGCATCAACTTTTGTAAATAATGCAGTAAATTTACAATAATTTATTACAAGCTCTATTATTAACAAAATATAATGTTAAACATAGTTAAAGATGGGCATTTGCTGTTTTATTAACATGTTTAACTTTATCATTTGTTTTCCCATAAGTCTTTGCCTAGCGCTATGAGCAGCCATTTTCTTACGCTTCACCCGGGGAGCTAGGCGGGCAACTATTTCCTCAAGTACAAACTTTCCCTGAGGAATTGGCGTTCAATTTAACCAAAAACCATGAGCCAATACATTCATGTATCTGAGAATGAAGGCGATGAACCAATGGAAGTACCAAGTGAAGAAGATGGAACTCTTTTATTGACGACGTTGTCGGCTCAGTTCCCCGGGGCCTGCGGTCTAAAATATCGTAACCATGAAACTGGAACTCTACGAGGAATCAGATTATCTGATGGTCGCCTGTATCCCCCTGATATAGACTGGGGAAGGCAAATCTTTATCGTCGTGTTTCCAAAAGGTATGCATCTTATACAAGCAAAATATGCAATTTTAACATCCTTCGGTTTTGACAATTTCCCTCTCTTAAAGCAGCGCCCCCTGGTCTGGTCAAGCCCACTTTTTCTGATAGGCTGCAGTGGAAAAAACCGTTTAATTGTTAGTCTTTAGAATGTATAATTTGCATTTCTCTTTATAGAAAACGCCAAACGGCACACAGTTTAGTAAAGTATACATATATCATAATGTTTTAAGCTGTTAAAATAGTTTTATAAACGCCTTTCCTTACACATCCAAACAGTCACGTACATAATCATATCATAACGATATTTTTAATTGGTAGATTTAATGAATGACTAGCTAGTAATAATGACAGTAATAACAATGGGCATGGGCACAAGACAATTTACAACCATACTAATATATATATTACTGTTACAACACCTACGATTCTGGGCCCAGGGTTGTCACAGACAAAGTGTTCGTTGTGTGTGTGTGTGTGTGTATGGTGTGCACCTGAAGATTGTTGCACAATAACTTATATTGCAAGGATAACGTTTTTTTTTTTCCTCAGTGAGTATGAGAAGAGGTATTTACCTACCTTATCTCCACCTGGACATCCACATCACATAACAAAATTGTCATAAAATAAACATTAATTGAAAATCAAAATGAAAATGGCATACATACAAATAGCACAATCATTTATTATTTTACTAACTACTCACTGTGTTAACTTGTAGTAGAAAGTAGTTTTAATTTTAATAATTTTAGTAAGTGAAATACTCAGTATAAGTAAGTTATGTTAACTGTTATGTTTTTTAAATACTATTATACTTTATAATTGTACAGTTTGAGTTTAGTGAAGTCAATGTGACACAAATTTCTCTTCTTTAACAATACAGTCATGTATGATTGTTGATGTTATTTTATATATATATATATATATATATATATATATATATATATATATTGTGGTGTTTAGCACTAGTAAATAAATAACCATTGCTATTATCTAGAGAATCAAGAGAATATAGGAAAAAATACCATCTAATATCTAAACTAACTGGCAATATTTTTTTATCCTATTTTCTTCCTCATTTGCTTTTCAGTGTCGAGGGGAGATATAATTTGCTGTATATATTCTATGGTGGGGGTTATGCCTAGCTTTTTTTCTCAGTAGTCCTTTTCTGATCTTATCCTCAGGCTGTTTCCTGTCATTCGTCTAACACATTTAATCATGGTAGAGGTTATTTTTAAGGGAGCCGTGATAGCTCAGTGGTTAGTGAACTGGACTACAAAGGACAAGAGGTAGGGTTCGATCCCAACCGACGGCTTCTGGGTTCACCCAGCCTTTAATAGGTTACCTGATTTTTTTCTGGGAAAGTAAAGCGGCACGGGCATAATACTAACCTCATTACCCCAAAAATCATGTGCCAAAGATCTGTAAAATTTATGGTCACTAACACCATATTACCTATACGCCACTTGGCGTGACGGGGGTACTTTACTTTTTTTAGAGGTTATTTTTCTTATTGTTCTTGCATCTAAGGTACAAGACTGGCATTGGTAGCACAATGTTGGGATGAAGATTGTATTGTAGAGTGCCCATATTTCTTATATATTCTTAAAATAGAGGCATGCTGGTATGAAAAGCCTTTGTGCAGGCATGTTTAAAAAAAAATAATTTTGTTTCATTGTGATTTGTTTCTTGTATTAACAGTTATTTAAAAATTATTCTGTAATGTCAATTGTAGGTACGTACTTGGAATGCATGTTAACAAATGGAATAATAATCAGGCTCAATATTTCGTTCCTAAACTACTTATTTGATGGACACAAAAATTACACTATAGATTAGTTTTCAGAACATTTTTTGTGCGTTTAGATTTTAACCTAACTGGCATAAGGCTGTACATGTTTGCCATTATGAGCCATTTTCAGTATACTATCATGAAAGAGTCAAATATGTTAGCTTTGTGCGCTGTTAAGTCCCTCAATATGCAGATTTTCCTGTAACTGTAGCTGAGAGCAGCAGTTATCTCAACAGTGTAGAACCAAATATCAACATGGTTGAATTTATCCTGTTTGATTTGTTAGTTCTTGTGTGTCAAATCATCACCTTTATTTATGTGATTAGGGACTTTGATAAATTGGAATCTAGTAACTCCCAGGAACATGGAAACAATACCACCATTTCAGGAATTGGCTAAGAGACTCACACTTTAATGCATTTTCCGGAGATGTCACATGACTTGTGATACGATTTATTATGTCATGTGAATGGTTAGGAAATACCCTACTGTTGGGGGAAAGAATTATTGGATTACTGATAGTCGTTTTCAAGATATTTGTGATTGAATGCATTATTTGTGCATTTTTAATGATTTTTCAGTGTTAACCCTAATTTACGATACCTATCTGTTACTCTCCCAGTTATGATACTGTATTAAAAATTACTACCACTTAAATGTAACATTAGGTGCTCTAAAAATAGTATTTTCTCTGAATTTTTGACACACAGCCATGTGTTTACACTAGGCAAAACACTGGGACTCGAAATTCCTGGCTGTTGATTTATGACATGAGTTTCTTGTGACAATGTCTATCAGTATGGTCGCTGTAAGTCCATCAGTATGTTTGGCTACCTCATTGCATTATTTCCTGTGTTTCCAGAATCACAAAGAGTTGTTTGATATCTGTTGACGACTGAGCCAGTTTCCATGGTCACAGCAACAAAAAAAAAAAAAAAATTGGTGCTTTTTTTTCCATGTTGAACGATGTATCTCATATCTTAAAAAATCAACAGCGATGACAGCAAATTAAACATCCATTTTAAGACTGGGTGAACCCGGAAGCCATCAATCAGGATTGAACCCGACCTCGTGTCCTTTGTAGTCCAGTTCTCCCTAATAGGTACTTAAATAAAATTGTCAAAATAATAAAAAAAAAACTGAAAATATACAAATCTAGATCCTTTGTCATGAGCGAAACAGTGATACCTTACATGCACCTGTACATAAATTATGAAAAATTTAGAAATTCTAAAGTGCATTATTTATAAATTATGTGTCATTTTTTTTTCGCATTAGCATTATATGGAGTTCTTAAAAACAAAAACAGCTTTTCCCTTATGAAAACACTATAGAGCACTCACAGCTGCTTGTTGTCATCTCAAAGTGGCTCTTTTGTTCTACTCCGGACACTTTGTACTGTTTATGATTGAAGATGTCCTGAATCTAGTACATTCCCCTCATTCTTAAAATTAATATTTTATGGTGATGATTTTAGTTTGTGACACTACCCACAAAAAGTCAGATGTTTAGCTAAAGTAAATATGTGCCATGAACAATATTTTTGTAGTTAATGCTCATAACATAAACAATTCAAAGATTGGCAAATCTAAGTTTCCAAGAGTTAAGTTTTTAACTACAAATGTTTTTACATTTTAAGTTCTTCTAATCACTTGAATGCATACTAGAAGAAGCATGTGTATATTATCTTCCTGGAATTCTCCTGAGGGAGGGTCCAATTCATCTTATAAGGGAAACTGTCAGAAACAAAGATCTGTATGAAGTCCTCACAACCTGAGCAGTGGTCCAACTGTAAAAACAAAACAAAAATAATACTAGATGTTCCAGAATTAGTCTAAAAAATGAGCAACTCAAGATAGAAATGAGAGTCCAGTCATTATCATGCACCAGGAAAAATACCCCAGAGATTTATGGACACAAGGTATTCACAGATGGATCTGCAACTGAAATATCAAAGGGGGAGGCAGTGGCATCTATATAACTTGCCCAGGAGGATAGACAGAAACATGCTATTCCCACCTGAGAAAGGTGCACAATAAATTTCAGAGTGGAGGCAATAACCATAGCCATAACACAACCATACAAACTTTCAAGGCACCAGAGGTCCTAAGTCTAAAAATAGTCATTTTTAGTGATGCAAGGTCAGTCATATAAGTGATATCAAGCCAGAAACAAGACAGACTCATTCAGGGAATAAAGAACAAATGTTCGCTGTTCAAAAAGACAGAACTAGTCCTGCAGTAGATACAAGAAAGCAAATGAATTTACTAAAGCAGGTGGGAGTTTTCAACAGTCCAGCCAACCCCAGAGCTTCAAAGAAATAAAGACAATCCTGAAAACAAACTAGGAAAACAGAGTGGGGAGAGTTGAAAGAAAATATGAGCCAGAACATGACAGCTTAAACAAACTTAGCAGACCAAGATATTCAGACTCAGAACAAAGGTCACTGTGGCCTCAGAGCACACTTACATTATAGGACTTTGCAACATGTGACTGCAGAGCATCCAGATAAACTCCAGAGCACACCCAACATGCCTTGCAGTACTCTCAATACCATAAGAACACAAATATGGCCCACAGAAACAACCCTGTGACTCCTGTGATAAAGATTGAGCTCAAATTTGGCATACTTATGAAGAAATGGACTATAGCTTGTTTCATAAGTCGTGCCCAACTTTTAAAATCAATATCTTTTAAACCGCTTTTTGTAATTTTTTCAAAATTTGCATGTAAAGTTATAATGATTAGAACCCAACAGGGAATTAATTTCATTAAAAACAAACATTTGGTTATTATTATTGCTTATTTGATTTATATAAATTTATAACGACCCATTGATGTAGTCAAAACTTAGTGTTTACAGTATTTAAGTTAAAAATAGCGATTACAAATCTATACACGGTCAAATTTACGATTTTGCACGCTTTAAACGTGAGCTGTCTGACACAATTAGACACTTTTAGAAAACACGAGGCCTTGTGTGTTCCATTTCCGTTCATCCATAGGTGTAGACGTGGAACGCTATAGTCCGTTCAGATTCGTTTGCCGAGATGTTATGATTTATAATTCAAAAAGTTCTTGATGATTTCACATGATTTTTGGCATACGGTGTTAAAATGTCCATGTCACGAGAACATATGTGTTACTCGATGTCTAGCTATAACGGTTTTCTTAAAGCGGCGAATTCCTTTGATCTTTGCCCATGTAACTATTATTTTGACCCTAATCAAAATGTTTTACAGTAATCTAGTGCAACGATGACCCATAGGCGTGTCCATAAAATTTTACTTGGTGGCAAGTATACAAATTTTAAATTATATATAGAACTTTTGTTCGTAGAGTCAATTTGATATAGTTCCATGCTCTTGGTGTGAGTTTCCCAAATGTCGCTGCCTTTCAAATACATACATTTAGTTCCTCATCTAAGGAAAGTGTGGCTGTAATAGTGGATCCAAGATAGCTGAACTTCTGTACTGACTCAAGCAGGCTTCCATTCAAAGTAATGGTTGTTGGTTTGCTTATAACATATTTTTGATTGCTTGGGTGGTCTTGAACAATAAACTGTTTAACAAATCAACTAGGAAATTTTGCAAATCAAACTATTTATCTGTAGACTTAATCAGAGTAATGATCATTCAGAATCAGACGAGTCAAATAGGTCGATTACTGCTTTCGGCTGAACAAACAACAAACCATCCTTTTTCCAATATTCCTCTTCTTGTCGTAACACATGATCCTCACATTTTACCCAGTAGTCTTTATTTATATTTGATAGAGCCTGATTTGTAAGTGTCTCAACATCGCATAATTTGAAAGTTTTATTTGTATATGCTACGTGTCCTTTAACTTTTGCCCAAACTAGTTCTATAGGATTTAAGTGTGCATGATATGGAGGTAGTCTCAAACATCTATGGCCATGTTCTTGAATTAACTTGTCTATTTTAAATATCTTTGTACGTTGTGTCTGTTTTACAAGGCTAAGCAATTCGGGTTTCAAGTAGCTGTCGTTAACTTGTATGTGTTCTTTTATGAGCCACGTTTTGATTGCATTTTTTGTACTTGATGATGTTGGGATTCTATCTTCTACATTAACTACGTTATGGTATGAAGCATTGTCCATTATCAGACAAGAAGCTCGATCTAATATTGGAAGGGTACTTTTCTCGATCCAGTCTTTAAATATGTGCCCATTCATTTCGGAGTGGTAGTCTCTATTGTCTATGGATTTTGAAATGAAAACGAGATGAGCATTCTGCAACAACCCATTATGTCTGCTACCTGCATGTGCAACTATCAAACGTTGCCCTTTACTGCTTGGTACTGATCTTTTAATACTTCCATCTGCTAACTGCCATTCTTTTTCATTTGTATGATGAGCGTTGATCCAAGTTTCATCTAAATAAACAATATCATAATCATTTTCGCGCATTTCCTTCACTTCACGTAAATACTTGCTTCTAAGAGCTACTAGATGTGGCTTCTCACAAATAATGTTTTTTCCACCAGCATACTTTCTAAAGGTGAAGCCTGCACTTCTTAATATTTTCCATAATGAAGTTTTTGATATTTCAATGTCGTTAGTTTTCAGCCAAAGCTTCAACTTTCTAAGTGTCACTTCTTCGTTTATATCAAACATTCGACATATTTCTCTTTTTACTAGGTCCTTATCAAAACTGTCTAACGTTTCTTTCCTTCCTTGCTTTCTTGCATTTGTTGGCAATAAATATCCGCTTCCTTTAACTATTCGATCAAATGAACGTTTACACAAACCTAAAATATGCATTGTTCTCTTCTCAGGGTTTGATAAAGAACAATAAAGATGTCCCTTTTTACGCTCTCTGCAGAAGTATTGATAAATCTTTATAGCAATGTTATGCTCAGTAAAATATTTGCCTTTATATTCATTCTCACATAGACTTGCAGAAGATAATATGGATAGTGCCGCCTCCTTTCTGTAAATATTGAGATTTGTCTCTGAGTTATGACTCGAACTCGAGTCTACGGCCGTGATTTTGACGTCACATAATTTCCGGTTTCGGCTAAAATGTCATTTTGTGCTAAACGGGAAATTTCATATGTAACATTTCTTTATAAAAATTTATAGTGGAAACATAACTATTTTAGGACGGTGCGCATTCAGCCGTGAAGGTCATGCCTATATGTTAAAGAATCAGCTGTGAGATGTAAGCATCTACATAATCCCGCCGGTGTTTATAATATCGATTAACTTTTTTTTAATATAGGTTAAATAAGGCATCTTTGAAACTGGATCACATTTCTTTGATAAAAAAATATTTTTATAGCGACATTAGAATTCTAAACCTAACTTCAAAAGATCAATGCAAATGAACAATAAGTTTTTGAAAAAAATAAATTAATGTCTAGGCAAACGAATCTGAATGGACTATAACATTTATCATGAGTCTTAAAATGAAATTCTGCAGTTTACAAAACATCGCAATAAAAATGTATGACTATTTTTGCAAAGAGGCTAAACGAGGAAGATTATTTCATTCTTTAGAAAACCCTGAGAATAGGACAAGACACATTTTGGATTTATCTAAACGGTCATTTAATCGCTGGATTCAAGCACGTGACCGTCAATGTTCCAAATATACAAAATCACAAGGAAGAGCAAAAATGTTGGATAATTTCGACAGTGAACTTATTAGAAGTGAAATTCGCAAAATGTTGGGTATGAATGAAACTGTTACAATAAGAAAATTAAAAGTATCGCTGAAAAAGAACAACAGTATTGAAATATCAAAGTCTACATTATGGAGGAATGTGAGAGCTGCAGGCTTTACATTCAGAAAGTATTCCAATGGACGAAACATCATCTGTGAGAAGCCACATATAGTAGTCATGAGAAGCAAGTACTTACGTGAAGTAAAAGAGGTGCACAAGCAAGGTTATGATATTGTGTACTTGGATGAAACATGGATCAATGCTCACCACACTAACCAAAGGGAATAGCAGTCATCAGATGGAAAGATTAAGAGATTAATACCTAGCAGCAAAGGACAGCGCTTGATAATTGCTCATGCAGGTAGTCGACAACATGGACTAATACAGAATGCAGAGCTCATTTTTCTTTCAAAATCCATAGACAATCGGGATTATCACTCTGAGATGAATGGTCACATATTTAGACATTGGATTGAAAATTCTGTTCTCCCATCACTAGATCGACCATCTTGCCTAATAATGGACAATGCAGCGTACCACAACATTGTTGCACTTGAAGATAAAGTCCCGACGTCATCCAGTACAAAAGATGCTATTAAGATATGGCTCACAAAGGAGCACATACAATTTAATAACACGTACTTAAAACCTGAATTACTATCTCTAGTAAAGCAAAAACAGAGGACAAAGATTTTTCAAATAGATAAGATTATCCAAGAGCACGGTCATATAAGTTTGAGGCTGCCACCTTACCATGCTCATTTAAATCCAATAGAACTAATCTGGGCAAAATTAAAAGGACAAGTGGCAGATGAAAATACAACATTCAAAATATGCGATGTAAAGACTCTTGCTAATCTCGCTTTATTAAATATAGACAAAGATTATTGGGCTAAATGTGAAGACCACGTCTTAAAACAGGAAGAGGAATATTGGAAAAATGATGGTTTGTGGAATGTTCAACCCCAAACAGTTATTAATCTTTTAGACTCGTCTGATTCAGAATGAAAGTATATAGCCCCCACAATGTTGGCCCCTATATTACCTTAAATTATTTCAACAAACGGTCCTTTTCAGGACCACACAACTATGAAAATTGGACATACAGCTTGATATTATCGTCCGTCCTCGAACTGAGCAGACAATAATTATCCTGGTGTTTTGTTTTATCCAGTTATTTCCCCATTACGGCCACGCCTTTACCTAGTGAAAATTAATCGTAGACCAGCAACTACGGTAATTTATATTCTTTAGGACTTCACAATTTACAATTTTGACAAACATCAAAGAAATATCGCCGCTTTAAGAAAACTGCAGCTGCAAGATATTTGTTAAATATACATTTAAAGGGTCTTTTGCATTTCTAATAACATTTGGAAATTTTCAAAAGTATTTAACAAACGGTTAGAGAGTAATAGTGTTTTGAAGTTGGGCATATGTTTTGAAACGAGCTATAGTTCTCACTTTATATTGGATTCATAGATTACAAAAAGGCATTTGATAGATTAGATAGAGGAATGCTTTGGAAATGAGTCATTACGGAATCCTTAAAGTTTATTAACCTGATAAGAACAATGTATGAAGGAATGAAATGTAATGTTGTGCACAAAGGGAAGCTTACATAAGCATTTGAAATAAGAACAGGAGTAAGGCAGGAATGCCTTATATCTCCATTTTTCTTTCTTCTGGTCGTAGGTTGGATTATGAAAATAACTCAGAACAGAAACAGTGTTTACTGACCAAGGAACTTAATGATTTAGACTTTGCTGATGACATAGCTCTCCTATCACATAATCAACTATAGATGCAAGATAAAATGAGCATACTTGATGAGCGATCACAACAGCTGGGACTGAAAATAAATAGAGATAAGAACAACATTATGAGAATTAATGTTGTTGGCAATAACTAAATAACAATAGAAGAAATACCTCTACTAGACGTATGATCTTACATATAGCTGGGCAGTAATATAGATAAAGAGAGAGGAACAGAGAATGATACCATAATAAGGATATCAAAAGCAAGAGGAGCATTTGTTGCAGTAGGATACATATGGAAATCCAAAGAAATTAAGTTAAATACAAAAATACATTTTTCAACTCCAATGTTACCATAGAGGATACATACCAAATGAATTAAAAACATCAACTTTCATTGCATTGCCTAAAAAGAATGATGCAGTTGAATGCAGTGATTTAGAACAATAAGCCTGATGAGCCAGGTAACCAAAATTTTACTAAAAGTTATACAAGGAAGGATTCAGAATAAAATTAATACAGAATTAGATGAGCAGCAATTTGGATTCAGGAAAAACAGTGGGACAAAAGAAGCCATATTCAGCATGAGGACATTGATTGAAAAGTACATAGAAGTAAACAAACCAATATATGTCTGCTTCATAGACTACACCAAAGCATTTGATAGAATACACCATAATCAACTTATAGACTGCCTGAAAGATATAAATCTGGATGACACAGACAAACGACTGATATGTAATTTGTACTGGGAGCAAACATTAATAATAAAATATAACAAGGAGAACTCTACACCCATTGATATAAAAAGAGGAGTAAGACAAGGATGCATCCTATCACTAAGCTTGTTCAATTTAAACACTGAGTAAATTTTAAAAACACCACTGAGATGCCAGGCCTAAACATAAATGGGAAGATAATCAATAACCTAAGATGTGCTGATGATACTGTACTACTAGCAGAAAATCCTAAAGACCTACAACAATTACTTAATGAAGTAAACATGACAAGCAAAAAATATGGACTAGATATGAATATCAAAAAGACTAAAACTATGATCATAAACAAGAAAATTCTCAAGACCTACAATTAAATATCAAAGTGGAAGGAATACATCTAGAGACAGTTCAGAACTACAACTACCTTGGACATACTATAACCAGTGATGGAAAATCTACAACTGAAATAAATAAAAGAATAGGTATGGCAAAAAGTAATTTTAATGCCATGAAAAATATACTAACATCAAAACAAATAACACCAGGGCTAAAACTAAGAATAGCAAAATGTTACATCTTCTCAATATTCCTTTATGGTGCAGAAACATGGACATTTAACCAGAAAACAGAACAGAAAATTGAAGTCTTTGAAATGTGGATTTATAGAAGAATAGGTAGAATTGGATGGAAAGAAAAGAAAACAAACTAGGAAGTTTTAAAACAACTAAAAATGAAAAGAGAACTACTAAACACTATTAGAGCAAGACAAATGCAATTTTTGGGTCATGTTAAAAGACACAACAGCCTAATAAAAGTAATATTGGAAGGGAAAATACAAGGTAAAAGAGACAGGCAGACCAAAACGAACATGGACGAGTAACATCAAAAGATGGAAAAGTCAGCCTATGACAATCTGCACCATCAAAGCAAGAGACAGTGGAATGGCGCTCCATGGTAGCCAATCTTCGATGCGGAGATGGCACTTAATGATGATAATGTTAAGTCAGTCCTATTATATGGCAGTAAAACATGGAGAACAACAAAATTGACTATCATATCAGACCTTCATTAATGGAGGCTTGCGCAGAATAAAAGGATGGAAATGGCAGGACAAAATCACTAACAGAATTATGGAAAAGTACCAGTCAAATACCAGTGGATAAAGAGATAAAAACAAAGATGATGGTGCTGGTTAGGACACACATTGCAGAAGCCAACTAAGAGTATTACACAACAAAAACCCTTTTCTTGAATCCTGAAAGGAAAAAGACAAAGGAGAAGACCAAAATATTCTTAGAGAAGACAGATGGAAGCAGAGATGATGACAACATGGAATGAAGACATGGAATAATCTTATGGCAAGAAACAGAATGGCCTGGAAAGTGTTTGTTGAATACCTATGCTCCTCCCCAGGGGGTTGAAAGGTAGAAAATGTGTGATAAAGAGGGACTGGGAAGGTGACTCAATGATTTGTCACTGAATTTAAGCAAATGCTGATGGCAATATATATATATATAGTATAATATTACTGCTTGTGTTAAATAATCTTTTATACTGTAATCTATTCCTTCATGTTCACTGTCCATTGATTTCTACTTTAGACATTCCTTTATGGCTCTATTATAAAGCTTCCCTAATTTAAATGTAATAATCATTCATATTTTGCATTACAGGAGAAAATTCAAAAGAAAATTCAACTCGTGGCTCAGAATCCTCACACTCTGTCAAATCTCTGAAGCGTATTGAACGCCAAAAATGCAGTGACCTCATTGTACTAGGTCTTCCTTGGAAAAGCACTGAAGAGGATCTTCGGAAATACTTCCAACAATTTGGAGAGCTTCTTATGGTCCAGGTATGTAATTATGCAATATTTTATTGTTGGAGTCAAACCAGGACTTTTTTTTTTCCAGCAAAACAAAACATATTTAGACATTTAGAAAATACTTTTATTTCTCAAAACTGTTACACTTATAACAGTATTTCAGTATTGCTTGGTTACCTGCAGCATAGAAAAGATTTGTTAGTGCACTAGAATCTGAATGGAACTACCTGCTTCATTTCATTACCACTGCTGAAATGCAGGCCTCCAAGGAACTTTCCAGAACTGTAGATGTTCATGAATATGTGTTTAGAGTTTCCACAGAAAGATGCATCTGTTTTACAAGGGAATAACATGTTATCCATTGTTTTGATGCCATTAATTCTCAAGGATCAAGCATTCCACTCACTGAAAGTTGATGGGAACAGCTGCAGGGGACTCATGCCACTTCGGCCAGGGTCGTCTTGCACTGATATATGTTTTTAAACTGTTACACTATTCGTATTCTGTACTGTGATTAAGAGCCTCATTATAATACTGAGTGTGAAGTCTTCTGCAAATTTCACTTTGTTTCATGTGCTCATTCACAAAAGATTTCATAATAACATTCTGTTCCATATTTGCACGCAGTCTTGTTTGACATCTGTAACAAGTAACTTACATTGGTTGTCCTCTGACTTTGGCGCACCACGTGGTAATAAGTAGATACTTGTCTTTTATAAAGCATGCATAGCTATGACCATACTTATATTTGTATCTCCTTGCCCATAATACAAAATCTCTTGGTTTGTCTTGAATAACCCATTGCATGTGTCTACCCGACATGCGTGTGTTTTTGTTTTTGGTTATCTGATGAGAGCTGGGTGGTCTTGAGGTAAAGATGCTGGACTTTAGATAAGATGGTCCAGGGTTCGAATCTTGCCACAAGTGGTGGGGAATGTTGCTTTTTGAGTCTGTATTTTTTTCATGACTTCACCCTCCATGATCTGTGGATAGTAGGATATGATATCAAGTTATCTTGGATAAAAACAAACAAAAAAAAAACAGGAGATTCTTTGTGCACTCTGTTATAGAACCCTTTGCATTTCAAAGTATAAGAGTAGGCCTAGATGGCTGCTGCCTTGTGAGAATTGTTAAGCATTAAAAACAATCTGCCTATGCTGAAGATAGATGTGTCTGGCTGAAAGATGCAGAATTTAGACTTGCCTTGAATAACTCAATAATGACGCACAATGCATACATATAACAGGAGAAGTAGGTTTCAACTGAATAACCCAGAGATAGAAAGAGTTCTTTAGTGTTATGTGTTTCAAATAAAATATATAATTATTTTACAAATTTAAAATAAAATTTGAACTTGTTTTACTGAGAGTAGGCATAAAAATGCTCAGTGAGAACTTATGGTGCAAAGTATGAATTGTTGACAGCTTCTATATCTTACTGGTTTTACATACTCCCTCACTCACCTTATTGTGCTTGTGTTTAGAGCTTAACTCTTGATCCTTGGTGGCAACAATTAAAAACTCATCACTCCCAGAAAAGGGGAGAAAAAAAAAGCTTTATGTATGATGTTAATATATTTTTATATTAAGCTCTAAATTTGTCACTATGAATGCCCAATCAGCTTGTCAGATCTTTTATCTGTGGATTCCTGAGTTAGCAGGACATTAGATCCATTGAAGGTCTCCAAATATTTTATTCTGTAGTGATGAAGTTACCAACCTTTTTGTAGTGGGAGGGGAAACTACTGAAGAAAGGAGCAGAATTATTTACTTTTCTAATGACTTTGAAAGAACTCATAATTCACAGCTTTGTTTTGAAGTTGGCCACCTATATTTCTCTATATTTTGTATGATTTATTAATTTGTTATTCCAATATTTATGATACTTACCTGAAACTAGCACTTTAAATATATATCAAGTGTTCTGTTTCTTATGGGGTGCATAAAGGATAAATAATTATGGTCTTCTAATGCTATAACTAATCACTTATTCTTCTTTGTCCTCTACTCTTAGAAGTATGTGGTTGGGAATAGTTGATTTGTTGTGGTTTACAGTAGGCTGCAATATCTACCCTTTCCTGCCTAACACATCCACTTCGGCTCAGCATTCTTGAGTACTGGTTTACCTTTCCTCTTCCATCCCCTTTCTCTTGGTCTGCCTGGTTAGTCTGTCTCTCACTGCGCTGAGTTTGGAGTTTTATCTTGATCAGATTTAGTTCGCTGATCCTGATACAACAGTCAGCTATGAGTCACTGGCCACTTTCAAGCTATATGCTTTGAGCAGTTTGGTCTTAGTGACAATGGGAACAAAAATAAAAGTAAAATCTGTGAAGATATTGTGTTGATGTATTCATATGCAGTTTCAATATTCTGTTTTTGTTTTCCTGATTTGTAATAGGTGAAAAAAGATTTAAAATCAGGACAGTCCAAGGGTTTTGGATTGTTAGATTTGCTGATTATGAATCCCAGTTGAAGTGTATGGCACAGAGGCACATGATTGATGGCAGGTGGTGTGATGTCCGGATACCAAATTCTAAGGTTTGTTGTAGTTTTGTGTAATTTTTAAACGGAATATATAATTAGAAACTGAAATGAATTTTTGTAGTTGTGAAAATAAATTGTTTTTGTACATTTTTCCTTTCATCATCATCATCATCATTGAGTGCCATCTCCGCATCCAAGGTTGGCTACCATGGAGCGCCATATTTTTCCTTTGCCCTTTTAAAAAAAAAAAGTATGCTTTTTTTGTATTTTTGTATTTTCATTTATTTGTTTCAATCAGTTGTCTTTACATTTGTAGCCTGCTGTCCTTTTGCTACATAATGAGCTGTGATGTAATGATTAGCCTGTGATCAACACTTGAAACCATTGTGGTTTAATTCTCATTTGCCCCATATTTTAGTATCACCACTTCATGTCTTTTTATGCCTCCTATTTACTCTACAGAAGACAACCTGCACCAGAATTAAAGTCATATTCACATATTCTTTTTTAAAGATACTTGACCACAGAGAGCATGTTGTTGATTGATCTTTTTCTGACATTGCCTCATCTCACATTGTCTGCTTTTCTCTGTTCTTGCTAATTGTCTAAGACACTACAAAGACTCTCATTGATGGCTTCTAACAAACACCTATTTCTTTTACATTGTCAAAAATGGTAATTGACACATCTTATGAGTTCAGTATGGTACTTGGGCATTTCAAACCCCAAGGAATAACCATAATTCTAGGATATTTTAGTGCAAAAGTTGGAAACAAAGATGTTGAAGAAATTGTAGGTGGTTTTGGCTTAGGAGAAAAGAATTTAACAGATAATAAGTTGATGAAATGGACGAGAACACATAACATGATGATGGCAAACACTTGGTTTACAAATCCCAGAGGTTTTGGCTTAGGAGAAAAGAATTTAACAGATAATAGGTTGATGAAATGGACGAGAACACATAACATGATGATGTCAAACACTTGGTTTACAAATCCCAAGACATCTTCGGACAAGGAAGTAATCTTCCTTAAATCAAATCAAATGATTAATTAAATTTACTATATACTAGTAAACAGTTGATTCAGAAGCAGTCTGATGTCAGTTAGAAACTAGACCAGAAGCAAATTTCAATAGTGATTGTTACCAGTTATAAGAAAACTCAAATACAGTTTATCACCACCATGTTTCTTTTCCACATTACCCCAAAAATCATGTGCTGAAGGTCTGTAAAATATAGGGTCACTAACACCATATTTCCCTATACGCCACTTGGCGTGACGGGGGGTACTTTACTTATGTTTCTTTTCCTTCTAAGATGATTTTCCAATCTCTTTGTGTCAAAAATTTCATTTGTTTTGTTCATATTGTTTAAAGCTATTAGCTGTTTAAAAATTTAATTGTTTAGAATAAAATAAAAAAAACTATTAATAGGGTCACAGTTAACATTCAGCTGCAAGGAGTTCAAGTCATTGGCTCACCTTTTGTATACCAGGAAATTTTCCAGAATTGGCACCTGAAATGTATGTACTCTGAATGAACAAGGGTCCTCATTAATGGATCAAAGAAGAAAAGGATGGAAATAGCAGGACAAAATCACTAACATAGAATTATTGGAAAGTACCAGTCAAATACCATCGGATAAAGAGATACGATGAAGACAATGGCTCCGGAATACTCAAAAAATAAACATACACTGTGGAAGCCAACTGAGAAAGAGGGTATTACACTTGCCCTTTTTTAGAATTCCAAAGGAAAAAGAAGATGACCAAAAAATTCTTGGAGAAGATAGTTGGAAGTAGAGACGAAGATGGTGGGGAAGACATGGAATTTTCTTAAACCCTATATTACCATACCATAGTAAAATTTACCGCACCAAAACAAGTTCCTCAAATTTTGAAATTTTCCTGTGTTCAAACATTACCCTCTCTGTGTACCTTCCTAATATAGCACTTCTGGTGATCACATTTGTTTCCATTGTTGTTAGAATTTTTTTTTTTTTTTTAAATGTCGTAAGATAATTGTTTAATGTGATAAAAATAAAAAATCACCAATTTTCAAGAATTTTTTTTTTTTTTTTTTTTTTGTGGCTGCCGGTGATCTTTTTGTCGAACCATGTGCTTGCCTATCGAACCATGAACACACGACACAAAGAAGAATAAATCATATTCCACTTAAATATCGATAATCACAGTTCATCCACACGTCAAAAGTAAAACATCCACCAAACAGGGAATAGCAACACATAATTTCACAACTAGACTGTCACGTAAATTATTTAAATATATCATCAATTGCCGAATTATAAAAAAACGACTACACGAAGTCGCCATGACACCGGAAACCTATAGACTACACCAAACTATTTGACAGAGTAAAACATCTAGAAATAATAAAAATTTTAGATTGGGTAATTAATTGTTGACAGCAAAGGATCTGAGAATAATAAAGTACACATGCTTGCAACAAAAAGCATCCATAATAACTGGAAATCAATTAGGAATGTTTCAAAAGGTAAAACAAAGTTGTTGGGCAAGAATGTGCACTTACACCATATTTATTTAAATTGTATAGTGAAATTATACTAAGATACAAAAAGAACACACCCAGAATACCTGGTGATATTAAATAAACAAACTGAAGTATGTTGATGATACTGTCTTAATTGCTAAGAGTGAAAATAAAGCACATAAAATATTTAGCATCTCCATAGCTAGTGGTGAGAAGCAAAAATAGAGGCCTTAGCTTAATTAAAAAAAAAAATTCATTTGGCTAAATATACAATCTTTGAGACTAAAGATACACTTGCCAAATAAGGTAGTAGAAATGTTAATTTGATTTTTTCATTCAGAAATTACATTTTCTTTCTTATTCTTCTTCACATTTCCCAGTGATCACATTTGATGATAATATTTGATTTAAATATTTTATTTTATCTAGTGGTGTTAATTACACATTTTTTTAAAACAGGAAGGTGCCCAACAAATGATGAACCGTAAAGTATTTGTGGGAAGGTGTACCGAGGACATGACAGCGGACGACTTGCGAAATTATTTCAACAAGTATGGTGAAGTGGTTGATGTGTTTATACCCAAGCCCTTTCGAGCTTTCGCCTTTGTTAGCTTTGCAGACGCAGAAACAGCACAAACACTCTGTGGTGAAGATCACATAATCAAGGGAGCCAGTGTGCATATAAGTGGAGCTGCACCTAAAGCTACAGAAAAGTCAGTGCTTCTTTTTAGCATTTTCAAAAAATGTTTGTATCATTTTAATACATTGTTAAATTTGTTCACTTTGTCTATATTAGAGAGCCTCTATGGCTGGGTGATTGGTGCCTCTGCTTCTTGATTAGAAAGGTCTATGTTCAGATCTAGAAGTTTTTATTTCAATAACTTTAAATGTTTCATGATGGCAGCTTGCTGGACCACTGATCAACCTTAGGAAGCATGAGGATGAATGGAACCTAAAAACATCTAGCAATAATAATACAAATAATTGTAGTATGATGATAAATATAAGTGCATGCTTATAAGCATAAGATAGAAAGGAGTGGTTGGATTAAATAGATGACATGCATGAATGTATGGGTGATCTTTAAGTGTACACTGATTTGATTGATAGAAGTGGAAGTAAACTGGGTGTCCCACCAACAGTAAAGTGACATTTGAATTAATATTATAATATGTAATCTATGCAAATTAGAGAATTTACTATTTTATTTGCATGAATAAGTGAATGTGATATTGTTGGTATTTCAATGCATTTCTTATGGTTTTTTGTTTTCAACTGTAGTTATATATTCTTAATAAACATTATAATTGTACATTTAATATATTTATGATCCTTAATATTTTCTTTTACTCTACTCACCTGCTTGATAGGTATGACAGGCGATTGGTACCAAACCATGGGCACATGGCTTATCAAGGGTCGTGGGGTCCAGGAAGGGGAGGAAACCCAAACCAAACCAGCAGCAATATGGGCATGAATGCTGGAATGGGTAGCAACATGGGCATAGGCAATTTAGGGCTTGGCGCATTACAGGTACTTGACTATTTATTTAAGAAATTACTGTGTTGGACATTTCAGGTTATAATAATGTATTCTGTTCTGTCTTTGTATTTGTCCCCTGATAAAAGACTTTTTAAAAGTCAAAACATTGTTTTGTCTTCATGTACCCGTAACATGATTTATATATGTTTTTTCCGTTACTTTCACATTTTAGACTCATTATGCTAGGCCATCATCATGTGCCATACCTGTTGGCGTTGGCGATCATGTCTTTCCACAATCCTCTATCCACAATGCATTGTATGAGTTCTGTTGTTGACTGTTTTTCATGCCATGACACCAAGCTATCCGGTATTTTCTCTCTTTGTCGTCCGCGATCTCTCTTTCCTTTTATTTTGCCAGTTGTAACCAAGTATTCCAACTTTCCTCTTCTCATCATGTGCCTGAAAAATGTTGATTGCTTCTTTCTGATGTTTTTTAAGAGCTCCCTTTTTGTGTTGACCTCTTTGAGAACTTTCTCATTGGTCTTTTTAACTGTCCAGGGAACTTTCAACATTATTCTGAGAAATCCCATCTCTGTGGCCTCTAATCGTCTTTTCATTTGTTTGTCTATTGTCCATGATTCGCTTCCATAGGTTAGAATTTGTTCTATATAGCATCGATGAACTTTCTTTCTCATTTCTATTGACATAGATTTGTTGCATAAGATATTTTTCATTTTCTGAAATGCTATTTTGGCCTGAGCTAGGTAATTACTATAGTATAAAAAGGTAAGAAAAAGTGCCCTCTGTTTCTTGAGAGGCATATGGAGAATATGGTGTTAGTGCCTATCATTTTTAGTAACCTACAGCGCAGTTTAGGGTGGCATGGTCAGTCTAGCCTCTCCTCTGCCACCAGCAAGAGTTCAAACAAACCTTTGTAACATGTGATAAACAGCGAACAACGCTTAGAGGGAGCCAAACATATGACTGGTTGCTGTGTGAATAGACAATGTAGCACCTCTGGTAGCCATGGCACGATTCTGTCTAATGGGATTGCATTCTTGGGTCAGGTTACCTAAAGTTAACAATTAAGTGGTAGTAGTTTTTACAATGGTAGCATGAAAACGTGACTCACAGATAGGTAGCATAATCTGGGGTTAATGTTCATTATTTAGCTTGCTAACACCTAGTGACAATGTACAATATCCTAGTGTTCAGACATCTTTTTTTATAGCAACATAATACTATTGTTTAATAGTAATCTGAGCTCCCTCACTTTTTACTCTTTCCAGACTAGGCTTTTTTTTAGGGTTGGACCAGATTAGTTTTCAATTTAGAAAAATTCCATCACATGTCTTTTTCATTTTACAATTTCACGCTCACAGTGTTTTCTTTTTACATTTGCAAATGAAAATAGCAATCTATTGATATCTGAAGGAAAAAATATTATTTATTAAAAGAGTATAAAAATATTCAAAGGCAGCTAATTTTCAATTCAAAATATCATAGTTCACATACCTCTATTTTCCCTGACTAGAAGTGTGTTGCTGTCCATTCTTCTCGAAATTATACACAAACTAATTAAATATTCTTCAGGGGGAACTGGTTGGTCTCGAAGACGCCTGCCTCGAGACAGAGAGGTTGTGGGTTCAAATCCCGGCTGCGTCAGTTGGGATTTTTATTTATGATTTCTCTCTGCGGTAACCACCACCCCTGGTCTCAACAGTGAGGCCCTGCTTGAAACGTGGACGGAAAAAACATGAGTACCTCCGAAGATGGAGTTATCTGCCTGTGCGGCGAGGGACCCCTGTACACGGCTGCCAGGGAAAAACGGATTAAGATGCAAAATTCGGTTCCTAGTCTCTAGGGACTACTTCGTCAGATCTAAAAGCTGGTGAACGTCAAAAAAACAACAAAACCTTGAAAATACACTTTACTTGATGCATTTATGTTCACAAATAATGAAATTAGGCACAAGAAGTAGTAGACTACTAAGATGTAGTAGGTGTGGCCAATATTTGTCAGAAATAAAGACACATATACATAGAAATTCATCCAATCTATCTACTGAACAAAGAAAATACCATGTGGTAATTGAAGGAAGTAATTAAGAAGTTTCTTCTAGATATTGAATACAGGTATTGATGAATATCTATACAGAATCATTATTTTACTTATAAATAATCAACTGTACTAGGTCCGAGCCGATGTGTTGGTTTTGGTTCCGTAGTACCTTCATAAGTGGAGCCGATGTGTTGGTTAGTGGTCTGAAAAAAGGTAGTTTCATATCTAATTGCCTTGTATAGACTTCTGTTAGTTTCATATCTAATTGCCTTGTATAGACTTCTGTTAGTTTCATATCTAATTGCCTTGTATAGACTTCTGTTAGTTTCATATCTAATTGCCTTGTATAGACTTCTGTTGTAAGGTTATGTATAGCACAGCTGCTTGATGCTATACTTGTAGGACTCCCAGTAAACTGCTTTCTTCAATTGTTATTAAAATATTTATTTTGTAGTCTACAACTTAACTAAGATGTCAAGTTGTAAGCCTCATCTTCATCTCTGCATTCTCTTTAGCTCCTGTTATGTTGTAATTCTAGCTTTGTAAATCCTTTCTGACAACTAAAAATAGAAGTATTCTCTGTAACCTTTAATATGATGAACATAATAAATCCTAGATTATGACACTTCATTGTAAGTCACATTTTTACAAAATTGTAACATTTGCTAATCAAAGAAGACTATAATTTGGAGAAGTAATATTTTAATTGGCATTTTGGTACAAATCTTTAGAACAATTACACTTTGGAAGAACTACAGTTTAAAAAAAATAAGTGAAACAATTAAGGAGCACAGCCAGAACAAAGATTAACATATGCATGACATGCAATTTTTTTTTTTTTAAAGTAAAAAAACTCAATTTTTGTGAGGAACCAAAAAAAAAAAAAACTCAATATTCAACACTATTAGAACACTTTAAAAATAATTCCACTTCCACTTATTATTATATTAAAAAAAACGCTATTACGATACATATATTAAAAACTTGTATGACAATATTACTGTTACGTCATCAAATTTTACATAATTTAGGATTTATTAATTTGTTTTTGGAGTCCATTAGATTTGAGATAACTTCTTCTTTCCTTCCTCATCTGCCTTTCAGCATCGAGGGGAGATATAATTTGCGGTCTTTTGCTCTTCTGTTCGCCTCTGCTGCTGTTATGTTTCCTAGTGCTTGTAATATTTCATCGACCCATCTTTTTCGTGGTCGACCCTTGGGTCTGGTGTTCTCACGTTTGTTGAAGGCTCGTTGTGTTGTGTTTTGTTCTTTCTGCCTTGTCACGTAGCGAAATCATTTTATCTGTTGTTTCCTTATATATTCTATGGCAGGGCTATTCCTAGCTTTTTTCTCAGTTCTTCATTTCTGATCTTATCTCTCAGACTGTTTCCTGTCATTCGTCTAACACATTTCATTTCTGTAGAGGTTATTTTCTTATTGTTCTTGCATCTAGGGTCCAGGTCTGGCATTGGTAGCACAATGTTGGGATGAAGATTGTATTGTATAGTGCTCGTTTTGTCTCCAGAGTGTGTTGGACAATAGTGGTGATAACTGTCCAATGATTTTACAAGCTTTGTTGCATCTTGATTCTATCTCTGCTGTTTGAGAATTATCGTTTGTCATTAGACTTCCTAGGTATTTGAATTTCTCTACTTGTTTAAGTTGTCTGCCTTCTATAGTTATGTTGATGTTCTGTTTATTTTTGCCGACATTCATGACTTCTGTTTTGTTGATGTTGATTTTTATGTTGTATTTTGTGCCTGAGATGTTGAGTTTGTTTAAGTGTTCTTGTAGGTCTTCTATTGTTTCATGTATTAGTGCCTGGTCGTCTGCAAATAAAAGCTCGTTGATCTCTGTCTCTGATGGTTTGACTAGCTTGCATATATGGTACATGTATGTAATAAACAGTAGGGGGCACCCCTGTCTTACACCTGATCTAACTTCGAAGTGGTCTGTGTAGCCTGCTGCTGTTCTGACCCTGCAGCTGCTGTTGATGTAAAGACTTTTAATAAGGTTGATTAGATGTTGGCTTACTCCGTATGTTGTTAGTATCTCCCACAGTTGTTCTCTGTTTACTCTGTCACATGCTTTTTCCTGGTCAGTGAAGGCTATATATAAGTTTTGATTGTGTTCTGTCGTTTTTTTTGTGTGCTGTTTTAATGTGAATAGTGCATCAGTACATCCTCTGTTTTTTCGGAACCCCATTTGAGAATCGCTTAACTGTAGTTCTATTATTGGTCTCAGCCTTTTTTCAGCGATTTTGGCGTATAGCTTTCCTACATGGCTGAGAAGAGATATACCTCTATATTGATTGCAGTCTCTTTTGCTACCTTTCTGAGATAACAGAGGTCAGAAATTAATAGGCCAGACAATCGATACCTGAAATTAAACACAATTTGTTTACAAAAAATGTCTTGCCTGGGTGTAAAAATGTCAGTTTTTAAGCCAAAACACACAAACATAATTGGTGGATGTCACATATCTTTTTTTAAACAGAAAAATTGCTTTATTCTATGAAAATTAAACATGAGAAGTAAAAACAGGCATGATTTTATTTGAAATAAAAGAAACTAAAAATTCACCAAATTTGCACATTTTAAATGGTGCATGTTAGTTTAATCATACGGTGAAATAATTTGATTTCTTTTTGTGTGTACTCTTTATAATGAAGTCATTAATGGGATTTTCTTTCACAGTTAAACCATGCCATGTTGGCTGCAGCACAGGCAGTCCTTAGTAGTCAGACTGGATGGGGCCCACTTGGCTTAACACATCAAAGTGGAGGGGCTGCTACCAATGGGGACCCTCTAGTTGTGGCCACTACCACTGCTGCTCCTCACAGTATCAGCACATCATATGCCCCTGCCCCCATGGGCACTTCAAATGGAGCTGTAGTGGCAGCAGGTGGCGCAGCCAACAACAGCTTCCTTGGATGGGGCAGCCAGACAGCAGAGATGCCGCCAGTACCACACACTGTTGCCACAAGCCAGGTACCTAACTGGGGCTCCATGCCAGCCAAGGCTGGCTCAGGATGGAATTAACACATGAATGGTGATAAGTTTTATGTGTGCTTTTGGTCTGGGTAATGGTCCATGAGATTGTTTTCTGTGCAGTGTCAGAGTAGTATGAGCAGAATGCTTTTGTTATTGGACAGTCAGGAAATTTCAGTTGTTTTGATACCTGTAAATCTGTCAGCGGTGTATTTTTCACACTTTGTGTTTGGATGAAAGAAATATTGATTTAGAATCTAAGATAAATTTTAGAGAAAGTGTCAAGAAAAATGCATGAATATCACACACACACACACAAATTTTTAATGGCAGCATATGTAATAAAATAGTGTGCACTTCAATCTCAACTTGCTGCATTTGTTTTAAAAGGACATCAGTTTAAATGTTACAGATTTCCATAACTAATGGTTTAAAGTTGTGTGTTGAGGATCAGTTTTGAGTTGTTTCACTGTTGAAGTTAGACTTTTCTATTTGTAATTGTTATTTTGTTCAGTTTTTTAAAATTGACTTCATAGAAATTGTTAGAGAAATCTGAATTATTAAATTATTTCTGTTAAGTAATAAGTAATGGTTTCCATAAGGCTTATGGGAAATATGGTTTTAGTGCTCTTAATTTTCGGAGAGCAATGGCACATTTTATAGGTGATGTGGTGTGCACTATGTCAGGCTGCCTACTTTCCCAGAAAAATCTCTGGTACTCATTTTCAGAACCTGGCTGAGCCACTCAAAAAACTTACCACATCTGGAAATTGAACCTGGAATCTTTTGGTCAGCAGCCAATGCACTGACCATTTAACCACCATGGCTTCATTTCAGATATAACATTGGTGTCATTTGTTAGAGGTATCTTTGTTTGTTTTCTCTCTGGTATTGTTTTGGTAATGTTGTTTCATATAATTTGGGGTAGTACTACTTTTTTGAGTCTTATAAAATAGATTTAACTGACATATGCTAGTAGGTAACTCCAGGGTATGAATTTTGAACGTTGAATTTTATTTGTATTTATTTTACTTTTTCTTATCCTTGATAAAAGGAGCAGGTTTCTTCAAAGGATATTTTAATTTTGATGTGTGTGTTTTATTGCATGAAAAGCAAGGGATGACCTCAGTAATTAACCCATGAAATAGTGAATGTTTTCAATGAATAATTTGATATGCACGAAACACAGGTTTTTAGCTTATGTAATTTCATTGAATCATGGAATGTTCTATGAATTTCCTCTGTATAGAATATTTTATTCTTTTGTACCAATTAAATAATGGCAAAGTTCAATGCAGCTAAGTGAGATGTATATTAGAGGTGTTACAAAAATTTATTGAATTTAGCTAGTGGTGGATGCTGAAGTGAAAATATGATTTTCTATACAATCTCGGTGCTTTACAATGTAGGCTTGTTCATATACATATGTATATGTGCTCCATGAACATATATTACTTTGTTGCAATTGAGGTGGTGTGGTATTGAGACACTGATGTGGGGGCAATTGTCCAAGCATTGTTAAGTATTGTCTGAACATTGTGATAGTTGTTGGTATCTGAGGTAAAATAATTGACTTGCCATTTCATATAACTAAAATAGTTCATTGCCATTAAAGCCTAAACATTGTTGATTATGCTACAAGCTTTGAAATATCTGTTGAGCCACAAAGATTGTAATTGTTTACACATGCGAGTAGTTGAGAGTGGCGGTAAATAAGGGTCAAGAATTGAGTGCAGTTGTGTGCCAATTTGAAAGTGTTAGAAGCAAAAAATGATAGTGCCGCAAGAGGTGAATTCCCTTTTATAATAGAAATAATTTCTCAGGTAACTATTTTCTTTATTGAAATTGGTTCTTATATCAGAAGTTGTGTGTTTGGCAATTTAATTGACAATTGTTTAAAATGTTAGACTTTGAAGATCTAGGAGAACAACCTCATATTTTTCTCATTGTAAAACATGTCTTTTCCAAAGTTTGCTTGCAGTGGTTGGTGTGGCTACAAATATCAGATTGTACTATGTTGTTGTGGAATAAACTTTTGGTGTTTAGCCTACATGCGTGCAGTTTTTTTTTTTTTGGGCAGTGTACTTTGTTTGGTGATTAAGTGCACATTTTGAGCAAATAAACTGATAAGCAACCTGAAAGAAATATGCACTATAAGATTGTACTGTTGGGTAAAATTAAAAGAACTATTCATCTTGTTGAACTTTATCATAACATTGAACTTTAGTATTTTCAAGTGCTTATTTACTGATAGTTTCCAAAGTTATTGAAAGATCTTAAATTTCAAATGAACTTCTATGTGATCCCCTCAAAAAACAAATAATATGTTAAGGACAGTTTTAGAATAACCTAAAGTTGATGATCTGTCACACAATCTATGTGCAGGTTTTGTAGGCGTTTAAAAGTTTAACATATCAATTACAGAGGGAGAACTGACTTAATAAAATAAACATAATAAATATAGGACAGTGCTAATAATTATGTGAATTGTTGCCTGACTTGCAGGATAAAACAAATACTTGAAACCACAAATAGCATGTTTAGTGGCACATTTAAACAGTACCTTTGCTATGTATTTGAGCAGGTCTGTGTGGACATCCTGTGTTCACTGACATTGTTTCTTCAAACTTTATTGTCATCTATTTATTGTGTGCTATTTCTTCATTAACTGTCACCAGCCTATTCATTTACTTGATCACCAGCAAAAGTGACCTCATCATCTTGTTCTCTTTCCTATTCTTGGAAGGCTAAAAAGTTGCAACCACAAATCTCATTCTTAGCTGGTCATAGTTTGTTTCTGTCCTTTTCTCATTAAGTTATGTAAAGGACCTGAAACATAGGCACAAACTCTGGAGATAAATAATCTTTTTAGTATATAAACACAAAGACAGTATACATTTGTTGGGCTTTATTTATGCCCCGGAAGGAAAAAGAGGAACAGAATAACAGCTAAATTGTCTCAGTTATAACAGATTTCATGGAAAATGAAGTAAAACAATAAACTTGTGACAGTAAAGGTGCAAACATGATAAAAATGGAAGAGCATATCTTACAGTATTAGTGTGAAATGTTTGAACCTAACAGAAGGTTCACCATCTGAAAATGAGATCACCAGTGCTGCTATGATCTTTCATGACTGTGAGCCAAGTACCTATTTTTGTGATGTCAAAGTACAACTACTACATCACATCCAAGTTGACAATCTAGTTTATTAATAGTTTCTGAGAATTCAAGGTTCTACATTGGCCTTCTTTGTCGCCAGAGTCAGGGAAATGACTGTGGTAGAGTAGGTCCACTCATTGTATTTTTTGGAACAACATTTTGGCTGATCTTTGAGTGAATGTTATAGAGATCTAATTTTTACAGATTAAAATAATCATGTAATCTGGCTCAGGCCAGGGTGGACAATATAAAATATTTTCTGGAAAGCTCTTTGAAACTTTAAACTTGTTAGTTTGAATAAGCTCAATGAATGCAATGTATAATCAAGTCTTCAAGCAAGTTGTCTGGAAAAGGTACTAGTGACAATCAGTCTTATTTGTTCATTATATATTGGCCACTTCAGTAACATGTTCAGCATCTTATTATTCCGTGTCTGAAATGTAATCTTTTTCAACTTTTCTTTCCAATTCAACTGACCATCAGTCAGCATCTTCAGTTATTTAAACTCATATCATATTGCATGAAAGCCTGGTTTTCATATACAGTTTATTTAGACAAAGAGGGAGCATTTAACTGCACGTTTTTTTCTTGGAAAATGTTCTCAAATTCATCAAATTTAACAAACTGGGAATTAGTTTTGCACTGAACAATTAAACAACATATACTTGTATACTTCTTTCAGGTTGAAAAAAGGAAATCTATTGAAGAAAATACTCAAGTGATTACCTTTATTCAGATTGTTATCAGTGGGACTAAAAGACTTCTGTGTGGTCATATATAGATCAACCTTTTACCTTCATATTTTAATTAAAATACACAAACGGCCGTCATTTTATTTCTGTTGCTAATTTTGTGTAACAGTTAGCTGTTGCAGCATATATATTCGGTGTTTGGCTCCTGTGCTGGTGTACACATTCTGTGTGAAACAATGTATCATGATTATGGTGTCAGTGCTTTGTGTGTTTCATATAATTGACAGTTACATATAATGGTAAAAGACTTATCAATTTCTGTATATAGTGAAACTATATAGAATCATTCATGTTTCTCTGTTCCAGCTCATGTTGTGGGTAAAACAAAGTGCTTGATGTTTAAAGATTCAAAAAGCAAATGTATATTGTGAGAATTTTTAAATAAATCATTTGTGCAGAAGTACATGGAAGATACATACACATGCCTGCTATTTTTGTGTGTACATAAACTTTATATCTACATTTTAGAACAGAAGTTGAGTTTTGGGGGCAATTGATTGTTGTAGTCTCTATCATTTATGTGCAGCCTCTAGTTTTTATTTTTGACTTGAGGGCCAAAGTCCAGTTACTCAAGTGGTTCTTATTTGTCAGGTCAGTAATGGAAAAAAAAATATTCATATAATCACATCAACATTTCTTCATGTTTAGGGATTTTGATGCAGGATATAATTACAAACACATCATTTATATCAGATGATACTCAATTGATATAATATTTGAACTAAATATGAACTTTAATTGGGTGTATTTCATGTTTATATCTTCTTAATAAGACATTTATATCTAGGGTTTTGTGGGATTACTTTTATCCTTGATGATTGTAGAAAGGATTTGTGAAAGACTAAGTATCAGAGTTTGAACAGACACTGTCCATCTTACATTAGTGATGGTCCTTTATACAAGAGCAAGAACAAAAAATTCTACTAGCATAAAGGGCTGTATGAAATGTTTTTTCTGGCCTGATTTAATTCTATTCTAGAAAGGTACATACCACGGCAAATGAAACAATGACCGGCCAGTCATGTAATCTGTGAGTAGGACATGTCTGGTCTGCACCTACTATGTTTATTTTTTTCATGTAGAAATCAATACTATAACTTTGCTCAACTGATTACCTTTTAATTGGCAGTGGGATTCCTTTATTTTTTATGTGTATTGTTTGGATTTCTTTAAAACTTGCCATGATGTTCTTGCATTCCTGGGCATATTTGTGTCGATCTAATAGGACTGAATCATGAGTCTTTTAAGCAGCTGGGAATGAAGATATTGTATTGAGAAAACTGGTCAGTGAGAAATGGGAATGTACAAGGAATATGTTGAGAAATGAGAACATGAAACGGAAGAAATGATAGAACATGGTAACAGTGAATATGCAGAGAAAGTGACTGCGATAAGATGAATCTCCACAAGCAATAATTGGCCGGTTGTTTTTATTTCATTCATGTGTATGCATAGGCATTTAGAAGACTACACATTTTGCAGATTACATTTATTATCTCTGTCTCTGTTTATTTTCTGTGTATAGTTCTTGTATGCTGCATTCAAATTTTTTTAAAGAGTTAAAGATATTGTATATTCTGCACCAGAAAGAGATAAGTTAGGCAAGTTTCTTAACATTAATTTCTTATCACTAATCTAATAAATATGCTGTAAAAATAATTAAACTTGTACATGTATATGCACTTTCTTGTCTATAATGCTATATATCTGCTCCTTTATTAATATTTTTTAAAAATTTGTTGTCCTTTCATATTTACCACAAGCCTTTGCTGTTTGTTGTGATGTATTCTAACACAACTCTTCCTTTCTCTGAACAAGCTAAAAAAAATCAAGGACTTCTCATTTAGATATTCTGTAAGCTGCAGGGTCATGCGCATTAACTTCCAATGCTTCTGAATTCTATTTTCCTTGAAGCTGTCCGTGTAATTTGTTTTCTACTCTATTTCTATAAAATCTTTGTAGTCTTCACTTTTGTCAACCATCATAATATTGAATACTTAATTGCTATTCTAGTATTGTTGAATTGATGTGATATCCATGTGTAATGGATTGGATGACATCTTCTTTTAATCCTGAATTTATAATGCAGATGCTCTCTGTTTAAGACCAGCTGATTCAAAAACATTTTAGCTGCGAAATTGGTAAAATGTATTTTTATAAGTGCATTTGTTCATATATTTAGTCTTGTGGCTTGTTCCTCCTGCCACTGAAAGTAAAAAAAAAAACATTATTCCTTTCATTGTTGGTGAGATTAAAAAAAAAAATAATGATCCTTTGGTTTTTCTATGTTTTTCCTGGGTTCATCTTTTAGAGTTTCATCTGTTTCTGGTTTGGTTGTTACAGTTAACACTCTTGCCAAGTAAACACTAATTAAGATGTCAGAAGAGTTTATTTACTTTTAGTTTTGTGAAGAATAAAGCTTCTCCAGCTTGTAGTAAATGCCTATTGTGTTTGTTTCATACATACTCAGAAGAAAGAAGGAAAGTGTATGCGTTGTGCTATTCTCCCCATCTCCTGTTTTTGTAAGTGAAAATAAGAAATAAATTGTCATGTATATAATATATCCTTCTGACAGTTGTATGTGAAGATAGTACGACAGAAAGGTAACCAATATAGTAAATAATGCCAAAGAATGTTTGTTACGAAATGGCTGGAGAGTAAAGATATTAAGATAATGAGAGGAGAAACATACAAGTAAGAAAAGTGTCAAAAATATAAGCGGTCTCACAGTTGTGTGTCAGTCATAAATTATTCACATACGATGTAATGAGGATGTCTGTTTGAAGTCAGTTACCTCATCATTGTATTACACCTCAACATTTGAAAGAGAAGTGGTTGTCTTTACCGTCCCTGCTCTGCTAGTCAGGCATCAATTATTTCACTGTTCAGTATGTTCAGTTTTTGTTAGTGTGGCTGGCACTTTTTCCAGATATCAGAAAATAAAACAGTCTTAACTTCCATTTCATGTGTGATAATTACATTATTTCAGAGATGTTTTTGTTATTTTGGGAGGCATGCATATATGGTGATAGCTCTGTCAGTGGTAGTCTCTGCCTATTAGTTCTAAGTGTTCCTTATTCAAATGCAGTCATAATCCAGCATTTTAGTGAATGGATCATTTTTATTTATTTATTCTTCATTTTTCAGTCATATTGTGTTTTGTTTGCTTCGTCTTTCTATTCAGCCTTCAAGTGTAGAGATCATAATGTGTGGTGTTTGTTTTTGTGATCATGTTTCTTGTCAGATAATGGATTCTTTTCTGTCATTATTAACATTGTATCTGATTGGTCATAGATGTAGATTTCTATGTTTTTTTAGTCCTACATTGTTCATTAGTATGTTAGACAATGACCACATTATTATTTTGAGTTTGGAGAGACTAATAAGACAGCTTGAAGTATGTGCAACATTGGAGGACATGGATGTACTAACTGTTCCTGCAGACAGGGCCATCATCATTGGACCTTGAACAGTGTCCGTTAATGCTGCAGTCTTTTTTCATGATCATAAAGGGAGAGAGATACCAGCAGTGCATGAGTTTTGTTATGCACCAGTCTTTAATCATTGAAAGTCTGTACTGATTAATTGAGCGTTATAAAGTCCTTTATCTAGTTTAGAGCATTGGAAAGTTCAGAGTGATATTTTCTTATTGTAGTCTCCTGTCAGTACTAGGAAAGCTCATTCTGACTTTTCACTAAAAGGGAGTTTCCACTTATGTGTGTTTAACAAATACAATGGATCATCCAGACATAGACTAAGGAATAAAGATAATGAATTTTCTTTTTTAAAATTACATTTGACATGTTTTCTCAAAGCCTCAACATGTTACTAATTGATAACAAACAGACCAAACACATTTTCATTGGGAAATAAGTTTGGCTCCTGGGACTTAAAGACTTTTGGTGCAGGCTGCAGCATGTATAACTAATGAGGTGAAGAAGAATAAATATATAAACCTGTCCATACAGTGAATACAATTGTGAGTGTGCATACTAGCCATTTTGTAGTAACATGTTTGTTTATACTACTTAGATATTAGCCTTGCATGAATACAGTATATATTAGTTTCCTGCTTTTCCCCTGTATTATCTATTTTGATTACAATTATTTTTGTAGATAGCCCTGTATTTAGTTGCCCCTCACAGCTCCAGTGTGTTATTAGTGAGCAAGCAAATGAGTATGGGATGGTGACGTTGCGGTGGTATACAACATTTTCATGTTAATTTACTGGTAGAATAGGCTAGTTGTGAGTTTTAATTTTGAATTTAGTGCTTTATTTGAGGACAGACCTGGCAAAAAATTGTCTTTGATTTCACAGCTTAACTGGTTTTAATAAAAAGAAGTAAACTAGGAGACTGTTATGATATAAAGAAACAGAAATTGCAGCTAAGAGAAAACATACATTAACAAATTGTAGTCTGTCTTCTGTTAAATCATTCACATGTCTTATCTTGAAGTAAGATATAGTAGTGTTCTTTAGGAAGTTTCCATTTCAAAATGTGGCTTAAAGACATTTTTACTGATGGATTTCTTTTGAAAATTATTTCATTATTTTTTAGAGGTTTGAAAAATCAATAAGTATTTGGAATTTATTTTCAGAAAGTTTGATTGATGATGTGTATGATGTCAAGCTATGGTAGCAAGTTAGCACAATTTAATCAGTTTTTTTTCTTTCAAATTGGGCAGGACTGAAGCTAACTTAAAGCTAACCAAAGTCTCAGATTGATTACATTAAAATAAGTTCCAGAAAAATTTATTGACCACGGGGCAGATAACAATTACTGGTCAATATCTATCTTCCTATTTGCTGTTTGATTATGTCTCTCTCACTCATAGCCTACAAGTGTGCAGGTTGTGTCTCAACAAAATAAACACTTGTTAAACCCTCCCAGTATTTTTCTTTCTGTTTTCTTTTTTTGGGCTAATTTATTTATTCCACAGCTTTCTCATTAAATTAAAAGAAAATATTGCGTAGTGTGAACTTGAATTTTATTTGTTTTTTTTTAGCAATTTGTATTTGTGAAATTAAATTGTGATTTATGGGGAGTACCATTTGAGTGAATAAAAGCTTTGTGAAGTGTAGCAAAGAAAACAGGTATTGTGTTTGTCTCTGATGGAGATTTATGTATTATTTGAACTTTTCTTTTCTTAAATATAAATAGAATGATCAGTTAAAGTTTTGGTTTGTGTTATAATTTGTATATTCAAAAGTTATTTTGTGCTTTTTAGCCCCAGATTACGATACTGTAGTAAAAATTACCACATCAAAAGACAAATTCCTCAAAATTTGACATTGATTGTTGTTTTTCCCTTTTTCTTGTGCTGTAACCAGGGAAACTTCCTCAGTCATCGGCAGACATCAAACTACCCTTCGTGACTTGGGAAACACAGCAAATAACGCTTTGTGGTAGCCGAACATACTGAATTTGAGTGACCGTATCGATAGACATTGTAAGATGTCCGGTCCATGAAGTGAAACTCAGGTCATAAACCAACCTGAGCTAGGAATTTCGAGTCCCTGTGTTTTTACCTAGTGTGAACACACAGCTGCATGTCAAAAGTTCAGAGAAAATACAATTTTTTAGAGCACCTAATGTTATTGGTTATTGGTTTTGGAAGGCCTCGGTATCACAGCAAACGAATTAAAATCCATAATTGCTCAACCGCCCATGCCAGTGAAATCATCCGAATTACTAACTCATCTCCCAAACAAAGAAAGGTAACTGTAGTCCCCATCGTAGCAGTCTCAGCACACGCCAAAAGACATAAGGCGAAACCTGCGCAGAAAGTGAACACATCCAACTGTTCCCTGTCATACGATATCATCATTCATCGTAAACAAGCGGGATATCGAAGCAGGATCAAAACGGATGAGACACACAGCTCACGGTGTGCACAGAGCACTTAACTCAGTAGCTCCTGCAACAAGCCGAACTTGGAATATGAGGAAACTGCAAGAAGGAACACTTTTCAGACATAGCCTTCAATGGTTCCTGCCGCCTATCCACCATATACCTTGGGAGTTCACGTCCTCCCGAAAATGATGATCGTCATAGCACTTGATGTTAGGCCATCATTGATGACTCCAATTCCAAACATATAGACACACAGTGGTGGTAAGTTATCATTTCCAATCATACAGAAGCCACATGACCTGTAGTTAGTAAAACCACAAAGAGAATATGATTTTGTGACCTTCACTGATTCACTCATAGATGTGAATGTGTAGTTTACACAAGAGGAGAAGTTTTCAACTACAGTGATCCCATTTAAGGCAATTCTGGGATAGCAAGGCAAGTCTCCTTTATAGCAGCAGAACTTGATGTTCTCCGCTCCCTTCTTGAAGCTGCCGCCACACGATTCTGATGTCTCATTAACTTGGACATTATTCAAGAACAATGTCAGATATTCCATAGATATGGCTCTGCTGATGAAATGCTTGGTGCAAAAGTTGTATCGATCATACTGGAGGCTCCTGGTCTGTGGTCATTAATATCACAGACGGCATATGATGTTGTTATATTCAGTATTTCTTTCTGGGGTGTAAATATGTGGCACACACATGGAGAGTGGTTTGTGGTCACAGTAGTCCCATTAAAGGCAATTCTAGGGTAGCATGGCATAGCTGTTTCAGAACATCACAATCCTGCGATGTTTTCTGTGTTCGCTATAAAGCTGCTGCTGCTACACAATCCTGACCAATTATAGGTGTGGACATTATTCACTTGCAATGACAAAACTGCTTTGTTTACATCATAAACCTCTGGAAGCGAATCATTTATGGGACTAATAGTACAATTTATTCTTCCATCGGGGATATCTTCATTGAGTCCCCAAAAAAAGGTCTTTGGTTAAAAAGCACATATGCTTTTGAGTTAAACACAAAATGAGCCCACTTCATAGATTCAAAATGATCCTTGCCAATGCCATCCGTTTGCACAAGTTAGGTCCTTATCTACCAAGGTCACAAATGTCCGAAACGAAGCCATCGAATTAACGACTTTATCTACAGCGAAGGTTAACGAACTGTGAACAAACATTTATGTTCAAACCCTTGAAAACATTTTCAAAAATCTGCCAACTCGCTGCAATAACATATATCGTGGTGTTCAATGTAAACATTGCTTAGTCCATAGCTCGAATATAAATAAGCTGCCATTTTGGTGCGCCCCATGATATCACCTAATGTTACATTTAAGTAATGGTAATTTTTAATGCGGTATTGTAATTGGGATAGTTAAAGATAGATATCATAAGCTAGGGTTGAATTTATCTTTCCTTCTTTAAAGGTAAAGTACATGTCTTGAATCGACGTCTTAGAACGCAAGCTTTCACCAATATGTGCTCGGCCGCCTATCCAGAAGCGTTCGGAGACTTATGAATAGTGTCGATTCAAGCATCAAAACTCACGATGTGAGGTGGCATTTCTCACCTTCCCAGAGTAATACCCTGGCACCCGTTTCTGCCAGCGGCTGGGTCAACCGCGGGGGTATTTTTTTTTAACCATGAGCACAACTCAAGCTGCTTCCAGTGGGAATCGAAATAGACACAGAAAGTGCAGTTTTTATTTAAATGAATATACATTTTAGTGGACAGTAACACATTTTCTAGCTGGTGATGCAGATATAGTTTAACAAGAGATATAATGTGTAGCATTTAATCCTGAATGTATTTGTAGTAAGGTAAGCATTATCCTAAAATTACTCTCACATCTTGATTTCCAATATAGCACCCCACTAGTCCTTACAGCTTCCATTTCTTAGAGTACCATAAACAGTTGTATTTTGTGTAAATTGCAAAATCTGCAGCATGTAGTGTTTGTTACAATATATTCTCAGAAAAAAGTTAGTGCGCAACACTCTGTAGGTCGCTGTATGTGCACAGTATGGTTCAATAGTTAATAACAGAGCAAGTGATTACTTTGATTTTTATGGAAGTGTCTGGAAAGAATGGTAAACTAAAGTAAGTGTTGTACCCCACTGACAAAAATGAAATCTTGTTCTTAGTATGGGGGTAAGTCCACCTTGAGCTGTTATCACTGCTTGACACTGTCTTCTTATTGAGCCAATGAGACATTAATTCATTGTTGGGGCATGTTGTTCCATTATTCTTAGCCTGTGCTAACTAGTAGTGGTTTTCAAGATAATTTAGTCTTCTTTGTAGCCTATTCTTCAGTTCATTCCACACATGCTCGATGGGAGAAAGGTCCTTGGAAACAAGAGGTCATGATAACATTAATTTGTTGTTGCTGAAAGTGGTCCATTTCCCTTAGGGCCATATGTGACATGATAACATTAATTTGTTGTTGCTGAAAGTGGTCCATTTCCCTTAGGGCCATATGTGACATGATAACATTAATCTTTTGTTGCTGAAAGTGGTCCATATATGGACAAGCATTGTCATGCTTCAATATCATGCATGTCCATGTGCAGTGATGAAAGGCTCTACTGGTGGTATGATGATTTCACCTCTATATCCAATACCTTTCAGGTTGCCATTGATTATGATGACAGGGGTCTTTCTGATTGTATAAGAAATTCTGTCCCAAACCATTACACTCCCTCCTCTCATCCTGCTTTTCTGTAGCACATAATCGTCAGCAAAATGTTCTCCTTGATTCCTGTACATCAAACAACTTCCACCATTTTACTGCAAACAGAATCTTGGCTCAGAGAACACTATGCATCTCCCATTGATGACAAGGCCTTGCCAAATGCTGCCTGGTTCGGGCCAAGTGTGCTTGTATTGATGAACTGACATACTGGTCTAACTGCATGTATGTCTGTGAGGTAACAAATTTGTCTCTCTGGGCTTGTTACACATGACACACTTCTTAAACCTGGAATGTTCTTAGCAGATAGTGTTGCCTGAATAAATCTGGTTCAAATATACATAAGATACATGAAATAGTCTTGTGCAGGGGTGGTCTACCACTTGTGTTGCGATCAGCAGTAGGCCCAGTTTGTTGGTAAGTGTTCTGGTGAACATTGAAATGTTGTGATACAGATGTTGTTACAGCAGCGAGCAACCCTGTAGCTTTAGCTCACTACTGTTGGAAAGATGCTATTGTTGGACTCTTGGTAATTACTATTTCAATTATTACATTTTCCACTTTGTTTGTTTAGATTTATTTATCTTTCATTTATCTGTTATAAAGTCTCACTTAAACACTTTTTACGTAATTTAGCTTAGTGATTATCTCCCCATGAATAGTTAGGAAAAAAAAAGTCAAGTACCCCCGTCACGCCAAGTGGCGTATAGGGAATATGGTGTTAGTGACCATAAATTTTACAGACCTTCAGCACATGATTTTTGGGGTAATGTGGTCGGTATTATGCCCGTGCTGCTTTACTTTCCCAGAAAAAAATCCGGTACCATTTAAGGCTGGGTGAACCCGGAAGCCATCGGTTGGGATCAAACCCTACCCCTTATCCATTGTAGTCCCATGAATAGTGCAAGACACTTAAAACTGCACAGGTAAGTGTACACCACCCACACTGAAATGTGTACAATTTGATTTCATGTTCCCCAGGAAACAAATGCAGTGACCTATGTAGTGTTGCACAAACTTTTTTCTGTGTGTATATCTTGTTTTTTTATTCACAGTTTTTATTATTTTCTTTGATCTGTCTTTTCTTATAAAAATCTGTAAATCATCCATACCTGTAGGTTAATGGATTTTTAAAAAAAATTGACATGCGTATGTGCTTCTGTCCTTTGACTCAGTTTCATGCAGTATCATCTTCTTGGGAAAAATTGTTTCATCCTTAAATGAAACTGTTAAAACAAGTATTTGCCTCACTTAAAATGAGTTGTTTCCATTTACCCAGTAATGTTGCTGAGAATAAATGAACTGGAACTGGAATAACAACAGCTGGATATCATGACTTTGTCAGGGTGTTGGTGTAAGAATAATGTACATACACTATCTATATTACTGATAAATAAAAGAATCACAAGAGGCATAAAGTCTACCCTTCATTTAAACTTCATATGCTATCATCAGTGTCAGTTTTTGGCACTGGATTTTAGAATCATCAATAAAATAAATTCCATCATAATGAAATGGGTGCATGAGAATCAACATTAGAAGTAAAGAACTTAGAAGAGAGTTATTGATATCTCTTGCAGTGGAATATGTGGAAGAAAAACAACAAATGGTTTGGTCAAATATGAGACCAAAATGAGTAATCACAAGCCACACAGCTGTCAACAAACCCTATGATAACAGAATTTAAAAAAAAAATAGATGGAACAGTAGAAAAACTTGAAAATGTGATAGTATAAGTGGCCATAGAGAGTTTAAGATCAAAGATAAAGAAATAAAACAAGTAGAAGAATTCAAGTATTTAGGCACAATGTTCACAGAAGGTGGAAAACTAGACTGAGAAATTGACATGAGAATACAAAAAGCAAATGCTGTCACATACCAGCTTTCACCATTGCTAAGACATCCAAACATTTCTATGCCAGCTAAACAACAAATAATAAATAGCATTTTCATACCAACTTTGTACTATGAAAGTCAAACATGGACCCTTTCTAAATCCCATTTAAGAAAGATCAATACATGTGAGATGCGATGCTTGAGAAAAATAACAAACAACACAAGAAGAGATAGAATACCAAATGAAACCATAAGAAAAATGGTAGGAACTAAACCCTGCCAAGAATATATAGAACAACTTAAATGGTTGGCCACCTGGTCAGAATGAATCCTTACCAATCACCATCAAGGGCGTTCTTCTCAAGAATGCATGGAAAAAGACCAAGAGGAAGACCCAGAGGAAGACCCAGAAGAAGATAGATAGATGCAGCGACATGTAACAACAAAGGAAAATCACTAATTCAGACAATTCGAGCAGCTCAAGAACGACAAATGATATAAACCATGACACCTTTTAGGTATCAGTGAAAAAAGAAAAGAAGAAGATAAGTGGTCAAACATTAGGCAAAAGACTGCAAGCTGCAAATAAGGAAAGAAAGAACTCTTATTTTAGTTTAACATCTGAGTTTCTCACAATGTGTGTACTAAATTTGGGTTTCATTAAATAAAACAGTGTGGGCAGTCAACTCTTTTGTTTGGCATAAACATCATAAGAGCTAAATGTTGATGGTCGTGATTCCATGTTTTAGGTATTCCAACATGAGGTTGATAGTCGTGATTCCATGTTTAGGTATTCCATCTTAAGGTTGATGGTCATGATTCCATGTCCAGGTATTCCGACTTAAGGTTGATGATGATCAGGATTCCATGTCTTAAGTATTCCAACTTAGGCTGATGGTCATAATTCCTTGTCTTAGGTATTCCAATTTAAGGTTGATGGTTGTAATTTCATGTTTTAGGTATTCCAACTTAAGGTTGTTGGTTGTGATGCCATGTCTTAGGTATTCCAACATAGGTTGATGATCGTGGTGCCATGTCTTAGGTATTCCAACATAGGTTGATGATCGTGGTGCCATGTCTTAGGTACTCCAACTTAAGGTTGTTGGTTGTGATGCCATATTTTAGGTATTCCAACACAGGTTGATGATCGTGGTGCCATGTCTTAGGTATTCCAACATAGGTTGATGATCGTGATTCCATGTCTTAAGTACTCCAACTTTAGGAAGATTTCCCAATTCATACTTACTGCATCTCTTGTTTTTGTGGTTAAATGCATGACCTATTCACAGCAAACTAGATTCCTTGTACGTCTAGCTGTGACTAAAGTGCATATCTATCTATCTATTGACCTTTCGAGCCGTAACCGGCCCATAGGGCGTAGACCAAGATACACCTTCTCCTATATGAATTTTTGTTCTAGCAGTTTTCTTTTAAAGATATTTTATTAAATCTCGCCATCTGTCTCTGTTCTGTGCAAACAGTTCTATCTCATTGAGGGAGCCGATTCCTGCTGCTCTTGCCTCTCTCATCAATGTTCTTCTCAGTGTCTCCCTGGGTCTTCCTCTTTTTCTTTTACCTGTTGTTTCCCATATGAGGGCTTGCTTTGCTATTCGATTATTATCTCTTCTCATCACATGTCCAACGTATGACCATCGTCTTTTCTTTATTACTGAAGATATTAGTGGTTGATTGGCGATTTCTCTAATTTCCTCGTTTGTTTTGAATTCGTTCCATTCTATACCAAGTATTTTCCTTAGACATTTATTTTCGAATGCGTTCAACTTTGTTTCTATATCTCTTGTTGTTTTCCAGCTTTCACACGCATACGTAAGGGTTGATAGTACATTTGATTTGAATAGCCTAAGTTTTGTGTTTGTGCTAATGAGTTTTGATTTCCACAACTTTTCAAGGCTTCTGAAAGACATTGCTGCTTTAGCCAGTCTGATTCTAATTTCTTTGCTCGTATCCCCTTCTCGATCAATGTGACTTCCAAGATAGATAAAGTGATCGATCTCTTCTACTGGTTTGTTTTCCATGTATATTTTGTCACTTGTTGGAATTAAACTTTTCATGACTTTAGTCTTTTCATGATTGACCTCAAGCCCAATTTTGCTGGCTATTGATGATAGTTCATTTGTGTTTTCCTGCATCGTTTTTATCTGACTGCTGATGAGAACTATGTCATCAGCAAAGTCGAGGTCCTCCAAATGGTCTCCTTGTATCCATTCGATGCCTTTATTACCAGTGCAGCATTTCTTCATTATGAAGTCCATAACAATTCCAAATAACAAGGGCGATAAAATACATCCTTGTTTAACCCCAGTTTCTATTGGGAAACATTCGCTCAGTCCTTCCTCTGTTCGAACTGCACATGTGTAAAAAGTGCATATAATATATGCTAAAGTTGTCAATGTTAAACTATCTAGTTAGGTCAAGCTAAATAACAGTTATTTGTTGTACTATTTATCTGTTCATTCTGCCATGCATATTCAATTGCTAGGATTTTAACTAACGCCATTAACTCTTTATATATGTCAACATTTTTCTCCTTCCGATTATGTTAATTAATAAGCTCTACTTTGAGACAGTGACCAGTTATCTAGGAGTTTCATGTCTTAGATGATGGAAGCCTCAAATGGAGATTAAGAGTTTGCTGAAAAGATTATTTTGAAATGCAAACCAAATGAGCTTAAATAATAAAAGTAAGTTACAAGTATTTTAATAATTGTATGGTAAACATAGCACGATAAAGAAAGAAATTCATGCCCCTGAGTTATATGTATATACTTTATTTGTTGAAGTAACATTTTTATTTGTATTATTCATGATTAACATACTTTGGAGTTTTTGTCTTATTTTAAAGTTATAAAATAGTAACAGAATATGCCAAAAGTTTGCATTTGTACCTCAAGTTTGTTCCTTTAGGCAGTGTTCCGTATGACAACTTTTGAGACATCATGTAAAACATGGTTGCTAGATAATAAAGTGTTTGAACTCAGCTTTCAGTATGACAGAATGCAGCACAGACAAAAAAAATGTTTGTTGCAGCTCTTAATGTGTTGTTAGAAGACTGATAAATGTTTGATTGTCAGGTGGGTTGTAAGAAGAGTGTTGTTTCAGAATTTTAGTCAGAAGCTATTTAGAATGAGCTGAATGTGGCGTGAGGATATACCAGTGGTTCTCAAACTAGAATTAATGTTTCTACATTATGGAAATCTTGGGGGAGTGCTGAAAGGCATTAAAGATAACCACTATTTGCTATTATACATAACTAGTGTTAGTGTCATGGTCTATTAGCCTTACTTTGTGATTATCTCTTGTTTATCATTCCCTATCAAGTGGGCACTGCCATTGGATATGTAACTAGTTATATTTACATTAGTTTATTCTTCAGGAGAAATTGTCTTAAACTTTTTCTTGACCGTCAGTTGTTCCATCTCACAATAGTGGCAGTGACAAGATTTCTGATTAATTATATTAATGGAGACAAGATAGTGGACTGGCTTCAGAGTTCTCATAGAACCATGTGCATGATTAAGATAATTTTATGAAACCAAAATAGGTGAGAAGGATGGATGAGTTCATGGAATAAATAAGGTAAAAAGAACAGAGTTTATGAATCCTGTGAGGTTTTATGTATAGAGTTTACAGAACAAATAGGGCACTGAGGATGGGTTTATAATATTAGGATGGTGGGGGAGAGTTAATGATATTAGGATGGTGGGGGAGAGTTTATGATATTAGGGTGAAGTCATGAGGATTTGTTTATGATATTAGGATGGTGAGGGAGAGTTTATGATATTAGGTTGAAGTCATGAGGATTAGTTTATAATATTAGGATGGTGAGGGAGAGTTTATGATAATAGGGTGGTGAAGGAGAGTTTATGATATTAGGATGGTGGGGGAGAGTTTATGATATTAGGTTGAAGTCATGAGGATTAGTTTATAATATTAGGATGGTGGGGGAGAGTTTATGATAATAGGGTGGTGAAGGAGAGTTTATGATATTAGGATGGTGGGGGAGAGTTTATGATATTAGGTTGAAGTCATGAGGATTAGTTTATGATATTAGGATGGTGAGGGAGAGTTTATGATATTAGGTTGAAGTCATGAGGATTAGTTTATAATATTAGGATGGTGGGGGAGAGTTTATGATAATAGGGTGGTGAAGGAGAGTTTATGATATTAGGATGGTGGGGGAGAGTTTATGATATTAGGTTGAAGTCATGAGGATTAGTTTATAATATTAGGATGGTGGGGGAGAGTTTATGATATTAGGTTGAAGTCATGAGGATTAGTTTATAATATTAGGATGGTGAGGGAGAGTTTATGATAATAGGGTGGTGAAGGAGAGTTTATGATATTAGGATGGTGGGGGAGAGTTTATGATATTAGGTTGAAGTCATGAGGATTAGTTTATAATATTAGGATGGTGGGGGAGAGTTTATGATAATAGGGTGGTGAAGGAGAGTTTATGATATTAGGATGGTGGGGGAGAGTTTATGATATTAGGATGGTGAGGGAGAGTTTATGATAATAGGGTGGTGAAGGAGAGTTTATGATATTAGGATGGTGGAGGAGAGTTTATGATAATAGGGTGGTGAAGGAGAGTTTATGATATTAGGATGGTGGGGGAGAGTTTATGATATTAGGGTGAAGTCATGAGGATTAGTTTATAATATTAGGATGGTGAGAGAGAGTTTATGATAATAGGGTGGTGAAGGAGAGTTTATGTTATTAGGATGGTGAGGGAGAGTTTATGATATTAGGATGGTGAGGGAGAGTTTATGATAATAAGGTGGTGAAGGAGAGTTTATGTTATTAGGATGGTGAGGGAGAGTTTATGATAATAGGGTGGTGGGGGAGAGTTTATGATATTTGGATGGTGAGGGAGAGTTTATGATAATAGGGTGGTGGGGGAGAGTTTATGATATTTGTGTGGTGGGGGAGAGTTTATGATAATAGGGTGGTGGGGGAGAGTTTATGATATTTGTGTGGTGGGGGAGAGTTTATGATAATAGGGTGGTGGGGGAGAGTTTATGATATTTGTGTGGTGGGGGAGAGTTAATGATAATAGGGTGGTGAGGGAGAGTTTATGATAATAGGGGTGGGGGTGATGGAGAGTTTATGATATTAGGATGGTGAGGGAGAGTTTATGATATTAGGATGGTGAGGGAGAGTTTATGATATTAGGATGGCGAGGGAGAGTTTATGATAATAGAGTGGTGAGAGAGAGTTTATGATATTAGGATGGTGAGGGAGAGTTTATGATAATAGAGTGGTGAGAGAGAGTTTATGATATTAGGATGGTGAGGGAGAGTTTATGATAATAGGATGGTGAAGGAGAGTTAATGATATTAGGATGGTGAGGGAGAGTTTATGATAATATGAGGATTAGTTTATGATATTAGGATGGTGAGGGAGAGTTTATGATAATAGGGTGGTGAAGTCATGAGGATTAGTTTATGATATTAGGATAGTGAGGGAGAGTTTATAGGGTGGTGTCATGAAGATTAGTTTATGATATCATTGGGTACTGAGGATGAGTTTAGGATATCAATAGGCTGGTAAGAATGAGTTTATAATTATATCAATAGAGTGTTGATGTTGTGAGTTTCTGTTATTAGTTAGGGTGGTGAGAATGTGAGTTTATGATATCAATAGGACGGTTAGGATACATTTATAGAACCCTGGCTGGGATGATTACTCAAATTATTTGAGAACCACTGGTCTCCAAAGTGATTATTGAACACTAGAAGTTTAGAAACTGTACATTATTGCATTTAGGATTCATTAAGGCATATCTCTTACCCAAGATCTCTTCTACACTTTTCATGCACATTTTCAATTCATAAGGTTGTCTTCCTTTTGAAAAGTTAATTGGAACTGTAGACTGTGTTCTCTTTCATAGGCTTCAATTTGTTTCTAATTTAAAATAAAGTACATAGTTCATGATGAGGTAATTGAGACCAATATGTGTTTCATTTGTGTTGTCTGCATCTGAGATTTGTGAATGTCGGTCTTGTTTTGCTGGTGGACTCAACATAACTCAACATAATTGCAATCTCATTGGGTTCATTTTACACTTTTTTAAAAATTACAATACGAGGATCGGTCAAAGAGCTTTTGCACTTTACTAAGAAAAGTTCAGGCAGACAGCAGTGCTATATATCATTTTTATAGACACACTATTAGGTTGTGAGCACAGGGTGCCATGTGAAAGAGAAACTGGCAGGAAACTGATAAAATTGTGCATCAAGTGGTGTCATTGATCAGTTAAACATTTTTGCACCTTAAAATGGAGTAGAGGCAGATATATGAAAATTGGTGTGAACTTTAGTTCTCTACATATTCATCCCTCAAGGCAATGTACTTCTCCCATTGCTCCTTCACCAGCTTGGTGCCCTGATTGTAGAACACCTCAAAACTCAAGGCTCTTGGGTTCACCCAGCCTCTAAATATGGGTACCAGATAATTTTCTGGGAAGTAAAGGTGACCTGGCATGATACCAACATTATCCAAATATGTGCTGTGATCAAGGAAAAATATGGTTACTAACACTATATTCCCCATACATCTAGCAAGATATGGAGGGAATCGTTACTTACTTTCCTGATTTTCTACAATGATTTCCTACAGTGCCTGGTGATTCCTTATGTGTTTTATTGTCTTCAAATACATGCTGTAGTTGATAATAATTGATCGCATTTTCATTTAGTCAATAAAGTATAGAAACCTCTGATGAGTGTGATTACCAACATTTCTGTCAAACATCTGCTACAGAGGTGTCCATCATATAATGAACACAGATGACTCTTTGTGGCCATTACCTGGACATGCTGTATGGCAAGTGCCACCAACCTAGTACTGATCAATGTTCTCTTTGCACTTAGATATCTAAAAGTGTGCACTGAAGAAGAAAAATATGAGACCCAAAGAACATTTCAAGCATGCTAATGAACTGGAAAAACATCTACACTTAATTCTATTGCTGAAATAATCTTCAACAGCAGCAGCACAAGATAACATTTTATTTGGTTTAATCTGTTTACAATGTAAATATTTCCTCAAAAATGTATGGGATAAATACGGATAAGTACAAGACTCAATGTATTTGTAGAAATGAACATAGTTATAATTTTGCTGCCACATAGACCAATACATTTAATTATGACTTTAAAAATGGGAACATCTGTCACATAATATTTTAAAAGTTATAGGTTAAAATGTTACAATTCCCGTCTCTAAAAAACAAAACACAGAGCGCAAAAACAAGCATAAGTTATTAAAGTATTATCAGAATGTCTGCTCCTGAAATATGCCAGACACTGGCAAGATTAAAATAAATAATACAGAATATACCACCTTTATAAGAAAAAAAAATAGCAAAATCTATAAAATGATGATACAGCCATCTTATTTTAACTGTACTTCTCAACAAGGTTGTAAAAATCATTATAACCAATAATTTCATACCGTTATCAATTAAGATAATAATTTATTTTATTTTTTTTGCGCTTACTGACACAACTCTACCATGGCATGGCATGTTTGTATGTGTAAAACTTGTATTGTATATCCATGCTTATTCCTTTTTCAGTTAATTTCACAGTGGCCAGCCTTGTTACTAACAAACTAAAAGTTAATTCTGCCACTTGATTCTCTTCAAATATTGATATTTTAAATAAAATTATAAGTAGAGAAATAAACAAGTTTTATTTCAAATATAAAGGTTTATGAAGTGAACTATTGTCTATAACCAAGGAAAGGATGCACCAGTTGTCACTATCATCTAGTTGGTCAGTCCAAAGATTGTTGTTATGCCTATAACAGTCTGAACTCTGATGCTCAGAGGTCCCACCTGACACCTCGGCCACAAGAAGTTGTAGCTTGTCAAGTGGCCACACCCAGGGATACAGTTATGACTGGTGGGTTAGATCAAGTGAAGGTGGCCAATGTTTCTTCACATCATTACAATGGTGGATTTGATCTCTCTCTAAATAACGAGGTTTAGATATAGTAGATGGCACAGAAATATCTAAAAGTTATCTACACAAAAATTAAGTGGGTGTGGCTGTTTTTTTAGCACAGAAATAAAGAAGAATCAAAAGCGGAGAGATTATTGTTTCTGAGCACAGAAACAACCAGAAGTTCTATGGACAGAAAAGCATTTCTTCTTGTGTTCTGTTAAAATTAACGTGCACATTTAAGATATGTAAGTGCAACAAGTCTTTTCATCTCATTCTCTATCCACTTTTGCCTTGCAGCATTGATGGAAGATGGGTGTGCTTTTAGCACACCTCACACATGTTGCTCTCTATAGAGTCAGATATTGCTCTTGAGGGGAGAGGCATGTAATGCTTGTTGTGGAAAGCTGTTTATTAGTAAATATGTTCAGGCTAAACTGTTTAATTTGTTGATATGATTGAACATGAAGTCATTTTCCTAATTTCCACATAAATTTTACCTTTAAGAGTCTGTGGTCAGAGTATTCTTGTCTCCTTGACACCTAGCTGATAGAGAACATTTTGGCACAACCTTCAGTAATTGTTTATTTGCCCAAAATGTCTGAACACAATTGTTAATTTGTTTTCTATTATATGCAGATGGGAGCCGCAATAGCTCAGTGGTTAGTGAACTGGACTACAAAGAACAAGGGGTAGGGTTCGATCCCAACTGACGGCTTCCGGGTTCACCCAGCCTTAAATGGGTACAGAATTTTTTCTGGGAAAGTAAAGCAGCACGGGCGTAATACCGACCACATTACCCCAAAAAAATCATGTGCTGAAGGTCTGTAAAATATAGGGTCACTAACACCATATTTCCCTATATGCCACTTGGCGTGACGGGGGTACTTTACATTTTTTTTTTTTTTTATTATATGCAGATCTTTAAAAACATCAAAGAGATGCCAGGAATACAAATTAATGGAAAGATAATCAATAACCTAAGATATGCTGACGATACTGTACTACTAGCAGAAAATCCTAAAGATCTACAATTACTTAATGAAATAAACATGATAAGCAAAAAATATGGTCTAGACATGAATATCAAAAAGACTAAAACTATGATCATAAACAAAGAAAATACTCAAAACCCACAAGTGGATATCAAAATTGAAGGAATAGACCTGGAGACAGTTCAGAACTACAACTACCTTGGACATACTATAACCAGTGATGGAAAATGTACAACTGAAATAAACAAAAGAATAGGAATGGCAAAAAGTAATTTTAATGTCATGAAGAACATACTATCATCAAAACAAATAATACCAGGGCTAAAACTAAGAATATCAAAATGTTACATCTTCTCAATATTCCTATATGGTGCAGAAACATGGACATTAGACAAGAAAACAGAACAGAGAATTGAAGCCTTTGAAATGTGGATATATAGAAGAATAGGTAGAATTGGATGGAAGGAAAAGAAAACAAATGATGAAGTCTCAAAACAACTAAAAATGAAAAGACAACTACTAAGCACAATTCAAACAAGACATACGATTTTTGGGCCATGTTAAAAGACACAACAGCCTACTAAAAGTAATCCTGGAGGGGAAAATTCAAGGTAAAAGAGGCAGACCAAGACTAACATGGACGAGTAACATCAAAAGATGGACAAATCAGCCTATGACAACCTGCACCATCAAAGCAAGAGACAGAGCAGAATGGCGATCCATGGTAGCCAACCTTCGTTGAGGAGACGGCACTCGATGATAATGATGACCAGTAAGACCAACTGAGAGGTGAAATGAGGTCTTAACCTGTTGTGGGTTACTGATCCTGCTATGATGACCACAGATGGCCTAACTCTAGCTTTCCTAGCAGAAGAAGAAGTAAGACAAATGAAACATGTTGGACTATATAGAAGCAATAGCAAACTAAATGTTATCTTTAAAGGAAAAAAAAATAGGGCAAAAAGAAAAGATAAGAGTATTATGATGCTCTATAGGGGCTAACCTTCAATATGAAGATGGGACAACATGAGATCCTTGTGCTGGAATTTGGATGCCCTCTATTTTATCTTTTCATAAAATAGCTTTTGGTTATAGTTATAATCTTGGTGTACGTTGCTTAAAAATGAAAAGACGATTAGAGGTCACAAAGATGGGATTTCTCAGAAGAATGTTGAAAGTTCCCTGGAAAGGTTAAAATGACCAACGAGGAAATTCTCAAAGAGGCAAACACAAAAAGGGAGCTCCTAAGAAACATCAGAAAGAAACAATCAACATTTTTCAGGCACATCATGAGATGAAAATTGGAATACTTGGTTACAACTGGCAGAATACAGGGAAAGAGAGATTGCTGATGACAAAGAGAGACAATACTTTATAGCTTGGTGCCATGGCATGGAAAATAGTCAACAACAAAATTGATACGATGCACGATGGATAGAAGGTTGTGGAAGGACATGATCGCCTACACCAACCAGTATGGCACATGATGATGATATATTGCTTGTCTTTAAGACAGACAATGACAAGTCATATTTCAAAACATGAAAATGAAAGACCTTAATCAACATATAAATTTTGTATCTTGACAGTGTTCAAGGACCTGGCAGATTTTTTATGGCAGCTAATATGAACCAGTTTCAAATTAGCTCTGGTAAATAGGAGTTTATATACTTCCTCCATGTTCAACTTTTTTGATTTTGGCTTCTTTTTGGCAGCTTCGATCAAAGATGGGATGATCTCTCTTGACTTTTCTATTCTGATAGAAAGAAGAATTAAATAATTTATGTTTTAACCTCCATAATTTGTATTTAATAATTCAGACGACACAATTTTAATTGTTTGTAAATATGAAATACTGAAGTAATAAAAAAAAAATTTATTTAATGATCTTCAGAAAAATATAAGTGGAAAAAAATTAATACAACCAATTTACAAGGGAAATGATAACAAACAATGAAAGAAGCTTACAATTAAATAATTTCTCAGAGATAATGAACAACATACATGTCACTGCTGTATAACTAATTCTATCCGCATAAACCCGTTGCATCTGTCCTTCTTTACTCATGAAAATCTCTTAGAACATTGGCTACGAGTCGAAGGAAATAGAGGGTAGTGTCCAGGAATAGGAAGAAATGTTAGAGAGATTTTGTCTATGATCTCAAAAGGGACTGGTATAGCATTAATAGACTCACTGATGCTTCTTCTATCAAATCTTCTTCTTTCCTTCCTCATTTGCCTTTCAGCATCGAGGGGAGATATAATTTCCGGTCTTTTGCTCTTCTGTTCGCCTCTGCTGCTGTTATGTTTCCTAGTGCTTCTAATATTCCATTCATCCATCTTTTTCATGGTCGACCATTGGATCTGGTATTCTCACAGCATTTGCTGAAGGCTTGTTATGTTGTGTTTTGATCTTTCTGCCTTGTCATGTGGCCAAACCATTTTATCTGTTGTTTCTTTATATATTCTATGGTGGGGGCTGTTCCTAGCTCTTTTCTCAGTTCCTCATTTCTGATCTTATTGCTCAGACTGTTTCCTGTCATTCGTGTAACACATTCCATCTCAGTAGAGGTTATTTTTCTTATTGTTCTTGTATCCAGGCCTGGCATTGGTACCAAAACTATCAATATCATTCTATCAAATAATTTACAAAATCTTTAGACTACAACTGCAAACACTGGGGCAAAGGACCAGGCCCACAGGCCTTTACACTAGAATCTAGTTATAAAAAGATCATTGGGACCATTGAAATAATGTTATAGCCATATCTTGTTATATCCAATTTTAAGTCTAATAATAGGGGAATGTACTTTGTAAACTTTAGAAAAAGATTATACGATTACATTCATTGCAAAAAGTTCAATATTACAGTTTGTAAATGCCGACATAATGTTTACAGGATTGGATGTAGAGTGCTAGAGAACATATAATGTTGTTATATTTCAGCTATTGATTTTATTTTTTGTCCACTTTCTCTATCAATATCACTTTTGTTTCAAGTGATACGCATTTGTACTTCTTGCCAGTACTAAAAGACATCAAGATAACAAATTTAATGACTTGTGAATAAATTTGAACAAGCATTTAGAGAATTCTATGTGTGCCAATACTCAGCCTTTATGATGAAAGCCTATTTGTCATCAACTTATTCAACTAAAAAAAAAACAGTCTTTCTCCAACCGCAGCCACAACTAGTGCTGTATGCTTTATTTCCCTAACTTACACCTCTCTCATCCACTGCTGTGTGCAAGTAGACAACACCAGTAATGCTAACTCCACATGGTCATCACAGACAAGAAAGGTATATGCCATAAACAGTCTCTTTTTCTTTTTGTTTGCTGGGTACATTTCATAAAATGCATTATATCTTAACCGATTTGCAGGCTGGGTAATAGTGTTATAAAAAGATTTTTTTTTAAAATATGGATTAAAGAAAAAAAATGTGATTTAAAAAAAATTGATGTTATATCAGGATTCTTGCTATAACTAGTCTTGCTATAAGTTGATTCTACTATATTTCTTTTATACTGAAAGGCAAATAAGGAAGGAAAGAATGTAAAGAAATAAGAAGAAGAATGATTATGACAGTCGTATACATGTTAAGTTGGACTATAGACTTCAAACATGTTTTGCAGGCGTGAACTTTACAATGACATAAATTCTCAGACCAGGCTCCAAGAGACAATCTGTAAACAAATAATGTAATGACCTTCTGCTAATGAATAAATGCCTAGATGCAACATGTCTCTCAGCATAATTTGTTGAGAACAGGAAGTTGAATACAGCAGAATCAGAAGACTTGCCTTTTTTTTTTTTTAGTTGACCATAATTTTTATTTAACTATAAGATTGTGCTTTTATTTATCATAAAGACAGATTGTTCCCTGTTGAGCTTGTCTGTTGATGTTCTTACATAAAGTTATTGACTGTCTATGTTTGGTTTTCATTATATGTTTGGCTGTTCAGCTTTTGCTGAGTGAGGCAAAAGCAGCAGGAATCGGCTCCCTCAATGAGATAGAGCTGCTTGCACAGAACAGAGACAAATGGCGAGATTTGATAAAATATCTTAATCTAAAAAATGCTGTGCTGAAGTCAGATGCCTAGGGTCGAAAGATGCAAATATCACAGTTCTACTGCAAACCACAACACAACGCATCCACGTCCACTTAATGTCCTTTTAAAGGTGGATGACAAAGAGGTATTACACGGGATGACAAAATTGAGGAATTAACAGGAAGAAAAACGCAATAAAAAAATGGATGTCTCTTATCAAAGAAAGTAGAACTGTTGATTGATCAAGAAAACATAAGGGGAACTATGGACAGAATACATTAAAGATCTTTATAATGATGAACGAACGGAAGTAAATATAAAGGATAATGGAGAAGGACCAGAAATACTCAGAGAAGAAGTGGAAGATGCCTTGCGCAATATGAAAGCAGGCAAAGCTCCTGGACCAAATAATATAACTAAAGAAGAGATTGAAGCCATGGGTGATTTTGGAATAGAAATAATAACAAAAATATTGAATGATATCTACAACAACGGATATATACCAGACGACATGCTCAAATCAATATTCATAGCCCTACCAAAGAAATCGGGTGCGATTGAATGCGATGATCATCGCACAATAAGCCTTATGAGTCATATGACTAAGATATTACTAAGAATCATCATGCGAAGAGTGCGAAACAAAATCAGTCCAGAAATTAGCGATGAACAGTGTGATTTTGTTAGAGATAAAGGAACAAGCAATGCCATTTATATCATAAGACCTTTAGTAGAAAGAGCCATAGAGGTGAAAACAGATCTATACCTATGTTTCATAGATTACACCAAGGCATTTGACAAAGTAAAGCACCAAGAAATAATCAAAATTTTAAAAAACATAAACGTAGACAGCAAAGATCTAAGAATAATAAAGAACATGTACTGGCAACAAACAGCGGCCATAAGAACTGGAAACCAATTGGGAATGTTTCAACAAATAAAACAGGGTGTTAGACAAGTTGTGTGCTGTCACCTGATATGTTTAATATTTATAGTGAGATTATTTTAAGATCCATAAGGGACATGCCTGGAATAACAATTGGAGGTCATAATATAAATAATCTAAGGTATGCTGATGATACAGTCTTAATCGCTAAGAGTGAAAATGAGTTACAAGAAATGTTGGACATTTTAGTGAAAGAAAGCAAAAATAAAGGACTCAGCCTTAATAGCAAAAAGACAGAGGTAATGGTAACAATAAAGATAAAGACATCACCTCAGTGCAAAATAAAGACAAGTGGAACAATATTAAAACAGGTAAATGAATTTAAATATTTGGGAACTTTGTTAACCTCAGACAGAAGATGTACAAAAGAGGTGAGATGCAGAATGGCTCAGGCAAAAGCAGCTTTCCAAAAAATGAGGAAGATACTATGCAATCTATTTTTGACAATAGAAACAAGAAAAAGAATCCTTAAATGTTATGTAGAGCCAGTCTTAACATATGGATGCGAATCATGGACAATAGGACAACAGACAAGAAAATCACTGGAGTCTGTAGAAATGTGGTTTTACAGAAGAATTTTGAGAGTACCATGGACAGCTAAGAAGAGTAATGAAGATGTTCTGAGAGAGGTCAAAGCAAAAAGAGAGCTAATTTCCAATATTAGGAAGAAACAATCATCATTTTTTGGCCATGTAATGAGAAGAGAACAACTGGAACATATTGTAACAACTGGAAAAATTGAGGGACGAAGAGATAGAGGGAAGCAAAGAGAAAATATAACAGACAGCTTAAGAGAATGGCTTGGCAGAAAGTCAACAACAGAAATGATAAATAGCTGCCGAGATCGAAAGTTGTGGAGAGACATGATCACCTACGCCAGTAGGCCCGGTACTTGGTGATGATGACAAAGAGGTTTTGCTATTTCTTTAGGCATCAGGTGAGCACAAAAAAGTATAATGTTAAAAAAAAAAATAAGAACAAAATATTCAGAAAGCACTTTACATGTGATCTAAATTCCACAGTCCAAACAGCTGCTTGTAGCCCTTGGAAGCATATGGGTTAATATTGTGAAGCCTGGAACATTCCTTCACATCAAAAGCCCCTTCACATTTGAACCATCCCTGCTTATCACACATTCTGAGCTTGGCTGCAGCTGACCTGTCAAAGTAGTAACCATGGAAACTGTTCTTTGTTAACTGTGTGTAGAGTTCTTCCAAATGTTTGCGAAGCATTGATTTGATTTGTGGATCTTTTTCTTTTTCAACTTGTTCTTTGGCCTATAAATATAGCATACATAAATATGGGTAAGAAATGGTTAAAATTGATGAAAGAAATTAAAAGATGAGTTTAACAAATATTTAACTTACTTTTGCATCCCATATCCCTCAGTGTTGTTGAGGCACTACTGACGGACTTCATATATCTCTATCCTATTATTCTTGGGAATTTGTTAAGTCAAGGTCTGTTGATGTTATCTTCCCATCTCTTTCTCTGTCTACCTCTTGTTCCTCCTTTCATAGTTCCCTGCAAAATTGTCTTTGCCAGACCAGATAAAATAGGTGGTCAAACCATTTCTTTTTGTGGTACTTCACAACAGTCAAAACACCATCACTTTGATCTGTACTCTGATTGCTTGTTGTATACTTTTGCAAACTTTTTCATGTGCAATACAATCTAAGTAAGAGATACCCAAAACTTTACAATAACATTTCATCTCCATGTTTTATATTTTTTTACTATAGCTCTGCTGTAAGGGCCTATGTTTTGCAAGCATGTAGAAAAATTGATATAACTAGAGTGCAAGTCAGTCTGATTTTAGAGCCAAGAGTGATGTTCTTATCTTTCTATATAAGTTTTGGCCTTGCAATGGCTGCTGTAGTTTGGGCTATTATTGCTGATATTTCATGTTCAGAATATTCATCGCTGACAATTGTTCCTAAGTATTTCAATTTGTCAACCGTTTCTAGTTCTTGTTATTTATTTTGATTTTTGCAACAATGTCCCGAGGAGGCCATTAAACCCAACATGACAGGCAATAATTTCATGCCAGTTTCTGGAGGTTTGAGGGCTCTGTGTATGCCAACCACTTTTGTTACAGCCACCCATTGTGAACCTACCTCAGCATTAGCTGATGAGTTGCTTATTGTCATCAGTGTTTTTGTGATATGTGTGATGACCCTACTGGTATCCTGACTATGGTTGGGGGAGATAAGAATAGAGCCACTTTCACGTGTCATTATTGGTGACTAAGGAGTTTGAATGATGGATTAATAACCTGGCACCCAAAAGAGTCCACAAGTTACAAAAACACAGACAAGGAAATCAACTAACAGGTTCCTGGAAAAGGGAAGGACTCCTGAAACAGAAAATATGAAATCATGCAGTCTAAATAATCAAGCAAGATTATGAATAAAAAAAGGAGCAGGGTTAAAGGCACACTAGGAAAAAAAAAAACCTTGTACAAGCATAAAAAGAAAGCACTGTTATGAGAGGTTGCTGAATGGTTCGTCTGCTCACTTCCTAATCAGAAGGGTCCAGGTTCAATCCCCAGAAGTGGCAGATTTTTTTTTTCAGACAAAATGGTTGAGGGCTCTAAAAATGGGTACCAGATATCTTCTGGAAAGTAAAGGTGGTCTGGCAAGATACTGACTATATTACCCAAAAATATGCCATTGTCGTGGAAAAATATGGTCACTAACACTATATTCTCCACATACCTAGCAAGGCTTGCAGGGAACCTTCACTCTTTTCTTTTTTTAAAACTGCCATGAATCCAACAGGAAAATAGAAAATCAGGAATAAATGGAGAAAAGAAATCATGGAGAATCAAGAACAATGCCTTAGAATGGAAGGGAATTATGAAAATGTCCAAGAACAGAGATGGATGAAGACACCTTGTCTGTGGTTAAAATTTAAAAAAAGGCAGAAATTGTTCAAGAACATTAAAGGATGGAGAGATTTTGTCCATGGTCTTTGCTCTTAAAAAAAGGTCTGAAGGGCTCTGGTTGATTGCTTGTGAAAATTGTCTACAGACAGCTAAATTCCTAAAAGCAACTGATCTCTGTTGTGTGATACATTTTGTAAACGAAATTGACTGCTGAAAATCTTACACCATTACAGTTACCTTAGTTTCTGAAATAATTGATTATTTTATGATATTTGCCTTTATACACTTACACTGACATAATAACTTCTGATCCTTTGTTGAGCAGTGTTCTTCAAAACGTCTCCTTTGGTCTTATATTTTAGGTTCACACCTGAAAAGTTTAATATTCTATGTCATGTCTGACATAATGATTGACGATGTCATTTTTAAGTAAACTGTAAAAAATTTGAGTGTAGTATTTCAATGTAAATTTACTCAATGTGGAACTTAAATATCAGAAGGATGTAGTACACATCATTTTGTCACTTATATTTTAGATGACATACACATTTGCTTATTTCAGATATATAAACAAACTGTACAAGATTCTAATGATAAATAGTTTTATGAGAAGCTATAACTAAAATAGGGAGCCGCGATAGCTCAGTGGTTAGTGAACTGGACTACAAAGGACAAGGGGTAGGGTTCGATCCCAACTGACGGCTTCTGGGTTCACCCAGCCTTAAATGGGTACTGGATTTTTTTCTGGGAAAGTAAAGCAGCACGGGCGTAATACCGACCACATTACCCAAAAAATCATGTGCTGAAGGTCTGTAAAATATAGGGTCACTAACACCATATTTCCCTATACGCCACTTGGCGTGACAGGGGTACTTTACTTACTTTTTATAACTAAAATATCTTAATATTTTTAGTAAATAATTAAATAACCCCCAACCAATGAGTATAAAATTTCTTCTTCTTCTACCTTTCAGCTCCCCGTGGAGCATAGGTCTTCAACAAACAGTTTCCAAGCCATTCTGTTTCTTGCCATTCTTTTAAGATCGTTCTACGTCTTCCCCATCATCTTCATCTCTGCTTCTATGTCTTCTCCAAGAATTCCTTGGTCTTCTTCTTTGTCTTTTACCCTGGGGATTCCAAAAAAGGGCCTGTTGTGTAATACTCTCAGTTGACTTCCTCAGTGTGTGTCCTATCCAGCGCCATCGTCTTCACTGTATCTCTTTATCCACTGGTATCTGACTGGTACATTTCCATAATTCTATGTTAGTGATTTTGTCCTGCCATTTCCATTCTTTTATTCTGCATAAGCATCCATTAACGAAAGTCTGTATCTTTATGATTGTCATTTTAGTTGTTCTCCATGTTTCACATTCCTCTTTCCCTCTTTCTGAAATTCTTGAAACGAAGTCGAGAGGGGGATAGTGCGACTGGGTAAAGCACTATCTCCATATTCCGTGCCCAGGCAGAGTAGGCAAAGTGAAATGAGGAAGAAAGCACCTATGTTTAAACTTGACACATGGAACATAAGGACCATGTACCCTGGACTTGTTAAAGCAAACATACTTAATCGCAGGATGAAATAACCGACTTAACTGTCCTGCAATATGCTAAGAGACCCCAACAATCATGTTGATGCTCAAATGTCGAAGACTAAGATGGCTAGGGCATGTCCAGCGAATGGAAGAAAAATGCATCCCTAAGTAAATACTATATGGTGAACTAATACACAGAAAAAGACAAATCGGCAGATCTAAACTACGATATAGAGATATCTGTAAATCATCTCTGAATGATTTCTCCATCTGTGAAAATGACTGGGAACATCTGGCAAGTAATCGCAATTAATGGAGAGCATGTATAAGAAATGGTATAACATCTTTTGAGACTGTGCTAAGGCAAAACTTAGAAGAGAAAAAGACTCATCAAAAAGGATGGAAAACCCTGTGGATCAATGGGCGTTGACTTGTTCATTCGGTGGTAGTGTGTGATAGTCACACATTGTTTCAAACATTGGTAGAATTAGCCACGAGAGAAGCTGCTCGACAAAAACAAAACCTAAAAAAAAGATACACAATAGCCTCCACTGGACCGTCTGACAAGACGAAAAGTTTCATAGCCATATAATAAGACTGACTTAACATTGGAGTTGAAAATTTGTATTTTAGTATTTTACCTAATTGCTTTGGACTTCCATATGTTTCCCAGTGCAAGAAATGCTCCTCTTGCTTTTGATATCCTTATTTTGGTATCATTTTCTGTTCCTCCCTCTTTGTCTATATTACTGCCCAGATCATCATCATTATCATGTGCCGTACCGGTTGGTGATCATGTCCTTCCACAATCTTCTATCCACAGTGCATCGTATGAGTTCTGTTGTTGATCTCTCTTTCCTTTTATTTTGCCAGTTGTAACCAAGTATTCCAACTTTCCTCTTCTCATGATGTGCCCAAAAAATGTTGATTGCTTCCCAGCAATGTTGTTGACTGCCCAGATATATGTAGATTGTACATCTACTAGATTGTACATCTAGTAGAGGTATTTCTCCTATTTTTATTTGGTTATTGCCAACTGCATTAATTCTAATAGTTTTGGTCGTATCTCTATTTATTTTCAGTCCCATCTGTTCTGATCTCTTATCAAGTATGCTCATTTTATCTTGCATCTGTTGATGGTTGTGTAACCTCAACCAACAAGTATCAAATTTATTCATCTTTAAAATGTTACTTTTCAAAAGCATAAATAAATCCACTAAAATATCACAAACAAAAAAGTTAATTAAAATAGAAAATTAATATTTTTACATAGTGTCACATATTGAAGCACTTCCAATAAAACATCAATTTTAAGAATGAGAAGTGAATGTAATAAAATGAAGCATTTTTACACATAAATTCTGGAAATGTATACAGATTTAAACTCTCTAGATACTATTTTTTTTATATTTTCAAAACAGCTTTTCTCACTGTACATGATTTTCTTATATTCTTGTACAAGGTTTTTTTTTATTTTTGCTGGTACAAGTTTTATAATCTCCAAGGGTATAAATGCATGCTCTTGCTACTTTATGCACAGATATAAAAATATTACTTTCAAAACTTTCTTTCATTTTGTTTTAGGAGTATCCTCAATCCCTTGAAGCTCTAGGATGGGTTAGGGGATTCCCTGTTTTCTTTATAAGTTTATCTGCATTTTCATATTCAGAGATGCTGCAATGATCTGGTATCCACTGCAGGACTAGCTCTATTTTTCCAAAAAGCATATATTGCTCTTTATTACTTTGGTGAGCCTAACTTGTTTATGGTTATAGTTTGTCAAAGGCCCCGGTATCACTAAAAATGAAATAAAATCTACAACTGCTCAACCACCCATGGCAGTGGAATCACCGAATTAAAATTAATCTTATTGAAGGATCCAAACAAAGAAAGGCAGCTGCAGTCTCCATCATAGCAGCTACAGCACATGCCAAAAGACATAAGGCTATCTTGTTTGAGGTTAGATAGGGCTTGGAAAATAGATTTTATAACCTAGTAAGATAATTTTAGAGGTAGGGCTTCTTTACTATTAATTTTCTACGTACAACACTAATATAATTGGATTCCGCATAATTTATTCAATTTGTTTTCTATTTGAATAGGAGGTAAGCTAAGAGTGTGTAAGGGACAGTACCTCATTACAACAGGCAGCCACGTCCTTTTGGATGGCTCTAGAACTTATTTGGTTCCCTTACTCCTATCAAATGAAGGCTAGCAATAGCAAACACAAAAATTGTAGGCCCCGGTATCACTGCAAATGAATTAAAACCCACAACTGCTCAAACGTCCGTGCCATCAGAATTAATATCTCATCTCCCAAACAATTGGCTTATAAACAGCATCTTACCAAAGATATTAAAATGGTACAGCCACATTAAAAGATAAACTGGGCTGGAAAGAATATTGGAGCCAGTGATGGGGAGTGTTAGACACTCCAAGGTATGGTGACAGCTTTACAAATAGGGAACACAATACAATACTGACGTTTCGGCTAGTAGCCTTCTTCAGAAAACAAGGACTACAACCACAAACAATGAAGCACAATTATCTATATCTACATGTTAGATGATCAGGAGAATGGAGAGGTGGACAGAAAAGAAGAGAAGAAAGTAGGATTATGAAATAAGAAAGGAGGCTACATGAGGGGAGGTAGGATGAGAATCAAGATGTGTAGAAAAGAGAGATAGGGAAATAGAGGAAGAGATAGAAAATCAGAAGTAAAACGAAGATAATATATAAAACGTATAAGAAAAGTCAACTTAGCTGGCGAAACTTGACTGTCCGTCGTAGAGCAATCGAGGAAATGAACAGTGGACACGATGCCTACAACAGATACGGGAGGAGGGGGAGGAGAGGGGAGGGGGAGAACAAAGCCAGACAAGTAATGAAAACAATGGTGGAAATAGATATAAAGGAGTCTAAACAGTGGTCAGGGAAAGAAAAGTGTCAGTAGCCAGACACAAGGCAGATGCCGGAGAAGATAATAGGCCCCATAAAAGTTAATGGGGCCTAACACAGAGGGGAACAATCCCAACAAAGGAATCGTAGAAGCAAGAGACAAAGGTGAGAACGGGGGAAAAGAGCAACACAGGTAGTCACAGGTGGGCTAAAAAGGGACAGGGTGGAGAGAAAGGAAATAAACATCAAGGAAATACAAGAACAGGAGAGGAAGGAGATAACAACCGGGGAAAAGAATTATGAGAGGAAGGAGGAGGTAGGAAATAATAGCTGGAGAAAGAAATGGAGAGGAAGGAGGAAGGAGGAGAAAATCTTCTCCGGCATCTGCCTTGTGTCTGGCTACTGACACTTTTCTTTCCCTGACCACTGTTTAGACTCCTTTATATCTATTTCCACCATTGTTTTCATTACTTGTCTGGCTTTGTTCTCCCCCCCCTCCCCTCTCCTCCCCCTCCTCCCGTATCTGTTGTAGGCATCGTGTCCACTGTTCATTTCCTCGATTGCTCTACGACGGACAGTCAAGTTTCGCCAGCTAAGTTGACTTTTCTTATACGTTTTATATATTATCTTCGTTTTACTTCTGATTTTCTATCTCTTCCTCTATTTCCCTATCTCTCTTTTCTACACATCTTGATTCTCATCCTACCTCCCCTCATGTAGCCTCCTTTCTTATTTCATAATCCTACTTTCTTCTCTTCTTTTCTGTCCACCTCTCCATTCTCCTGATCATCTAACATGTAGATATAGATAATTGTGCTTCATTGTTTGTGGTTGTAGTCCTTGTTTTCTGAAGAAGGCTACTAGCCGAAACGTCAGTATTGTATTGTGTTCCCTATTTGTAAAGCTGTCACCATACCTTGGAGTGTCTAACACTCCCCATCACTGGCTCCTTGCTACCAGCTTTACCGCAGCATTGCAATTATTTGCCTGTTCCCTGGAAAGAATATTAATTGAAGGGTAAGTCCCTGAAGGAAGAGACTGGGGCAGAGGAAGAATATGGTTGTTTCAAGACATCAAAGATACCTTGAACTTGACAACAGAAGAAGTGAGAGATTTGGCTACAGGGTATTTCATACAAGCTGTGATGAATGCAACATTCTCCAAAGGACATGTGATCTGTAAATGATGATGATTCTATTTGAACATATTGATGGCGAAGTTTAAAAACACACAAAGAAGATTACACACTATAAATAAACTAAAATGCTAGAAGCATGAGCAACTAAAAACACAATGAAAAGTTTACAAAGATATTAACATTACACACCCTCAAACCAGTCCTCATGTTCATGTCTCTCCTCTGCTTCTATGTCAGTTTCAAGCATTTCTAAATATTGTGTCATGATGCTAATTTTCTCTGGAGCGGTGTCATCAGTCATGAATTTACGAATCTGCTCTGCTATCTCAGTCCTTTGTTTTATATCAGATAAAACATTGAGCGCACTGTAAATGAGTTCTCCAGCTGTGGAACAAGGTTTAAATAACTCACTTTATTTTTAATTTGGAAGAAAATATTCAGTTTATAATATTGTAATAAATGACTATACTTTAGCCTGAAACTATAAACTTGAAACAGTATCATTTGTAAAGAAAGGTAAAACTGATCGTCAAAAGGAATATAGGTCTCAAAATAAGATGGTATAGAAAGATCTTGAGAATATTTTATGTAGACCAACAAAAATAGAGAGCAACAAAATCCATGAATCTATACGATAAATGTCAAGAAAAAAGAACACAAATTTAAATGTTACAGACATTAAACAAATTTACAGACCTTGATAAGACAAATGAGTTCAGTATCAGGAAAAAGTAGACAAGACAGGCAGAGGAAGAGATGGGAAGACAATATCAAAGAATGGACATTGTGGTGTGTTGGGAATAAGGTATTAATGCCCAGCAATCTGTTCAGCATAGCATGCCTTGCTATTTTTCCATAATAAATCTCTGGTATCCATTTTAAAAGACTGGATGAACCTCAACACCATTTTAGTAGGAACACAGTTTGCTACAGTTAGGAATTGAAGAACACAGACCACTTGCAAAGCAGATGAGTGTAGTAGCTACTTTGACATTTCAGCTGTGATCTTTCTTTTCTTCTTCCTCTTATAACCTTCTGGTATTGAGGATGATACAAAGAATTTTTAAAAATGAGATACTTTAGAGAATCAACAAGGGTGTCATGAAGAGAGAGAATTAAGCAATGCCACTGATGTGCAAACTTTGCAGACAAATTAAGAAGTCACATGAAGGATATTTGACCATGTGAGTGGAATGGAAAATAGATTGGCCCCCAAGAAAAACATGGAAAGATAAAAAAAATATGGAAGACTAACACAAAATGCAAGAATAATATCAGATACAAGCTTAAATAAATATAGGAAATATGGTGTTAATGCCCATACCTTTCAATGATCAATAGTACATTTTATTAATGATGTGATTAGTATCACACGAGACAACCCTACTTTCCGAGATAAAACCTCTGGTACCATTTTCACAGCCCCATGAACCCAAAGCTTAAAATGTTTTAAAAAACAAATTCGGCACATCTGGGGAGTGAACCTGAACCATGATGTTCAGAAATGAGTGCATAACTGATAACTTCCGGTCAATATGGCGGTTAGGTGAAGGAACTATTGAGGCACTGTCTGAAAGGTGTTCCTTGTTGCAGTTTCCTCATATTCCAAGTCTGGCTTGCTGCCGGAGCCACTGAGTTTAGTGCTATGTGCACACCATGAGCTGTGCTTTTTACCCGGATGGTGTTTTTATATTCCATTTGCCTACGATGAATGATGATATCGTATGACGAAGGACAGCTCAGTTGCGTTTGCTTTTGGTGCCGCTTGGCCTTATGTCTTTGGCATGTGTTATAGCTGCTATGGTAGGGACTGCAGCTGCCTTTCTTTGTTTGGATCTTTCAATGAGATAAGTTTTAATTCGGATGATTCCACTGGCACGGGCGGTTGTGAAATTATGGATTTTCATTTGTTTGCAGTGATACTGAGACCTTCAAATAACTATGAGTGCACAAACCACTCAGCCGCTGTGACTTCATTATTAGACAGGAACATGAGTTAAAGCAGACATAAATTGACAACTGAAAAGTGACTTTTGACATCAGGGCCAAAGAAACAGAGCTGACCAAGACTCAGTGGTTAAAAAAAAAAACATGCTAACAAGCCTAGCCAAGTGAGTAAAGGTTGAAAAGGAAAGGCAAGCTTGATTGCTGCAATGAAATCGAATGTGTTGGGTCAAAAAAGCAAATATGTGTAAACTGTGACACAACACAACAAATGTTACTTAATGGGTAAGCAGCAAAGGGGAAGAAGAAGCAGAAGATAAATGTAAGAATAGTTTAATATTCTCATTTGTTTGTATGTTACTGTGAGCAAAAACATTGGCTCTCTGTATTCATCAACAACCTGTTGACAGTGAAAAACAGGTGAATTTGTCCTAGGTTCAACGAAATCAGCTTTCCTAACAAAAATTGCATAATAAGTACAAACTGTGTCTGTACATTGTATATTAATGTTTTAGTATTTTGAAAACAGGCTGATAATATGTAACACCTACTTTGAGCAAGAGAAAAGGAAACTATACACATGGAAAAGCCCTGGAGATAGGAAGAGGAATCAAATAGATTCTTCTTCTACCTTTTAGCTCCCAGTGGAGCATAGGTCTTCAACAAACACTTTCCAAGTCGTTCTGTTTTTTGCAATTCTTTTAAGATCATTCCATGTCTTCCCCATCATCTTCATCTCTGCTTCAATCTGTCTTCTCCAAGAATTCCTTGGTCTTCCTCTTTGTCTTTTCCCCTGGGGATTCCAAAAAAGGGCCTGTTGTGTAATACTCTCAGTTGGTTTCCGTAGTGTGTGTCCTATCCATCGCCATCGAATCAAATAGATTACATAATGATAAAAGAAAGGTTCCGTAACAGCGTAAAGAAAGCCAAAACCTACCCAGGAGCAGATATTAATTCTGATCACAATCCTGTAATGATTAAAATGAAAATCAAACTAAAGAGAAACAAGCAAAAATCTGATTCATCAACAAACCCACTCGACATAACAGCTTTAAATCAAAAAGATATTAAAGATACCTATACAATACAAGTAAAGAACACATACCAGAAGCTGCTAGAGGAAGGAATTGAACAATACAGAAGAGAAAACCCTGATGAAAAAGTAACAACCAAATGGCAATGCATAAAGAAAAGCATACAAAAAGCCTGCGACACCTTACCCAAAAGAGAAAAGAACAAAAAACAAAAATGGATAACTAACACCATCTTAGAAAAAATGGAAGAAAGGAGACAAGCGAAGAACACTGCCCAATACAATAAAATAGATAATGAGATACGCAAAATGTGCAAAAAGGCAAAAGAAGACTGGCTCAGCCAAAAATGTAGAGAAATAGAAACTATGGAAAGCAAACAAGACCTAAGAGGAATGCACACAGAAATAAAGAGAATGACTAATAAAAATAAAAAAGCCACAGAAGGTGGATGCATTGCAGACAAAAAAGGAAAAATGCTAACAGACAATAAGGATATCATAGATAGATGGCAGGAATATATAACAGAACTATTTCATGATCAAAGGGACAAGAAACCAGTTATAAAATGTACATCAGGCTATAAAATCTTAAAATCTGAGGTGGAAAAAGCTATAAAAACAATGAAAAGGGGAAAAGCAGCAGGACCTGAAAGCATACAGATAGAGATGATACAGGCACTTGAAGATTTTGGCATTGAAGTGATTACAGACATATGCAACGACATATACCACACAGGATACATACCAAATGAACTAAAAACATCAACTTTCATTGCATTGCCTAAAAAGAATGGTGCAGTTGAATGCAGTGACTTTAGAACAATAAGCCTAATGAGCCATGTTACAAAAATCTTGCTAAAAGTTATACAAGGAAGGATTCAGAATAAAATCAATACTGAATTAGATGAGCAGCAATTTGGATTTAGGAAAAATAGCGGGACAAAAGAAGCCATATTCTGCATGAGAACATTAATCGAAAAATACACAGAAGTAAACAAACCAATATATGCCTGCTTCATAGACTACACCAAAGCTTTTGATAGAGTACACCACAAACAACTTATAGAATGCCTAAAAGAGATACATCTAGATGACATGGATATACGACTAATATGCAATCTATACTGGGAGCAAACAGCAATAATAAAATATAACAAAGAGTTCTCTACACCCATTGATATAAAAAGAGGAGTAAGACAAGGATGCATCCTATCACCAAGCTTGTTCAATCTATACACTGAGCAAATCTTTAAAAACATCATAGAGATGCCAGGCCTACAAATTAATGGAAAGATAATCAATAACCTAAGATATGCTGACGATACTGTACTACTAGCAGAAAATCCTAAAGACCTACAACAATTACTTAATGAAATAAACACGACAAGCAAAAAATATGGACTAGATATGAATATCAAAAAGACTAAAACTATGATCATAAACAAAGAAAATACTCAAAACCCACAAGTGGATATCAAAATTGAAGGAATAGACCTTGAGACAGTTCAGAACTATAACTACCTTGGACATACTATAACCAGTGATGGAAAATGTACAACTGAAATAAACAAAAGAATAGGAATGGCAAAAAGTAATTTTAATGTCATGAAGGACATACTAACATCAAAACAAATAACACCAGAACTAAAACTAAGAATAGCAAAATGTTACATCTTCTCAATATTCCTATATGGTGCTGAAACATGGACATTAGACAAGAAAACAGAACAGAGAATTGAAGCCTTTGAAATGTGGATATATAGAAGAATAGGTAGAATTGGATGGAAGGAAAAGAAAACAAATGACAAAGTCTTAAAACAACTAAAAATGAAAAGAGAACTTCTGAACACAATTAGAACAAGACAAATGCGATTCTTAGGCCATGTTAAAAGACACAACAGCCTACTGAAAGTGATCCTGGAGGGGAAAATACAAGGTAAAAGAGGCAGAGGCAGACCAAGATTAACATGGACGAGTAACATCAAAAGATGGACAAATCAACCGATGACAACCTGCACCATCAAAGCAAGAGATAGAGCAAAATGGCGCTCCATGGTAGCCAACCTTCGTTGCGGAGACGGCACTCAATGATGATGATGATTTTGAAAACACAGAATTCAGCAACTATAATAGTTATAATGAGCTGAAATGCAGCAAACAAACACAAATTAACAATCAAGTGCAGATAGTATAATATACAATCTGTATCGTTTGATCTGTATCAACCACTAATATCTTCAGTAATAAAGAAAAGACGATGGTCATATGTTGGACATGTGATGAGAAGAGATAATAACCGAATAGCAAAGCAAGCCCTCATGTGGGAAACAACAGGTAAGAGGAAAAGAGGAAGACGCAGAAAGACACTGAGAAAAACATTGATGAGAGAGGCAAGAGCAGCAGCAATCAGCTCCCTCAATGATATAGAGCTGCTTGCACAGAACAGAGACAAATGGTGAGCTTTGATAAAATATCTTTAAAAGAATTGAAAACTGCTAGAACAAAAAATTTAGATAAGAGGAGTATCTTGGTCTACGCCCTATGAGCCGGCTACGACTCGAAAGGTCAATAGATAGATCGTTTGATGGTAAATACAGAAAAGTCCTTATTTTGTCCTAAAATTTTAAGTAAAAAAAAAATTAAATAAAAAAATCAATAGACTCGTTTTATGAGGACATCATTTAAGTAACTGTTATGGCACCCTGCCAGGCTCATCTGGTTCCTTTAAATTTTCTAGATGGTTTACAAGATCAGATGAGAAGATTGAACACAGCCGTAAATAAAATAAAGCAACTGCACAACATACGACAATGAGCTGGTGTAGCAACAAAACTTAGATTCCTAAGATCCTCTATCTTTCCCATAAAAACATATGGCTGATAAATACAGACCATTAACTGATCCGCTGAAAATTTATAAATACCTTTCATTGCAAGTTTTACAGAAGAATACTCCGAATATCACAGACTTTGAAATGAACAAATATGTCCTTTTAGCCCAAACTGAAACATTATTCAGAGAACTGCTTGCTAATCAACAACAAGGAAATAATAGAACAAGGGAAATAAAATACTTACTTCATATCTAATGATAAGATGGCCTAAAGAAGATCATTATCGAGAGAATGGATAAGGGCAGATGATGGATTAGGGTAGAAGATGGATCAGGGTAGAAGATGGATCAAGGTAGATGATGAATCAGGGTGGATGAAAGAGAGAAATACCAGGAAGAAAGTGCATGCAAGATGGCATAGATGAGTTGAGTATGACTGCAGCAAATGCTGGGGATCTTGTTCAGGAAATAAAAGAAAACTTAAGAGCAACTGTCATGGCAGCCTAGTTTCAAACAGGACAAATTAGATGGTGATAATGAGTGGTTTACAAACCTCCATTCCATTTTTCTCCTTTCTTCAAAAATACAAAAACAGTTTGAGATGGCAAAGTGTGGAAGAAAGTGTCCGAATCAACAATTGTTCCATCATCTTCCAGGACAAGTGTGACATCCTTACCTTCTGGAATCTGGAAGAGGACATTGTTATTAAAGAGGACATTGTTATTAAAGAGGACAGTGCTATAGTAGAGGTCTTTATTATTAAAGAGGACATTGTTATTAAAGAGGGCAGTGCTATAGAAGAGGTCTTTGTTATTAAAGAGGACATTGTTATTAAAGAGGGCAGTGCTATAGAAGAGGTCTTTGTTATTAAAGAGGACATTGTTATTAAAGAGGGCAGTGCTATAGAAGAGGACATTGTTATTAAAGAGGACATTTGTTATTAAAGAGGGCAGTGCTATAGAAGAAGACATTGTTATTAAAGAGGGCAGTGCTATAGAAGAGGGCAGTGCTATAGAAGAGGACATTGTTATTAAAGAGGGCAGTGCTATAGAAGAGGTCTTTGTTATTAAAGAGGACATTGTTATTAAAGAGGGCAGTGCTATATAAGAGGTCTTTGTTATTAAAGAGGACATTGTTATGAAAGAGGACATTGACATTGTTATTAAAGAGGGCAGTGCTATAGAAGAGGACATTGTTATTAAAGAGGACATTGTTATTAAAGAGGGCAGTGCTATAGAAGAGATTATTGTTATTAAAGAGGACAGTGCTATAGAAGAGGACAGTGCTATAGAAGAGGTCAGTGCTATAGAAGAAGACATTGTTATTAAAGAGGACAGTGCTATAGAAGAGGACAGTGCTATAGAAGAGTGCAGTGCTATAGAAGAGGACAGTGCTATAGAAGAGTGCAGTGCTATAGGAGAGTGCAGTGCTATAGAAGAGGACAGTGCTATAGAAGAGGGCAGTGCTATAGAAGAGGACAGTGCTATAGAAGAGGACAGTGCTATAGAAGAGGACAGTGCTATAGAAGAGTGCAGTGCTATAGAAGAGTGCAGTGCTATAGAAGAGGGCAGTGCTATAGAAGAGGGCAGTGCTATAGAAGAGGGCAGTGCTATAGAAGAGGGCAGTGCTATAGAAGAGGACAGTGCTATAGAAGAGGCAGTGCTATAGAAGAGGGCAGTGCTATAGAAGAGTGCAGTGCTATAGAAGAGTGCAGTGCTATAGAAGAGGGCAGTGCTATAGAAGAGGGCAGTGCTATAGAAGAGTGCAGTGCTATAGAAGAGTGCAGTGCTATAGAAGAGGACAGTGCTATAGAAGAGTGCAGTGCTATAGAAGAGGACAGTGCTATAGAAGAGGGCAGTGCTATAGAAGAGGACAGTGCTATAGAAGAGGGCAGTGCTATAGAAGAGGGCAGTGCTATAGAAGAGGGCAGTGCTATAGAAGAGGGCAGTGCTATAGAAGAGGGCAGTGCTATAGAAGAGGGCAGTGCTATAGAAGAGGACAGTGCTATAGAAGAGGGCAGTGCTATAGAAGAGGACAGTGCTATAGAAGAGGGCAGTGCTATAGAAGAGGGCAGTGCTATAGAAGAGGGCAGTGCTATAGAAGAGGGCAGTGCTATAGAAGAGGGCAGTGCTATAGAAGAGGGCAGTGCTATAGAAGAGGGCAGTGCTATAGAAGAGGACAGTACTATTGAAGAGGGCAGTGCTATAGAAGAGGGCAGTGCTATAGAAGAAGACATTGTTATTAAAGAAGACAGTGCTATGGAAGAGGACATTGCTATTAAAGAAGACAGTACTATGGAAGAGGACATTGTTATTAAAGAGAACATTGTTATAAATGAGGATAGTGTTATAAAAGGAGAAACTAAAAATGAACAAACTTTCTATATTGTAGATTCTAAATTTTCACTTCTTTGGTTTTATTTTTACATACCAGATTTATATGGATACTTAATATTATTATGTACACAACAGCTCTGTGGTTACTGTGACCTTTATGCTATATATTATTATTGTATGTCTTTAAGATGTTAATATGAGATTTGGTACTTGGCAAAAATGAAAAAAAAACCTCATCTCTCAATTAAAAAAAATACTTCTTTAAGATACAACTTCAGCATGGCTTGAAAATGGTTGTTGTAGACCTGTGCTCCACAGGGAGCTGAAAGTATTTGTTGTAGACCTGTGCTCCACAGAGAGTTTAAAGTGCTCCACAGAGAGCTCAAAGTGTTTGTTGAAGACCTATGCCCCACAGAGAGTTGAAAGTGTTTGTTGAAGACCTATGCTCCACAGAGAGGTGAAAGTGTTTGTTGAAGACCTATGCCCTACAGAGAGTTGAAAGTGTTTGTTGAAGACCTATGCTCTACAGAGAGCTGAAAGTGTTTGTTGAAGACCTATGCCCTACAGAGAGCTGAAAGTATATGTTGAAGACCTATGCTCCACAGAGAGCTGAAAGTATTTGTTGAAGACCTATGCTCCACAGAGAGCTGAAAGTATTTGTTGAAGACCTATGCTCCACAGAGAGCTGAAAGTGTTTGTTGAAGACCTATGCTGCACAGAGAGCTGAAAGTATTTGTTGAAGACCTATGCCCCACAGAGAGCTGAAAGTATTTGTTGAAGACCTATGCTCCACAGAGAGTTTAATGGTAGAAGTATGATAAAATGCTACTACAGACAGATGTAAGAGTATTATATGATAGGCCCTTTTTTGGAATCCCCTGGGGAAGACAAAGAGGAAAACCAAAATATTATTGAAGAAGACAGTTGGAAGCAGAGATGAAGGTGATGGGGAAGACATGGAATGATCTTAAAGTTGGCAAGTAACAGAACGGCTTGGAAAGTGTTTGTTGAAGACCTATGCTCTACAGAGTTGAAAGTGTTTGTTAAAGACCTATGCCCCACTGAGAGTTGAAAGTGTTTGTTGAAGACCTATGCTCCACAGGGAGTTTAAAAGTAGAAGATGAAGACAGACAGATGTGTTGGGAAGGCACAGATATCACAGTCTGTTGTAAATTAGCAACACAATGCATTCATATCCACTTGACAGGTGAACTCTCACTTTGAAGAAGAGGAAGAAAAAGTACTACTAACAATACCATATAGATTGTCCAGTAATAGCACTGGATATGGTCATACGCACACGCACGTTTCATTATATATTGGGCTCCTTTATTGCAGATTTTGAGCAGTCATTTTGCCAGTGTCACAGTCACAATCCGGCTTGGTATAGAACCGTTGATCAGAGGTTTAACAAGCCGCTATCGTAAAAACGATGTTGTTAATGAAACGTAGACCTGATACAGAATGTGTAAATTAGCAGTAGATAGTAGTGATAGTTTTTTCGGCCCTAAAACAACAACAAAAATAGGATTCTGGAATGTGCGATATGGGAAACAACAGGTAAAAGAAAAAGAGGAAGACCCAGGGAGACACTGAGAAGAACATTGATGAGAGAGGCAAGAGCAGCAGGAGTCGGCTCCCTCAATGAGATAGAACTGCTTGCACAGAACAGAGACAGATGGCGAGATTTGATAAAATATCTTTAAAAGAAAGCTGCTAGAACAAAAATTCATATAGGAGAAGGTGTATCTTGGTCTACGCCCTATGGGCCGGTTACGGCTCGAAAGGTCAATAGATAGATAGATAGACAGTCACAATCATCAAACGTCATTAATCCTTAGAGTGTTCCAAAGATTGTACTTTAATTTGTTATGGCCTGTGTAATGTCTAATTAGTGTATTTATTTTCTACTGAACTAGAAGTAAGCATGTGTGTTTTTTAGCTTGTTATTGTGGCTGCTGTAATTCTCTCCCAGTTATGTTAAAGGTGTATGTATCTAGTTATGTTTACTGTTATTATGGTTTAGGGTCTTCACAAAATTTGATTTGTTGCTATTACTGCCCATCCTACAATACCCTGCTCTAGGATAAAGAATGACCTCATTATTTTATTTTAGATCTTCTTCAGCACACTCTCATCTGTTCCAGGAAATGTTGAAGTGAATTTATTCATGAAAGCAATTTTCATAAATGATATCGTAATGGACTTTCCACCCAGAATACACTCAGCAATGTACGCAGATGACCTGGCGATATGGGTACGTGAAGAATCTATGTCAGTGGCTAGCTCCAGAATGCAAGTTGCCCTATGAAAACTTGAAAAATGGATGAACACCTGGTTACTACTAATTAACAAAGAAAAAACTACACACACAATTTTCAGCCTATCGAGAAACACTCTCTGCAAAATTGAAGATAAAAGACCATACACTTCCTACTGACCAAAACCCAACATATCTTGGCGTCACCATGGATCGCAGAATGACATGGATAATTCAGATAGTCAAATGGGGAGCAAACAACAATATCTTGAAATGACTATACGTAGGAAGAGTAAGACCAGTCCTAGAGTATGGATTCACAGTCTGGGCTACAGCTTCCAATTCACAGCTTAGCAAAATTAACAGAACACAAAACCAGGCTGCCCGTATCATCACTGGTGCTATGAAATCTACACCTATCGAGACTCTAGAAACCGTAACAGGTTTACAACCCTTAGAAGACAGACAGAAAACTAAAGTAATGCAACAAGCAGAGAAATATAAAAGGCTCCCTAGCCACCCCATGCACCATAGAATAACTGAAAGGAAGACTAAAGAGGAGCAATTTTGCTGCAATCTCCAAAGAACTGGCAACTAGTGATCCAGTACTGTCCCAAACAATGCCGAAACCCATAAGCCCATCTGATATGACTCCTCATGGGAAACACAAAATACCAGAACTTAAGGAAGGCATAATAGGAATCATGAAAAAAGGCACCCAAATAGACACAGAGAGAAAACACATAGCAGAAAAACAAACAAATGACAACTACTCACAGGACTCCTGGTCACACATATACACAGATGGCTCTGCTACAAATACCACTGGAAATGGAGGAGGAGGTGTGTTCTTGAGGCTGAATAACCAGGAAGAGATCACCAAGTCAATAGCTACTGTGAAATTCTCAAATAACTATAAAGCAGAAACTGAAGCCCTCAAAGATGCTACAAAACTGGCTATCCAACACAAAAATAACATGCACAAGAAATTGGTGATACTGACTTATGCACTGTCAGTCCTCTCTCTCTACCTTTTTTAGCTCCCAGTGGAGCATAGGTCTTCAACAAACACTTTCCAAGTCGTTCTGTTTTTTGCCATTCTTTTAAGATCATTCCATGTCTTCCCCATCATCTTCATCTCTGCTTCTATCTGTCTTCTCCAAGAATTCCTTGGTCTTCCTCTTTGTCTATTCCCCTGGGGATTCCAAAAAAGGGCATGTTGTATAATACTCTCAGTTGGCTTCCGCAGTGTGTCCGATCCAGCGACATCGTCTTCACTATATCTCCTTTTCCACTGGTATTTGCCTGGTACATTTCCATAATTCTATGTTAGTGATTTTGTCCTGCCATTTCCATCCTTTTATTCTGCGTAAGCATCCATTAATGAAAGTCTGTATCTTCGTGACTGTCAATTTTGTTGTTCTCCATGTTTCACAGCCATATAATAGGACCGCCTTAACATTTGAGTTGAACATTTTTATTTTTGTATTTAACCTAATTTCTTTGGATTTCCATATTTCCCAGTGCAACGAATGCTCCTCTTGCTTTTGATATCCTTATTTTGGTATCATTTTCTGTTCCTCCCTCTTTATCTATATTACTGCCCAGATATATGTAAGATTGTAAATCTAATAGAGGTATTTCTCCTAGTTTTATTTGGTTATTGCCAACTGTATTAATTCTCATAATGTTGGTCTTATCTCTATTAATCTTCAGACTTTCAGTCCTAACAGCTCTGAAAATCCCCAGGAACAGTGAGCTAGATGACTTGAGAACAACTATAGACCAACTGTGCAATAACTTCCGGAGAGTGGTCATCCAGTGGATAACATCACACTGTAATATACATGGAAATGAATGCGCAAACAAATTAGCTAAAGAGGGAGGGACCACACAAGAACCATCTGGTCATCTACAATGAAGCCAAATCCATCATCAAAGGCCAGTACCATGAAAAATGGAAACAAGAACACCCAAAGAATAACTAGAGGGATGGATACCTCCAACTATCAAGGAGGGATCAAGTCATCATACCCCACTGGCCACAACAGAATGAGAAACCACATGTTCACCAAACTCAAAATAGGAACTACCAGCCAATGCCACTGGACAACAAAACATATTCTACAGGATTGCCACCAGTACACAGACCTGAGAAAGACAATGTGGTCCACACCCAACTCCCTGGAAGAGAAACTATACGAGGCAACCAAATCACTTAAATAAACAGCTGCCTTCATAAGAGAGTCCGGAATCCTAGTCTAAATGAGCCATGATCACAGAAGAAGAAGAATTCATGAAAGTCATAATTTATTTTAAATTATATTTCCTTCAGTGTGAGGATTACATGTCTGATGATAAACAAATTATATTTTGGATTTTCAGATGTTTTTATCAATTTTTATTCCAGGTGCAACATCTGACTGGTATTTATTATTTTCAATAACAGTATACAACTCAGCACTAGATGAATTCTGGGATTTTTAAGATTGTCCTGTAGTACCTATACCTAGCATCAACACTAGTGACCAGCCTTGACCCAAAAACACTGTGAATGAATGATTAATGGTTAATAAAAAAACAACATTAAACTGTACCTATATAATTGGCATTCAAATTAAATCTCAAAAACGTCTACAGTTTACATAGGAAATTAACTGTAAATTTGCATGAGATTCAATTTACAACTTGACAAGTTGTCAATTATTATCATATCTTTGTGTATTACTATAGTTACACTAGTGTAGATATTATTTAGATATAATTAATTTATTTCATTATCAAGTACCGGGCCTGCTGGCGTAGGTGATCATGTCTCTCCACAACTTTCGATCTCGACAGCTATTTATCATCCATGAACTCAACCATCCTTATCACCTATTTTGGTTTCATAAAATTATCCTAATCATGCACATGGTTCAATGAGAACTCTGAAGCCAGTCCACTATCTTGTCTCCATTAATATAATTAATCAGAAATCTTGTCACTGCCACTATTGTGAGATGGAACAACTGACGGTCAAGAAAAAAAAAAAGTTTAAAGACAATGAATTTCTCCCGAAGAATAAACTAATGTAAATATAACTACTGGCGTAGGTGATCATGTCTCTCCACAACTTTCGATCTTGGCAGCTATTTATCATTTCTGTTGTTGACCTTCTGCCAAGCCATTTCTTAAGCTGTCTGTTATTTTTTCTCTTTGCTTCCCTCTATACTCTATCTCTTTGTCCCTCAATTTTTCCAGTTGTTACAATGTATTCCAGTTGTTCTCTTCTCATTACATGGCCAAAAAATGCTTTTGCCTGAGCCATTCTGCATCTCATCTCACCTCTAATTAATTTATATACTATTAATTATAAATAATAATATTCTATCCTCATGACTACCTCCCGTACTTAGAATATGGTATTATGTAATACATACACTACTACTAAACTAAGTCTAAATTAATAACATTGATTATCATTCATTATGCAACTTATAGTATTATAAAATATATAGTATATAATATAATAGGCTTACTTCTTACTTCTAATATTTTCATAAAATATATATTATATTATATATATTTGAACTGGAATTTGATAATTCACCTGTAACTTCTTTTTCCCTTAAGAATAACTTCGTTGAGACTTCTTGCAGTTATTCCAAATCGCATAACTCGTGCCACATCTTGCACTTTGTATGCCTTCATTTCATTTTTAGCAATAAATGCCTTCAACTTACTCAACATTTCTTTGTTTCACATTTCATTATTCCTGGTTTCATACTATTTAGCGATGCTAAAAAACTAAACTCAGCCGAAAAAAAAATATTTACTATCTCTTATCTTTCATTGTATACTTGAGAACCCACGATCATTATGATTTATTGATGACATTAAACGTTATTTAAATATATTAACATATTAAATCTACTTTATTTTAAAGACGTAGGTGAGTATTATAGCGTATGCTTTTTTTTTTTTAAATAATTACAGAAAAGAAATATTTATGTTTGAATCGTGGATAACCGACAAATAATAATGGGAAAGGCACGGCGCTTGATGATGCTCTATGAGGATTGAGGAGACTTCCGTTTGTGCCAAGTTCAAATTGAAATTCTGTAATCTGTTCTGTGTAGTTGTGTTGTATAGCGGATGTCATCACAGTTTCTTTATGGTTTTGTTTATTTGATTATTTATACATTTGTTTTATGAAAATATCGATGACATTAAATTACAGGAGTGTTGAAGTTATTTGAATATTTGTAAATTCTTTTACTTCTTTTAAAACTTTACTTTAAGTAGTTACAGTTTAGTTTACTAAATAATTACTCAATTACTGTAATTTAAAAATATTAAAATTTTAGCCAAAAAAAGTTTACCATCATCATTGGCATCATCCATCAAGTTCAAATATTAGTATTAGTAAGTACTGGGGCCTGCTGGCGTAGGTGATCATGATGTCCACAACTTTCGATCTCGCCAATTATTTATCATTTCTGTTGTTGACTTTCTGTCAAGCCATTCTAATTTCTTTTAAGCTGTCTAGTCTGTCTGGTATCTACTATCTTTTCTCTTTGCTTCCCTTTTCGTCCCTCAATTTCCCAGTTATATAGCTGTTACTGTTCTCTTATCTCTACTCAATGAGTAAGTAACTCATTACTGTAAAATAGCCATTATGGCTATTTTAAATGATGATTGTTTCAATGGTATTCTCAACATTCTTCTGTAAAACCACATTTCTACAGACTCCAGTGATTACGAGTGATTTCTTTTCTGTTGTCCTATTGTCCATGATTCACATCCATATGTTAAGACTGGCTCTACATAACATTTTTTAAGAACTTACTCTTTTTCTTGTTTCTATTGTCAAAAATGGATTGCACAGTGACAGTATCTTCCTGAACTTCCTCATTTTTTGCAAAGCTTCTTTTGCCTGAGCCATTCTTCTGCATCTCACCTCTGTTGTACATCTTCCGTCTGAGGTTAACAAAGTTTCCAAATATTTAAATTCATTTACCTGTTTTAATATTGTTCCACTTGTCTTTATTTTGCACTGAGGTGATATCTTTTTCTTTGTTGTTACTATTACTTCTGTCTTTTTGATGGCAAGGCTGAATCCTTTATTTTTGCTTTCCTTCACTATAAGTTTTTAAGTTAGTGAGTTTTTAAATTATTACAATATTATTAAATTTACATTCTTTACTTTACTGTGACTTTATAAACTATTTTTTTACGCTTTACTAAAATTTATTTAGTAAGTTCGAAAGGCGAATATGGCAGACCACCATGAAAGAGATTGGAGCCTCATCACGTAACAATCCAAAGAAAGCCATGGAGAGAAATTCTAACTACTGTTCTAGGAACGAAATAAAAATAGCTACATGGAATGTTAGGATCTTATACCAACAAGGAAAACTAGAAAATCTTATGGTAGAAGCAGAACGATTAAACATAGATATCTTAGGCATATCAGAAACAAGATGGAAGGAAAGTGGATACATACAAGACGATAAATATACATTTATATATTCAGGTAACACAAAAGAACATCAAAGAGGAGTAGGCATTCTAATAAAACGAGAGCTACAAAAATATATAAATACTCAATTGACATATAATGATAGGAATATACTAATAAGAATGAAGGCAAAACCATTCGCCATAGCAATAATACAGACATACGCACCTACTCAAGACTATACAGACGAACAAATAGCGGCATACTATGAAGATCTAAACACAGTTATGAAGCAAGTGAAATCATCAGACATCTTGATTATAATGGGTGATATGAACGCTAAAGTAGGAAAAGGTAAATATAAGACCATAATAGGAAATCATGGTCTAGGAAAAAGAAATAACAGAGGAGAAAGATTAATACAATTTGGTGAAGAAAACAGACTGATAATATGCAACACCTTCTTTGAGCAAGAGAAAAGGAAATTATACACATGGAAAACCCTGGAGACAAGAAGAGAAATCAAATAGATTACATAATGATAAAAGACAGATTCCGGAACAGCATCAAGAAAGCCAAAACCTACTCAGGAGCAGACATTAATTCAGACCACAATCCTGTAATGATAAAAATGAAAATCAAATTAAAGAGAAGCAAACAAAAAACTAATTCAGCAACACCAATAGATATAACAGCGTTAAACCAGAAAGATGTACAAGAAACTTATACTGTACAAGTAAAGAACACGTATCAGAAGCTACTAGAAGAGGGGATTGAGCAGTACAGAAGAGAAAATCCTGAGGAAAAAGTCACAACAAAATGGCAATGCATAAAAAACAGCATGCAAGAATCCTGCAACACCTTGCCCAAAAAGGAAAGTAACAAAAAACAAAAATGGATAACTGACAAAATCTTAGAAAAAAATGGAAGAAAGAAGACAAGCGAAAAACACTGCCAGATACAAGGATATAGACAATGAAATACGGAGAATGTGCAAAAAGGCAAAAGAAGACTGGCTCAACCAAAGATGTCTATAAGTCAAACTATGGAAAGTAAACAAAAATTAAGAGAGATGCACACAGAAATAAAGAGGGTGACGAATAAAGACAAAAAAGCTACAGGAAACGGATGTATTGCAAACAAAGAGGGAAGAATGCTAACAGACAACAAAGATATAATAGATAGATGGCAAGAATATATAACAGAATTATTTCACGACGAAAGGGACAAAAAGCCAGACATAAAATGTACATACAACTATAAAATCCTGAAATCTGAAGTAGAAAAAGCTATAAAAACAATGAAAAAGGGAAAAGCGGCAGGGCCTGGCAATATAGAAATAGAGATGATACAGACTCTAGAAGAGTTTGGCGTCGAAGTGATCACAGACATATGCAATGACATATACCATACAGGATACATACCAAACGATCTAAAAATATCAACTTTCATTGCATTGCCTAAAAAGAATGGTGCAGCTGAATGCAGTGACTTCAGAACAATAAGCCTAATGAGCCAGGTAACAACAATTTTACTAAAAGTTATACAGGGAAGGATTCAGAATAAAATCAATACTGAATTAGCTGAGCAACAATTTGGATTCAGGGAAAAACAGTGGGACAAAAGAAGCCATATTCAGCATGAGAACATTGATTGAAAAGTACACAGAAGTAAAGTAAACAAACCAATATATGCCTGCTTTATAGACTACACCAAAGCTTTCGATAGAATACACCATAACCAACTTATAGACTGCCTAAAGGATATAAATCTAGACGACGCAGACATATGACTAATATGTAATTTGTACTGGGAGCAAACAGCAATAATAAGATATAACAAGGAGAACTCTACACCCATGGACATAAAAAGAGGAATAAGACAAGGATGCATCCTATCACCAAGCTTGTTCAATCTATACACTGAGCAAATCTTCAAAAAACATCTCAGAGATACCAGGCCTAAACATTAAGGGAAAGATAATCAATAACCTGAGATATGCTGATGATACTGTTCTACTAGCAGAAAATCCTAAAGACCTACAACAATTGCTTAATGTGATAAACATAACAAGCAAAAAATATGGACTAGAAATGAATATCAAAAAGACTAAAACTATGATCATAAACAAAGAAAATTCTCAAGCCCTACAATTAAATATCACAGTTGAGGGAATACATCTGGAGACAGTCCAGAGCTACAACTACCTGGGACATACTATAACCAATGATGGAAAATGTAAAATTGAAATAAACAAAAGAATAGGTATGGCAAAAAGTAATTTTAATGCCATAAAAAAATATACTAACAACAAAACAAATATCAGCAGGGCTGAAACTAAGAATGGCAAAATGTTACATCTTCTCAATATTCCTGTATGGTGCAGAAACATGGACATTAGACAAGAAAACAGAACAGATAATTGAAGCCTTTGAAATGTGGATTTATAGAAGAATAGGTAGAATTGGATGGAAACAAAAGATAACAAACAATAAAGTTTTAAAACAACTGAAAATAAAAAGAGAACTACTAAATACAATTAAGACAAGACAAATGCAATTTTTGGGCCATGTTAAAAGACACAACAGCCTACTAAAAGTAATATTGGAAGGAAAAATACAAGGTAAAAGAGGCAAAGGCGGACCAAGACTAACATGGACGAGTAACATCAAAAGATGGTCAGGTCAATCTATGACAACCTGCACCATCAAAGCAAGAAACAGAGTAGAATGGCGATCCATGGTAGCCAACCTTCGTTGCGGAGAAGGCACACGATGATGATGATGACTTCATATTTCATTTTGTACTGTTAAGTGAGTCTAAACTAATGACGTAGTTAAGTTATAAAATAACAACTGGTCTAGCTCATAAACTGCTGAATCTAATAATTGATGAATCATGAACAATACTACAAGTGAAAAGTAGTTGCAGTACTAGTTTTACTGGACTCTACACTTTACTTTCACATCATACTCTACAGACTTTACTTACTTATTATTAATCATTTTCACTTAATGAGACTACTGACAGTGACACTGTGACTTTTTGGCTACTTTACTTTACTAGTCATATTACACACTAACTGACTTATTTATTCAGTGACTAACTAATACCTACTAGTTACTACTAACAGTTTACTAACACTGTGGCACTCACAGTACTAAGACAGAGTTAGAGTATAAATAGATTAGAGTATCACTAGAGTAGACTGTACCCAACTGTACCATAGAGTACTTTTTAAGTAAATTACTTATGTGTGAGTTCTTGTGTCTAGAATAGTACTGCAAACATAGTAAACTAAGCTGATTGTGGAAATTAAGTCATTTCACATCTATCTATCTATCTATCTTTCGTTCGCCTGAAGCATTGTCTATATCTGCAATGTCGTTTCCTGTATAAATGTTACTGTCTTTTGTAATTCTTGCAGTGGCCCATATAGTTTTGTCTGTAGTGTTGTATCTATGGGCCAATGGATTTTCCTCAGTCTACTATATTCAGTGCAGTCTTGAAGTATGTGTTCAGCAGTCTGGGGCGCCTGTCCACATGTACAAGTAGTTGAGGTGCCGATCTTGAATTTTGTATACATGTGACTATGGAGTCGATTGTGTCCTGTTCTGAGACGTATAATGATAACTTGTTCATATCTATTCATATTATAAAAGGCATCCTGATTTGGGGCTTGTGGTCCTCTGATTGATTTGATTATCTGTTTCTTATGATGGTATGTAACAGGTGTATCTAGTTGTGTGCCTGTTGAACCTTCCTTTGCCAACTGATCTGCTTTCTCATTTCCTGGTATTCCACAGTGAGATGGGATCCACTGCAGGGCAACCCTGTGGTGCTTGCAGAGTTCAGTCAATAAGGTCTGCAGATGTGGTAATTTTCTGGATTGTAGTGCCTGGAGTACTGATCTTGCATCTGTCAAAAACACTACAGGCTGCGGGCTAAGATTAATGTTCAGCAGTTTTTCTATTGCTAACTTTATTGCTTGTATTTCTGCATCATAATTGTGACAATATTTCCCTGTTGCTATTTTATTCATATCCCTAGTGTTATTTGGGTATTCTATATATGCACCTGCTCCCCCATTTTTTACTGCATTCTGTGCTGATCCATCTGTATACACACGAATCCATAGGTCTTGTGGGTATTCTTCATCCAGGAAACTGAGAGTTATTGTTTTCGCTGTAGACTATTCTGTTCCTCTTTATCAACTATTCCTTTCACTTCTGTCCGTATTTGAACTGATAATCCAGATTCCTCTGTCCAGGGAGTCTGTTCTGGTATGGGCAGTAGGGGGTTAACAGCTCTTGGCATGTCTGGTGTTTGTCTACTAATACGCTTGGCTTGGTGGATAAAACTGCTTCTCTTAAGTCGTCCCAATGCAAGATTTTGGAATCGGTCCTTCATTGGATGTCTCGGCATGCAAGCAAATTTTCTGCCTGTATCAGCACCTTTGTGTCCCTCCGTTCTCTCAGTGCTGGTATCCTCCACAATTTCTCCATCTCTAATATTGGTGTTGATTTCATTGCTCCTGTGATGACCCTAAGTGCCTGGTTTTGTACTTTATCCAGTTCTTGAAGTGTGGTGTTTGATGCTGAACACCATGCAGATGATCCATATTCTAAATGTGGGCGTATACTCTGTTGGTAAACTTTACTGAGTATTTTCCCACTCGCACCCCACGTAGTTCCACACAGCTTTCTTAGAATAGCCAATTTTCTCCTTGCTTTTTGGGTTGCCTTATTTATCTGCTGTTTCCAAGATAGTTTGTTATCAAATGTAACTCCGAGATACGTAGCCTGTATGTCTTCTTTCACAGGCTCATTGTTTATATAGATGGCTCCTGCTTTTTGTTTTGGGGAAAGAGTGAAAAGTGTAGTACTGCATTTGTCTGTATTGATGCTGATACACCATCTATTTGTCCATGAATTCAGTGCATTCATAGCTCTTTGTAACAATTTGGAGGCCACTGTTGCATACTCCTCTGTGCACCACATTACCAAGTCATCTGCATACATTGCCACTTTGATACCATGTGGTAGTTCAGTAACTAGGTCATTGATGTAGATCAGAAAAAGTGTTGGAGATAGTACCCCTCCCTGTGGAACGCCCTGGCGCAGTAAGACCTTCTTACTCTTAAGACCATCCAGTTGCACTCTGGCTCTCCTGTTATGCAGGTATGCTTTGACCCATTTGTACATCCTGCCATTTACTCCATAATTTCTCAGTTTCTTCAAAAGCCCTTCCTTCCATACCTTATCAAATGCTTTCTTTAGGTCTATCCATGCTGCTAGTACCAGTTTCTTTTCTTGAAACGCATCCTCAATTTCCTGGGAAAGATAGGTTGCCTGATCTTCGGTAGAGTAACACTGTCTAAAGCCTGCTTGTTGTGGGACAAGGAGATTTTCACTTTCCAGGTACCACTGCAGTCTGAGATTGATTATACGTTCCATTGTTTTACACAAACAGCTTGTAAGGCTGATTGGTCTATAGCTGGATGTCATTGAACCATCTTTTCCTGGCTTTAGTAATGGTATCATAATTGCTTCTCTCCATGCCTGTGGCACTTTACCTGTGATCCAGCAAATGTTGTAGATCTGCAGTAGTTTTGCTTTAGCTGCAGTTCCCAAGTTCTTAATCATTTCATTAGACACTCCATCACTACCTGGTGACTTTTTCATTTTTAATTTGGATATTGCCAGCTCTAGCTCTCTTTGTGTAATGGGTATTTCCATGACTTCATGTGCAGTCTCTTCTTGTCTTGCATTTTGTTGTTTTAGACGGGTCTCTTGACGTTTCTCTAGGCTAATTTCAATATTGTTGTCATTTGCAAAGGAGTCTGCAAAGTGATTTGCTGCATGTTTACCTGTTAGAATGTTTCCATCCTTCTTCAGTGTAATTTTGTGTTCCCTTCTGTACCCTCATCATTCAGCTGTTTTACAAGCTTCCACACTTTTCTTGTGTCTCGTTCTAGATTCATGTACTCTGTTTTCTCTTTCCAACTTCTCCGTCTGGCTTGTAGTTTAGCCCATTGAAATTTGGCTTTAGCATGCTGATAGTTATTGTGGTGTTCCTGGCAGGGTTATTTTCTGCTTGTTTTCGAGATGTTTCCATGTCATTGTGCAGTTGCTCTAGTTCACTACTCCAGTATGGTTTGTAGTGTTTCCGTGCCCCTCTGGGTATTGTTTCACTGGCAGCTTGTATTATTAGTCTACTGAATTCATCAACTATTTTGTTGATGTCTCTGTCTGTATTTAGATCTTTAGTCAGTACACTGGTGTAATGTTGATACATTTTCCAGTCTGCCTTTTTGTAATTCCATCTGGAGAGAGTGCTGCTCTCCCTGACGGCCTCATTTTGCACCACTAAAAAGACAGGTCGGTGGTCGCTGCCTCCAAGTTGTTTCCCAACAATACGTGTGATATTCCAATCCAGGTCTGGTGAATGGAAAGCAAGGTCTGGTGTAGATGTGGTATGCCATGATCTGGAATAGAATGTTGGTGGATCTGTTGCCTGGTTTAATAGTATAAGCCCATTGTCATCCTGCCAATTTTCAAGTTCTTCACCTCTCTTGTCCATATCTTCATAGCCCCAGCTCTGTGAATGGCTGTTAAAGTCTCCACATACAATTATTCTTTCTTTTAATGTAATTGTGTCTAGTGCTAGTGGGCGGTCACTCGGACAGTAGTAGTTTAGTAGATGGAAGTCTGTATTTCCTGTCCTGAGGTGCAGTATTTGATATTCCGCCCCATCCATATACACTTCAATCTGACATGCATTAATGTTGTTCCTTACAAGAGTCAGTATTCCGCCCTTTTGTCTGTTTTTCCTGTCAGATCGGTAGCACTGGTATCCCCTAATCTTCAAGGCTATGTCGTTGTTTAGATGGGTTTCCTGCAAACAGCATATGCTTACTTGTTCTTCATGCAGGATATTTTCTAATTCTATCTTTTTACTGTACCCATCTCTTTTGCTGTTGATGCCTTCAGCATTCCAGTGCATTATTTTGAGTGGTCTTATTTTGGGTTGGCCAGTAACTCTATTCTCTCGCCCCCTGACTCCACAGAGCGATTGAGAAGGACATCCAGTAATATAGGTTGGGCCCTTTCGAGGCTGAGGGCCCGGCGCTGCACCTGCCTGAGTGTCCATCACAGGGCGAGTGCCATATCGATTTGCAGTTATAGGCATGCTTCCCATTGGCGTGAGTGCGTGGCATCCTGATTTTTGTAGTGCGCCTTTTGGCTGGTTGCCTCCGACTTCAGCACTTAAAATTGCTAGAGCAGACTGTGGTCTTGCACGGGTGTAGGAAGGCCTGGCCAGTCTTGGTTTTCAGTCCCTGGTGACTGTTAAGCCCCATCCCCACGACAAGGAGCTGGCCTTGATGGGGATTTCACATCTGAATTGTATATATATATATAATACCTCATTTCAATTACAATAAATGCATACACATTAATTAATAGGACACATATTTCTAATGTAAGATTTGAATACATAAAACCTCACTGCATAGTAAAATATCTACTCTTTTATGTTGTTGTGTGGTCTCAGATCTGGTAGATCATGGGAGAGAGCCTTAATTCTAGCACATGCCACCTCTATTAGTGAATTAAAACAGTTAAATATTTAAAGTATGTTTTGCATTCTCATAATCATTGATTGTAGCTGTATATTATAATGAAATAGGAAGCATAACATGAGCAATAAAATAATTAGCTAAAATATTGATAATTTTGCATGTTTCCTTGCAGGCCTGATAACATAGATGTATGCAAATTTGGTTAAAGAAACCATTAAGCAGGGAACACTAACTGTTGGATATTAGTGTCAACTTTAAAGATCATGGCTTCTGGAATAATTAAAGGTTGGTTGTGTTTATGTAAAATACTTGATTGAGGCTAACATTATTAGTTTAGATTTAACACATGTTCTAAATGATAAATCAGAGTTAATATTTGTAATTTTTTGGTGATAAATGAGTTGTCTTATTAATAATTAATTATATTGGTGTTTTTCTTGTTCCCATAATATCCGGTTCTTGGTTTTTGTTGTTTGTTTGTGGTGTCAAGTGTTTTTCCATCTATTATTTTGTTGGCCTATGCAATCTTGTCAAAGGTGTAGATCATCATTTCCCAAAGAGGGCGCTACTGTCCTTTTGGGGGTACTGGAGGGATGTAGGAGAGCTGTAGCAACCTATAGTGCATTTACGATGGCGGTGAATACTAATAAGGGGCGGTGGAAGCATAAAGTCATCTTCTTTTCTTCCTCATTTGCCTTTCTGCGTCGAGGGGAAATATAATTTTGAGATCTTTTACTTTTCTGTTGGTCTTTGCTGTTATGTTTCCTAGTATTTCTAATATTCTTTTTCATGGTCAGCCCTTGGATCTGGTGTTCTTGCAACATTTATCGAAGGCTCATTGTATTTTGATCTTTCTGGCTTATCTATTGGTCTTTTGAGCTGTAGCCGGCCCATAGGGCATAGACCTAGATACTCTTTCTCTTATCTAAATTTTTATTCTAGCAGTTTTCAATCCTTCTAACGATATTTTATAAAATCTCGCCACTTGTCTCTGTTCTGTGCAAGCAACTCTGTCTCATTGAGGGAGCCAATTCCTGCTACTCTTGCCTCTCTGATCAATGTTCTTCTTAGTGTCTCTCTGGGTCGACCTCTTTTCCTCTTACTTGTTGTTTCCCACATGTCTTTTCTGGCTTATCACATCACCAAACCTTTTTAACTGTTGTTTCTTTGTGTACCCTATGGTGGGATTTATTCCTAGCCTTTTTCTCAGTTCTTCATTTCTCATCTTATCTCTCAGGCTGTTTCCTGTCATTCATCTAATTAGTAGCACACCATTTGGAACGAAGATTGTATTGTAGAGTGCCTGTTTTGCTTCTATAGTTATTTTCTTGTTGGACAATAGTGGTGATAGCTGTCCAATGATTTGACAACCTTTGTTGCATCTTGAGTCTATTTCTGCTGCTTGTGAATTGTAGTTTGTCACTAAACTTCAATGATATTAAAATTCTTTCACTTGCTTTGGTTGTCTGCCATCCACCATTATGTTGATGTTCTGTTTCTCTTTTGCAATATTCATGACTTCTGTTTTGTTGATGTTGATTCTAATGTTGTTTTGAGTGCCTGTGCTGTTCAGTCTATTTAAATGTTTTTGTAGGTCTTCTATTTTACAGTGTATTGGTGCCTGTCGTAAGTCTCCACTGTCTCTGATGGGTTGGCTAACTTACATATCTTGTCCATGTAGGTAATAAACAGTAGGGCAGATAATATGCACCCTTGTCTTACTCATGATCTACTTCAATGTGATCTGTGCAGCCTGCTGCTGTTCTGACTGCAGCTGCTGTTGATGTAGAGGCTTTTAATTAGGTTGATTGGATGTTGACTTACTCTGAATTTTGTTAGTATCCCCCATAGTTCTCTGTTTACTCAATCGAGTGCTTTTCTTGGTCAATCTATGTGCAAAATTTAATTGTGTTCTCTCGTCTATTCTGCTAGCGGTTTGGGGGGGGGGGGGGGGGAATAGTGTGCCAGTACATCCTCTATTTTTTCATAACACCTTTTGAGAATCACTTAACTAGTTCTATTATTGCTGCCTTTATTTCTCCATATTGGTACAATGATTGCCTGTTGCCAGTCTTCTGGGGCTTTTTGTTGGTGCCATGCTGCATTGAATATTCTGTGCAGCCATGTCACTCCTGTTTCTCTTGCTGCTACTATATTTCTACTGGTATGTTATCTATCCCCAGTGCTTTATCTTTTGGTGCATATTTGATTACTTCTTCGATTTCCTCTTTTATGAAGTTGGGTTCAGTGTTTGTGCATTATAGCATGGTTTTTTGTGTGTGTTATTGGTAGTAGGTGCCATGTTTAATGTCTTCAAAATATTCTTTCTGTCTCTGTTGCATATGTTGATTATTTGATATTGGCTATCTGACCTTGTCATTTATGAGCTCAGTAGGATCATGTTTAAGTTTTTTCTATTTTTTTAATGAGTAAAAGTGAAAGGCATAATTTTTTGACCATTTCAATTTTGTTAAATTTATATATGGAGTCAGTCTATGTTTTTGTTCTTGGGGCGCCAGTGTTTATAAGTTATATTAATATCTTACGAGCCACTTAATTCACAACTTTTAATCTTTCATACTAATATTGAACAGCTATATTTGTTTATACAATAATATAATGTTATAATTTCTGTGAGTAAAAGTAAATGTCATAACTTTTTTACCGTTTCGATTTTGTGAAATTTGACTTGGAAGTTGAACCATATTTTTGTGCTCATGTCGCAGTTAAAGCAACAGTCATAAACACTGGGCTATAAGGATGACAGTTGTTATTTTAGCAAATTTGCTAAATGAACTGAAGCAACAGACACCACAATGTCGGCAGCATTACATAAACAACTATTTTATAGCAGAAAGGTGGGAAAAGATAATGAAAGCTGCATAGACAGCAATCCTGAATGTAAGTAGAAACATAGAAACTTTTGTCAGGGGAACGGCTTCAGTTGTATCATTTTGTGGTCTCATTTCCGTCATTGTTACTTATGTAATTTCAGCTAAAGAACATGTTCCCAACAGACGTGACTGATAGGAAAAATAAGGATTTATCTAATTTCAAGCGCTAAAAGAAAATCTTGTGAAACAGCCAACATTGGCAAGATTCTTTTCTGTAGCATCCAAACAAGGTGATGACGTGCTGGCCCATAATATATCAGATATATTTCCCTGGGCACGTAAAAGTTCATGGCAATGAAATGACTGCCATCATGCAGGGGACATTAATGACATTAACAATGGACAAGAATGATATTGTAGGGGTTTTTAGGAACCACCTCTCGCAGGAAGGTGACAACAAAGTGGAGGATAACCCACATGTCAAAGGAGTGGTGGAACACAGCACCATGACGGGCAAAAGAAGGAAAGCATCCTCAGTGGAGCACAACACGCTTAATAAAAGCAGGTCAGGAAAAACCATTAGATGAATACTTCAATGGTTGTTGAAATTGGCAGCAGTTGATATGGGAGTACCCTGAGTGCAGTGATGAGGGTCCAAACTAAAGACTAATGACCCTTAAAATATTTATATACATATATATGTTTATATTTATGTCAGAAATTTGTTTTAGATTCTCATTTATAACATGTGCCTCGATTTTTACATTTTAGATATGCATCAGCTTGGGATTTATGAAAGATGAAAATAATAATTTGTTGTTAATTCACAGATGAAATTACTGAAACTGAACAATCACTGTCTCTAAAAGAAGAAATTTTGTCCCCACTAGAAGAGAGAAATGGATCTAGACAAAATAGTGTGAGAAAAAGATATTTTGAGGTTTGTAAAATCTTGTCTCTAGACTGTCCAATGTAAATTGTTTTAGGAATGTATGGACACCCAAGCTTTTTGCCATCCTTTTATAGTTACATTGTTTTTAATGGCAGACATACGAACATGACCTTCATTTATGGTTACACTGTATGTCTTTTCATAACAGGCATATTAACTTGTCCTTCCTTTATGGTTATACTGTTTGTCTTTTCATGGCAGACATTCAAACTTGTCCTTCTTTGACAAGTCAAGTGTTGAGAATGCAACTTTCCACCATCTAGAGTTGATATGCAGTTTACGTCAACACATTGAGTGTTGTTCCAAGGCCGTTTGACGTTGGAATTGCTTGACGCAAATTATTTACATGTTACAACTCATTAATGTGGACTCTGCCAAGTCAACCTAAATTTTCACTTTTAGGGATTTTCACACAGTGTTTCGTTCGTTGTAGGCTGCATTCACTAGAGTAGGTAGAATATATGGGCACATCCATTGTTGTGTGTGCAACGTCATCATAATGGCTCATCATATATCCCTAGTACGCTAATATTGACATTGCAGGAAGATCTTACGGTCTGTTGTTTGATGTGCGACAGGGATAATCTGACGACTAACTGTGTTTCATGTGTTTGGGTTTGGCATCAAAAACAATGTCCTAACATCCTCAAGTGCTATACATTTGAAAAAAATATGACGATCATCATTTTCAGGAGGACATGAACTTCCGGTCAATATGGTGGATAGGCGGCAGGAACCATTGAAGGTTATGTCTGAAAAGTGTTCCTTATTAAAGTTCCTCATATTCCAAGTCCGGCTTGTTGCAGGAGCTACTGAGTTAAGTGCTCTGTGCACACAGCGAGCTGTGTGTTTTATCTGTTTTGATTGTGTTTCGATATTCCGATTGTTTACGATGAATGATGATGTCGTATGACAAGGAACAGTTGGCTGTGTTCACTTTATGTGCTGTTTCACCGTATGTTTTTTGGCGTGTGCTGAGACTGCTATGATGGGATCTACAGCTACCTTTCTTTGTTTGGGAGATGATTTAGTAATTCGGATGATTCCACTGGCACGGGCGGTTGAGCAATTATGGATTTTAATTTGTTTGCAGTGATACCAGGGCCTTCCATAACAATAACATTACAACCTTGTCCTGTCTTTATGGTTACACTGTGACTTTTCATGACAAACATATGAACTTGTCCTTTTTTTTTATGGTCACATTGTCTTTTTCTGGCAGACATGAATGTTGTCCTTTTTTATTTAAAATACAGCTTTTTGTTGCAGTTTGTCGTTTTGTGGCATATTGTTATGTCTCTTAAAATTATTTGTGGAATTATCAAGTGTTTCTTCTTCATTTGCATTTGCTAGGTGACTACTGGTCTTCATCATCCACCCTTTGGTGGACATTAAGTGAACATAGGTGTGCTGTGCTATGGTTTACAGCAAGTTGTGATATCTGTGCTTTTTGACCCAATACATCAGTTCATCACCACAAAATTATAGGGTTCTGTGATGCCTTCCCTCTGATACCTACTTGCTTTGCCAGACTGATACTCTGTTGCCAGGTCCAGTTCTGGGAAGTGGAGTAGAATCTTGATCAGTTTTAGTCCACAGATCCCAGCACAAGCAGTCAGCTATGAGTTGTTTACCACATATACTATTGCTGTTGGACATCTTGGGCCTTAACTGATTGTTTCAACACTGAGCAAGACATTGGGGAATTGTGACTGTTTCTCTTAAATGTGCATTTTTCTTTCAGAGGCCATCCGAAGATTCTGGTGTGTCACCAAGAAAAGCAGCAAGAAAAGGAAATCTGGAAAGTAAGAGAATGTTGATGAATAAATAAAAGTGTATCTTGAGACATCGCAATACAGATCGTAAAACAAGTTTCCACTGCATATAACACTTCTGTGAAATGGGTGTTAGTTGATTACAATGATCCAATATGTACCCATCATGTTTGGCTTCTTTTTTGAGTACGTTGAAAGTAAGAATGTGAACACTTTTTTGCACTTTCGAGTTATCTTTTGAGTAAATGAGGCCAATTAATAACCAAATAAAATTAGGAGAAATACCTCTACTAGGCGTACAATCTTACATATATCTGGGCAGTAACATAGATAAAAAGGGAGGAACAGAAAATGATACCAAAATAAGGATATCAAAAGCAAGAGGAGCTTTCGTTGCACTGGGAAACATAGAAATCCAAAGAAATTAGGTCAAATACAAAAATTAAAATTTTCAACTCAAATGTTAAGGCAGTCCTATTATATGGCTGTGAAACATGGAGAACAACAAAATTAACAATCATGAAGATACAGACTTTCATTAATGGATGCTTACGCAGAATAAAAGGATGGAAATGGCAGGACAAAATCACTAACATAAAATTATGGAAATGTACCAGGCAAATACCAGTGGAAAAGGAGATATAGTGAAGACGATGTCGCTGGATAGGACACACACTGCGGAAGCCAACTGAGAGTATTACACAACAGGCCCTTTTTTGGAATCCCCAGGGGAAAAGACAAAGAGGAAGACCAAGGAATTCTTGGAGAAGACAGATAGAAGCAGAGATGAAGATGATGGGGAAGACATGGAATGATCTTAAAAGAATGGCTAAAACAGATCAACTTGGAAAGTGTTTGTTGAGGACCTATGCTCCACAGGGAGCTAAAAAGGTAGAAGAAGAAATGAGGCCAATTAATCTTTTTTTTTTTTTTTTGATAGCTTATCCATCATCAGGCGCCATGATGGTTGGCATAGACGATCAACTCTCTTCACATCTCTCAGTCCTTCATGCATACATAATTTCAGTGCAGCAGGTGATCTTTTATTATACCATTTGTATAAGCTGTTCAATATTTTTTCTCTTGGTTTTCTTTGGCTCTTCTTTCCATTCATTTTGCCCATTGTTAAAGTGTTCTCAATACTTTCTTTTCACTTGGAAATGCCCAATAAATGTAAATTGTCTTTTCCGTATGATTTTGATTATATTTTTGGTTTCTCCAGCTCTTTTAAACATTCTTCATTAGTAATCTTTGCTATTTATGGAATTCGTAGCATAATTCTGATAAACCACACCTCAGCTGTCTATAAGGTTCTTTGTGTTGTCTTGCTTATCATCTATGACTCACTTCCATAAAGAAGAAGTTCGATGAAGCACTTTAGGGCATGTTTTCTAATATTAATTGACAATGGTTTGTTACAAAAGATGTTTTTATTGCATATACAGGCACAAATAAAGCATGTTGTAATAAAAAAGTAAACTTTAATCTGGTAAATTTTATGTTGTAGTTGGGTACAAATAGTGTTAATTGCTGCTACTTTCTTTGGGCATATTGGTCATATGAAAAGGGGTATCTGATACATTCACTGCAGCTAATCCTCCAGTTAAAATTCTCACATAAAGAAACACAGAATTTGAAATTAATAAATTAAGATAAGTCACAGATAATGAACAAAAGAATGAGTGGACAGGGAAGCAGAAACAGAAGTATAAAGAAACATATTAGCTAAAAAAAAATGTTTAAAGAAGTATAGCAATATCTGCAGGGCACTGAAGCTTTCAGCATCATAGAATAAAGATGAATATGAAGGCATTAATTGTAAAGAAAGTAAACAATTTGGATTGTTCGAAAGAGGTTCAGATTTATTAAAAAATATTTTGTCATTTCAATTTTGTATTTAAAATGTATTCATATATCTTCAACAGATATTCTTTGTCCAGAGATGCCTGATTTGCTATTTATTGAGGTAATGTTCTTGCCATTCTTTTAAGATCATTCCATGTCTTCCCCATCATCTTCATCTCTGCTTTCACCTGTCTTCTCCAAGAATATTTTGGTCTTCATCATTGCTTCCTCTCTTGGGGATTCCAAAAAAGGGCTTGACATGTAATGCTGTCAGTTGGCTTCCGCAGTGTATGTCCAATTCAGCATCATCACCAATGTCGTTGGGAGCCTTGGTAGCCTAATCGGGAAAAACCACCCTACTGGGCTACCGACGTTCAGACAACCTGTGTTCGATTCCCGCTGGAAGCAGTGTGAATTGTACTCGTGGTTGGGGAAAAAAAAAATATCCCAGCGGTCAACCTAGCCGCTGTCAGAAATTGGTACTCGGGTAGTATTCTGAGAAGATGATGAATGCTGCTTTGCATCGTGAGTTTCGATGCTTGAAGCAACACTTTCCAGGAGTCTTTGAACACTTCTGGATAGGCGACCGAGCAGATTTGGCTGAAAACTCGCGTGCTAAGATGCTGATTCAAGTTTTGTAATTTACTTTACCTTTATCATCGTCTTCATTGTATCTCTTTGTCCATTGGCATTTGACTGGTACATTCCCTAATTATTTAATGACATTGTCCTGCCTTGTCCATCCTTTTATTGTGCTCAAACATCCATATACTGCACATAGGGACAGACTAACACCAGGCTCTGCAACAATGTCTGGCGCCTTCAACTGCTTAGTTGACAAGACATTAAGGTGAGGGTGAAATAAGACATTTAACTTCTTCTTCTTCTTTCCTTCCTCATCTGCCTTTCAGCGTCGAGGGGAGATATTATTTGCGGTCTTTTGCTCTTCTGTTTGCCTCTGCTGCTGTTATGTTTCCTAGTACTTCTAATATTCCAACAATCCATTTTTTTCACGGTCGACCCTTGGGTATGGTGTTCTCACAATGTTTGCTGAAGGCTCGTTGCGTTGTGTTTTAATCTTTCTGCCGCGTCACGTGGCCAAACCATTTTATCTGTTGTTTCCTTATATATTCTATGCGGGGGCTATTCCTAGCTTTTTTCTCAGTTCTTCATTTCTGATCTTATCTCTCAGACTGTTTCCTGTCATTCGTCTAACACATTTCATCTCAGTAGAGGTTATTTTCTTATTGTTCTTGCATATAGGGTCCAGGCCTGGCATTGGTAGCACAACGTTGGGATGAAGATTAGATATCTAACAGTATTAACCATTAATCTCAAGGAAACTCCTGTGCCAGAACGTTCATTTAAACATAAATTTTTTGTTGTTGCAATTAATTAGCAAATAGCAGCAAGCAGTATAATCTAGTTACTAGAACAATGGAGCAAAGATGAAGAGCACAGGGGCTGAGAGCTGTTAATGACTCACAGCTGGCTTCTTTCATCAAGATCAGTGAACCAGAGCTTATCAAGATCCCACTTCACCTCCTCACATGGATTTGAAAAAAGATAAACCCGTCCTGCCAATTGAGAAAGGATTGAAGAGGGAAAACAAACTCAGTACTAAAAAATGCAATATTGAAGTCAGATGCATTGGGCCAAATGGTGTAGATATGACAGCTTGCTGTAAACCGTGCTACAATGTAACTACATCATTTAAGGCCCTTTTAAGGATAGATAATGGAAAAAAGTAATTTACATGCAAAAGCTGTAGAAAAGACTAGAACAAATTTGAAATGTCATTTATTTTTTACCACGGAGGATATTATAACAAATATTTGATTTAGGAAATTTTTGGGTCGGAAATACTTATTTTTGACATTTTTTTCTGGACTGAAGCAGCATTGTGCATAATATTGCAGGTATTGTATTTGCTGGGGAATTTGTGGATTTTCTGCCCATCTAAGTCTCTTTTCTTATTAAGGTGGGTATTTGTAACAAATATGAGCAGGGCTGTGAGTCGGAGGTCTTCATTGGTTATCATAATTTGTCATGCATGCTTCTTTCTGTGCACAATGTTTTCATTCTTTGGCTGTTTCATTCGCCCACAAAGTGGGTGTGGTTGCAATTTGTCACTAGTTTACGGTTTTATAGCCACAATAGCTGTGCCTTTCCACCTGAGTTATCCATCTTCAGCATGGGTAGATTTTTTTATTGCTGAACAATTTTGCCAGGGAATGCTGCCATTTTGGCCTACTCTTTGACTTTTAGCTGCCTAGGGTTCTTTAATGTGCACTCAGGGCCTCCTCATATTCACTGTTATGCAAGACAGCAGACATTGGATCTCTTTAGGAGAAATAAAAAAAAAAATATTAAAAAAATTATGTGGCTAAAGCTTTATGTAATAAATGAATGATAAAAATCTGAACGACGTTTTAGCTCAATAGGCCTTCAGCAGGAATAAACAAATATTTATGTATGTGTGTTGTTTGTTTGTTCCTGCTGAAGGCCTATTGAGCCATATCATAGTTCATTTATTACGTAAAGCTTTAACCACACCGTTTTAAAATAATTTTAAAAAATATTCTCCTTTACAATCAGCTTTGCTGCAGCTTCACATTTGTATGCATTTATATAATTGGATTTCTTTGCCTTGACCCTTTGTTAGATTTCTTTACCTGAAACTGGGGAGGATAAAGCCATGAAGTTTCAAAGAGAAATATTCTCACCACCTATAGTTGTTTGGAGTCACGATAGCTCAGTGGTTAGTGAACTGGACTACAAAGGACAAGAGGTAGGGTTCGATCCCAACCAATGGCATCCGGTTCCCCCAGCCTTTAATGGGTACCGGATTTTTTTCTGAGAAAGTAAAGCAGCACGGGCGTAATACCGACCACATTACCCCAAAAATCGTGTGCCGGAAGGTCTGTAAAATTTATGGTCACTAACACCATATTCCCTATAAGCCACTTGGCGTGACGGGGGTACTTTACTTTACTTTTTTATAGTGGGTTGCAAACCCTGGACCTTCTTGTTCAGAGATTGATGTCTTGTCACTAGATCACCAACTTCCAAAATGGAAGATTCTTGTAGAATATATATGGAGTGTCTGTTTTGAACAGGTGGGGTCTGTTTTGGTGCTCCATAGTAACCGGTGGTAATGTGACCTATACTGTGAAGGTGTGTGCTGAGCCCACTGTGTTCTGTTCTGCTGAGTTTTTTTTTTATATATTGCCTTATTCTGGTGTTTTCCATTTCAGTTTTCTCAGTACCAGTTTCATGGCTTATTTCAGGAGTGTTTTTATTTCCTTGAACTCTGAGGTGGATTCAGCTGTTCAAAGTTTTGTCATGCAGTTGCAAGTTTGTTTATCTTCATATTTGCATGAATGTTGTTGATATCCACTACAGGACAGCAAACAAATGTTGCTCTTTACTTCAACTTGGTATCCTTTACATAGAAATAAAGCAACTTAGTTAGATATTGATGTTCTACTGTCTGGCACAAGTACTCATACCTTTTAGTCCTAGTAGTAAAACAAAACAAGATTTTCACTTATATTAGCTTTAAATAAATGTAAATCACTTCTGTTTATATATATGAGAACACAAACACACACACACACACACACACAGAGTGAGAGAGAAAGATAAAAGTATTCACCTTAAAACTTTTCACAGAAAGCAAATGAAAAACTGAGAGAATATCGAAAAGTGTTAGACAAAAAATTGGCTGCTATAGGACAAATGCCAGAGAAATGTCCAGTTGTGATTAAGGATGTCATTGATAACTTGAATCCAAGGAACAATGAATTTAAGGCCATTACAACAAGTGGTGAGTAGACTTGGATTGTTGTTTTATCAAACCATTTATCTTAATGCCCTCTGCAATCTTCACTGCTTCATTTTTTTCTTATTGATTTTCCCTCTTTCTCTGTCAACCCTCGGTTGCAATGTCAATCTGTGGTTGATGTGTTTACAATACCATAATAAAAATTGCTACCACTTAAATGGAGCCTTTTAAGCTAGAAATAAGCTATAAAAATAGTTTTTTTTTTTCTTCTAACTTTTTAACACCCAGGTGTGTGTTTACACTGGGAACTTGGATTTCCTGTTTAAGGTTGATATTTGGTCTGAGGGGTTGAGTGTGTTAAAATGTCTATTGGTACAGACACGGTAAGTCCATCAGTATGTTCAGTTCTCATAGTGTTATGTGCTTAATTTCCTTTGTTTGATGTCAGCCGATGACCGAGGACATTTCCCTGGTGACAGTGAAAAAAAAAAAAAAAAAATCTACCATTTACTTGAAAATTTGCGAATTTTACACATCATATGAGATCATAATTCACAAAATCAGAAAGAAAAAAAATCTAACAATGGAAACAAATTAAGCACTTAGGGGTCACCGGAAGTGGTAATTAGGGGGGGGGGGGGTTGGAACATGGCAAAATGTCAAATTTTAAAGGATTTGTATTTTGATGCAGTAATTTTTACTATGGTATTGTAATGTAAGGTTAAGTTACTTTGCCATCATTGTTCTCTTCTTTATAATCACTGATTATCTGTTTGATAATATCTGTTCTTTTATTAACCATCACATATCCTAAGGTGTGTACTGTTTATAGTTTTACTTAGTATTTTAGGTAGTTTAGCTGGTGGTGTGCTGTAATGCTAGTTTATCATGGCAATCATGGTGTCATGGAGTGCGGGTTCAATCCTGCTTTGGGCTGTCTGTTGTTCTTTGTATTTTCTGCTATTGATTGTTTGTGGGTTTTTCAGCATGTTGTGGACGCATCTGTCCCCCTGAAATTAGTCAGTGATCTGTCGCCTCGGAAGTTTCCATCCATCATCATCATCATGTACCCTGCCGGTTGGCGTAGGCAATCATGTCCCTCCACAATCTTCTATCTACAGTGCATCGTATCAGTTCTGTTGTTGACTGTTTTCCATGCCATGACACCAAGCTATCCAGTATTTTCTCTCTTTGAAGTCCGCGATCTCTCTTTCCTTTTATTTTGCCAGTTGTAACCAAGTATTCCAACTTTCCTCTTCTCATGATGTGCCCAAAAAATGTTGATTGCTTCTTTCTGATGTTTTTTAAGAGCTCCCTTTTTGTGTTGGCCTCTTTGAGAACTTCCTCATTGGTCTTTTTATCTGTCCAGAGAACTTTCAACATTCTTCTGAGAAATCCCATCTCTGTGGCCTCTAACCGTCTTTTCATGTGTTTGTCTACTGTCCATGATTCGCTTCCGTAGGTCAGAATTGGTTCTATATAGCACTGATGAACTCTCTTTCTCATTTTTATTGACATAGATTTGTTGCATAAGATATTTTTCATTTTCTTAAATGCTATTTTGGCCTGAGCTATTCTGCTTTTTATTTCTTTGGTGCATCTCCCATCTGATGTAATTATTGTGCCCAAGTATTTGAAACGTTGCACTTGTTTTAGATTTGTCTCGTTTATTTTTATGCTACATGATGGTGATGATTGTTTCTTTGATATAACCATTACTTCTGTTTTCTTACTATTCAGACTGAGACCTTTCTTGTTGCTTTCTTCTACTATTATGTCTATCATTTCTTGTAGTTCGTTCTCTGTCTCTGCTATTAAGACTGTGTCATCCGCATATCGCAAATTATTTATGTTGTGACCGTTGACTTCAATTCCTTTTTTGTCTACTATTGATCTCATAATATATTCGCTGTAAAGTGAAAACAAGTCCGGTGACAGAACACAGCCTTGTCTGACTCCTTGTTTTATATATTGGAATTGTCCTGTTTGGTTGTTAATTCGTATAGCTGCTGTTTGTTGCCAGTACATATTTTTTATGATTCGCAGATCCTTGCCATCAATGTTTAATTTCTCCAGCATATTGATTATTTCCACATGCTTTACTTTGTCAAATGCTTTCGTGTAGTCTATAAAGCACATATATAGATCTTTTTTTACCTCTATAGATCTTTCTATCAATGTCTTTAAGATGTATATTGCGTTATTGGTGCCCTTTCCTTCCACAAATCCACATTGTTCCTCACTTATTTCTGGTTTTATTTTGTTCCTTACATGTCTCATGATTATTCCATTCATAATAATTTGTAATTCATTATTATTTGTCATTATTTAGGTTACGCTGTGATGAATGACAAAAGAAATAGAAAATGAATTAGATGCATTCAAAAATAAATGCCTGAGGAAAATACTTTGTATGTCATGGAATGAATTCAAAACTACTGCAGAAGAACGAGAAATGTTCATGTATCCAACAATATAATTTAGAATCAGGAAAAGAAGGTGTGCACTTGTCAGACATGTGATGAGAAGAGACAACAAGATTTATTGCAAAGCAAGCCCTTGAATTGTTTTCTTGAAAACTTTGAATTTTTGCACTATCTGCCATCATGAAAAGAACAATAGATAGATAGACAATCATTAAAGTTATTGGGAAACTTTACATCATTGGTAAAGTAAATAGCAATTGAGCTTTTTCTGTAATAAAGGTAATAGAGGCTTAATTAGATGATCATAGCTGCAATGATTGTCAAGAAGATAATTACTGTTAAAGATGAAAGCGATAATAGCTATCAAATGTTAAAGGAAGTTAAATATCACCATAGAGAGAAAAGTATAAATTATTAAAATAATAATAAAAAAAAAAAAAAGGTAAAATGCCCCGTCATGCCAAGTGGCATATAGGGAATATGGTTATAGTGACCATAATTTTTACAGACCTTTGGCACATGATTTTTGGGGTAATGTGGTCAGTATTACGCCTGTGCCGCTTTACTTTCCCTGAAGAAAATCCGGTACACATTTAAGGCTGGGTGAACCCGAAACCATGTCCTTTGTAGTCCAGTTGACTAACCTCTGAGCTATCACGGCTCCCAGAAAATAATTTAACTTAGACCAAATCATTATGGAGAGAAAGTCTCTAGTATGACAGAAATATTGAACACTGAATCTTAGTTCCTAAAAAAAAATTGTAATCAAGAAATATAAATGTTTTATATATAAAACAATAGATAATATTGAGCTGTTAGAAAATAAATGATAGTTTTTACATAATGGTCTGTAGGACCATACAGGCGCATTAAACAATAAGAATCAAAATACCTAGAGACTTTTAAATTGTGAGGGTCTTTGCAATAGGAAAAGAGTAAGCTTGGCAGAAATAAAAGCTGTCTGAACAACTGATTAAAAGAAGTTAGATATAAGTGTGCTTTCACAAAGTTAGATATAAGTGTGCTTTCACAAAGTTAGATATAGGTATGCTTTCACAAAGTTAGATATAGGTGTGCTTTCACAAAGTTAGATATAAGTGTGCTTTCACAAAGGTAGATATAAGTGTGCTTTCACAAAATTAGATACAGGTGTGCTTTCACAAAGTTAGATATAAGTGTGCTTTCACAAAGTTAGATACAAGTGTGCTTTCACAAAGTTAGATACAAGTGTGCTTTCACAAAGTTAGATATAAGTGTGCTTTCACAAAGTTAGATATAGGTGTGCTTTCACAAAGTTAGATATAAGTGTGCTTTCACAAAGTTAGATACAAGTGTGCTTTCACAAAGTTAGATACAAGTGTGCTTTCACAAAGTTAGATATAGGTGTGCTTTCACAAAGTTAGATATAAGTGTGCTTTCACAATGTTAGATATAAGTGTGCTTTCACAAAGTTAGATATAGGTGTGCTTTCACAAAGTTAGATATAAGTGTGCTTTCACAAAGTTAGATATAAGTGTGCTTTCACAAGGTTAGATACAAGTGTGCTTTCACAAAGTTAGATACAGGTGTGCTTTCACAAAGTTAGATATAGGTGTGCTTTCACAAAGTTAGATATAAGTGTGCTTTCACAAAGTTAGATACAGGTGTGCTTTCACAAAGTTAGATATAAGTGTGCTTTCACAAAGTTAGATACAGGTGTGCTTTCACAAAGTTAGATATAAGTGTGCTTTCACAAAGTTAGATACAAGTGTGCTTTCACAAAGTTAGATACAAGTGTGCTTTCACAAAGTTAGATACAAGTGTGCTTTCACAAAGTTAGATATAGGTGTGCTTTCACAAAGTTAGATATAGGTGTGCTTTCACAAAGTTAGATATAAGTGTGCTTTCACAAAGTTAGATATAAGTGTGCTTTCACAAAGTTAGATACAAGTGTGCTTTCACAAAGTTAGATATAAGTGTGCTTTCACAAAGGCTGAAGGAGATGATTAACTTGAGACATTTCTGGCTTACTTGCAATGTAAGATATGAAAGTCTTCTACAAAGGATATTAGATGTCAGAATTTAAAAATACCAATAAATTCTATACCATACAAAACATATCAAAAGAGGAGATTGAAGAAAGCATACATAAAAAGAGTAGATGGAATAAACCATACAAAACATATATAAAAGAAAGGAGATGGAAGAAAACATACAAAACTTATATAAAAGAAAGGAGATGGAAGAAACCATACAAAACATATATAAAAGAAAGGAGATGGAAGAAACCATACAAAACATATATAAAAGAAAGGAGATGGAAGAAACCATACAAAACATATATAAAAGAAAGGAGATGGAAGAAACCATACAAAACATATATAAAAAGAGGAGATGGAAGAAGAACCCGTGGTAGACTCAGAGTAAGATGGATTGACAACATCCGATAAATGCTACATCAACAATTGACAATGGTTGGAGCTGCAAAAATAACAAGAACTCGAGCTTTGTATCCCACCCAATACCCAAAGGGGTATAAGACGAAGTGAAAAGAGAGAGTGAGAGAATTTTTATAAAAAAATAAAAAAAAAGAGTGACAACAGTTAAGAGTGATTACTTTATTGTTCAAGCATGTTAAAACTGAATGAATGAGACTTATTTTGACCTGAAAAGAACAAGGAGTGACATGATCACTTGATTTTGATATTAGTTTTCAAAGTAATTAATCAGGTAATGATGTTGGTAAAATTAAGGTTTTTATATTTTCTTATTAATTTTGCCAAAATTGTCTTTGTATGTTTGAATGTTGTATTATGTTTATGGTGAACACCGTTTGAGTTGTTTAGTTTTCTTAAATTCAAGATCTTATTAAAGGTTGACTGCTATTGATTACAATCTTTTCTGCCTCCTACTTCAATACAATATTTTACTAGACCATTATTTCATCTCTTCATTTATATTTTTTCTTCTTTTGTTTCTACTTTCTCACTTACAATACATTCATTCTACTGTTATTAGTCCATCTCTAGATCATTTCCGTCTAATTTTATTAATCTCTTGTCACTTGCCTTTAGCATCTTCTTCTATTTTGATATTTAGAGAATCATTCTGTCATACTCTTTTATATATGTAAGTTTTTTTATGAGTTAGATTTTGATCTCTCACAATTTGTGATTATTTTCTTTGCCTTAGAACCTTTTTGGCTTACTTTCCTTTTCATGATACTTTATTTTAGTGTATAGTTTTAGTGCATTGCAATATAAAAACATGCAGTCAATTTAGGCTCTTTCACATTTTTTTTTTTCCCTCATTTGCCTTTCAGCATCCAGAGAAGATATAGTTTATTGAGATCTTTTGCTCTTTGGTTGGCCTCTTCAGCTGACATGTTTGCTAGCGCTTCTAGTATTCTATTCATCCATTTTCTGACATGCCAGACTTTGATTGAGTAGCTAGAGAAATTGTTTCAACATTTATTCTACTTAAAAAAATCTTTTTCTTGTTGTTTAAACTTTGTCAACTTAAATGTTTTTCATTTCTTTGTCAAAGGTGGTGATGATGATGATAACAAGACTAGTAAATCTGATGTACCAGTAGACAACGGTGATGAAACTAATGAACACGACAACTCTAAGGAAACTCATGATGGTGATGACATGACTAATGTGCGTTTAGACGACCATGATGTAGATGATAGCTCTAATGAATCTCATGATGATGACAAGACTAGCGGATCTAATGTACGAGTAGGCAACCATGATGAAACTAATATAAATGACAACTCTAATGAAACTCATGATGATGACAAGACTAATGATTATGGCAACGCTAATGATGCTAACAATGATGGCGAGGTAACCTTCACACAGTAACTTGATGATAACATTTTATTTGAAAATGCTGCACATGCTACTCTTTAGAATTTCTGCCGCACACCCCCCCCCCCTTCCCCCCCCCCAAGTGATTCACAAATATGTACCATTATTACAGTTATTTTTGTAAAACATAAATTCACATTCTTAGCAAATTTAATTACTAATAAAATATAAAATTATAAAGCATGTTTATATATTTATATATAATATTTATTGTTAAAAGTAATAGAAACAATAATAAAACATGACAGTTGTTCAGTTTGTTTTGAGAAGCAAATAAATCCTCTATCATTTGGTTATTTTATGTTTCAGCACTTAAAAGAGTGTGAAGCTGAAGGTGAGAGACACATCATATTTTTTCTAAACCTTTCATCTTATTTGTTGACATTTGATGGGGGCTAAGTGAAAAATAGCTTTGTTTGACTGAAGAGTACTTGGCCTTGAAATTTCTGTTTTCTTTTTAGCAACAATTGATCCTTGTGACTTGAGACTATATCTTCTAGGTGCCATTAACAATTGTAATAAAAAGTACATTTTTCGCTATGTAGTCTTACTTCAGTTATATGTTGCACATAATATATATATATATATATATTATAAATGAATATATATATATATATATACCTGAAATTCATTTTAAAAGCTTTTGTCAATCTAAACTTTTAGAGACTCCCAAATCCAAACTAAAGATATATCAAATATGATGTACTTTTTGTATAGATCAGATTGCTGGAGGACACTAGAACAAACACCAAGATTGTTTTTAGTTCATTGTGTAACGTGCCTGAGGAAAATTCTCATGTTTTGGTCAAACAAAATAAATAGCCAGAATTACTCTGACAGTGCAACCAACGGTGGGATGTAAACAGTAGGATGATGAATTTTGGATAGGTCATCTGCTTGGAAGAGACCCACAAACACTCACAAGAGTTTGCATTTAATGAACACCAGAAGGAATGTAAAAGAGAATCAGATAAAAGACAACCTGTTGAAGGATGATGGAAACAGTGAGGAATATTGTGGAACAGACTTGGAGGGGCTCTCTAAAGAAGGGTCACAGAGATAGAGAAACCTTGTTTCTCTACAAGATATCACCAGTGATTGCATTGGTGGCCTGTGGCCAAAGAAAAAAGGAAGTGAAGAATTTGAAATTAGAATTGATGCATGTGTGTATTCTGTATTTTTATTTGGATGGTAACAATATCTGTGGCTACACATTTTCACTATGTGTCTGTCATTTTACACTTGTATCTCTATGAGCCAGTAACTGGATTGTGCACATTTTTCCATATGGGACACCATCGTGTGTGGGGGGGGGGGGGTGCCGCCAGGAAACACCTGCCATCACAATTTCCTGACTATCTGACAAATTTGGGATGGTATTCATCCTGTCCCAGTTAGTAGTGTAGTTCTAGTGTTTTCTTACACTTCTAGAGGTACAGTCTTCATCATGTCACAGGATAGTAGTTCTGGAGTTTTCTTACAATACTAGAGGAATGGTCTTCATCCTGTCACAATTAGGGTAGTAGTTCTGGAGTTTTCTTACAATACTAGAGGAATGGTCTTCATCATGTCACAATTAGGGTAGTAGTTCTGGAGTTTTCTTACAATACTAGAGGAATGGTCTTCATCATGTCACAATTAGGGTAGTAGTTCTGGAGTTTTCTTACAATACTAGAGGAATGGTCTTCATCCTGTCTCAGTTAGGGTAGTAGTTCTGGAGTTTTCTTACAATACTAGAGGAATGGTCAAAAACTTGATGGGGCCAGACGCATTTTATCATGATTAGCTTCAGAAAGTCATGCCTTGAAATGGTAGCTTTTGTTCTTTAAGATAAGATTTTGTCTGCTCGAATATGCTTTTTTACTGTAAATTCTCTGCCATCTAAGGTCTGCTGGCACAAGTTTAGTTATCAATAGTGGTATGGCTGCCAAAAGTACAAAGACATACAGGATTATTGGCTTACACCACTGGACAGGATATTTTATTTCTTATGATGGGCCTCTGAATTTCTTTTTGTGTGTGCTGTGCAGGCACACACATACACTCACACACACACATGTATTAGTTGGCGATTGAGCCAGCATCCAGTTAATTGCTGTCTCATGATCTAATGTTATAATGGCAGTAAATATATTACTTGTGCTAAAAGCATGCATATTCGAAATTTTATTCTTTTAAAGTAGAACCAACCAACGAGAAGGTAAACCTTCGTCGTAAGGTAAACAACCTACAGATGAGGCTAATTGATGCTGAAATAGAAGTCATGAATGAGAAGATCAAGTTCACTGAAAATTTGGCCAACACACATGTAGTAAGATGTCCTTGTTTACCAGTTTTGTTCTTTTTCTCTTATGTTTTTATATCCTGAAGCATTCACGCTAAAAGAGGAAGACCCAGGGAGACACTGAGAAGAACATTGATGAGAGAGGCAAGAGCAGCAGGAATCGGCTCCCTCAATGAGATAGAACTGCTTGCACAGAACAGAGACAGATGGCGAGATTTAATAAAATATCTTTAAAAGAAAACTGCTAGAACAAAAATTCATATAGGAGAAGGTGTATCTTGGTCTACGCCCTATGGGCCGGTTACGGCTCGAAAGGTCAATAGATAGATAGATAGATTCACGCTAATTTTTTTTGTATAACTGGCTAAGGATATATTTGTATATTTCAAGGATATTTGACACTAAAATTTACTTACTTGTTCTTTTATTATTTTCATAAATAAATCTGTATATGTTTATTTTATATAGTACATCTAAATTGAATAAAAGAAGTTATTGATATTTTATCTGTGGTAGAATAATTATATATTCTGCACTAGAAAGTGATGAATTAAACATTGGAATGCTTCTTCTCAAAGTAGACATAATAATTCTCAAACAAATGGGGAACTTGCAGTAGCAAAGTGGTTAGTGCCCTTGCTTACTGATCAGTTGGTTTTAGTGTCCACCTCAGAAACGTATTTGTTTTGTGAGAAAATAGGTTAGTCTGTAATGATAATATTTTGATTGCCATTGCCAAATGTGAACATTAAAATCATATTTTCCACACATGCCACAGGATGTGATAAAGTACCTTTTTTTTTTTTTTAAGTAATCCTAGCAAATAAGGTCTGGTGCGATAATTATCGCACAGTAAGCCTTATGAGCCACATGACTAAGATATTACTAAGAATAATCATGCAAAGAGTGCAAAACAAAATCAGTCCAGAAATTAGTGATGAACAGTGTGGTTTTGTTTGACGTAAAGGTACGAACAATGCCATATACATCATAAGATTTTAGTAGAAAGAGGTGAAGGAGGGAAACCTATCATAAGTTGACTATCTGGTCATCTATGAAGTTAAATTTATTCTCAAAGGGCAGTACCATGGAAGTAGAAACAGGATCGCTCAAAACACAAGGAGTATGGGTATTACCAACTGTCAAAGAGACCAAATTATCAGAGTGGTGCCTCTACACCTACCACAATGGAATCAGACATGACATGTACTCCAAACTCAAAATAGGTACCACCAGCCTGTGCCAGTTCACCCTAGCAAATATGACAGTAAAACACATTCTGCAAGACTTGTACACAGACTTAAGGAGAAAAACTCTCTCTACATTGGAAGTGAAACTATATGATGTAACTAAACCCTGAGACAAACAGCAGACTTCATAAAGCAGGCAGGCCTCCCAGTCTGAGTCATGATCGCAGCAGAAGAAGAAGAAACACAATTTTCAGGAAATCTTTACTATTTTATGCCGTAGATAAATATTTGGATATGAAGTGCCTTTAATGAATTTTTGAACATGATTAAAATTATCAGTCTTTTAAAAGCTGGCCAATTAGAATGCTTTGTTTTATTTTAAAATAAATACGAAAAGTGGGAGGTACGTTTTTTTAAAAGTGAAACGTGATTGTATGGTGCATAGAGTAAACCTTATGTTGTGAACAATATTGATATTGGTTCTCATTAGATGGTTGTTGTGGAAAACAAAGTCCCTGCACAACACAACACTGAGTTACTGCAGCTTATGCAGGACAAGCTGAAGGATGTCGCTGAGTCTTATTCAATTCTGAGGGAACTTGTTGTACAATTTCCAAAGTTCATGCAGTCTGTTATAAAAGACACAACAATGAAGGTCAGATACTGGTAATATTAGAGGAAGTTTTTACAATAATTGCAAGTTTAGCTTCAGGTTTATGTGCATGGCAAGATTATTTTGTTTTGTTAAAGATGTTTTGAAATATTTCACTAAAAGATGATAGACCGATGGCACAGATTAAATGTGACATGACATTAAAGTTACTTTTTGTCATTCGTATTCTTTTGTTTATTTCAGTTGTACATTTTCCATCACTGGTTATAGTATGTCCAAGGTAGTTGTAGTTCTGAACTGTCTCCAGGTCTATTCCTTCTATTTTTATATCCACTTGTGGGTTTTGAGTATTTTCTTTGTTTATGATCATAGTTTTAGTCTTTTTGATATTCATATCTAGTCCATATTTCTTGCTTGTCATGTTGATTTCATTAAGTAATTGTTGTAGATCTTTAGGATTTTCTGCTAGCAGTACAGTATCGTCAGCATATCTTAGGTTATTGATTATCTTTCCATTAATTTGTAGGCCTGGCATCTCTATGATGTTTTTAAAAATTTGCTCAGTGTATAGATTGAACAAGCTTGATGATAGGATGCATCCCTGTCTTACTCCTCTTTTTATATCAATGGGTGTAGAGTTCTCTTTGTTATATTTTATTATTGCTCTCTGCTGTTTGTTTTAGATCAATCTTCATTTATTTCTTGCTGTTATTTCATAAGATGTATTGGCATGATGTGTTGTCACAGTGATAGCTTGGTGTTGTGTCAGTCACAGTGATGGCATGATGTGTTGTTAGTCACAGTGATAGCATGATAGAAAAGTACAAACCCAGGCACTTAGGGTCATCACAGGAGCAATGAAATCAACACCAATATTGGAGATGGAGAAATTGTGGAGGATACCAGCAATGAGAGAACGGAGGGACACAAAGGTGCTGATACAGGCAGAAAAATTTGCATGCATGCCGAGACATCCAATGAAGGACCGATTCCAAAATCTTGCATTGGGACGACTTAAGAGAAGCAGTTTTATCCACCAAGCCAAGCGTATTAGTAGACAAACACCAGACATGCCAAGAGTTGTTAACCCCCTACTGCCCATGCCAGAACAGACTTCCTGGACAGAGGAATCAGGATTATCAGTTCAAATACGGACAGAAGTGAAAGGAATAGTTGACAAAGAGGAACAGAATAGTCTACAGCGAAAAACAATAACTCTCAGTTTCCTGGATGAAAAATACCCACAAGACCTATGGATTCGTGTGTATACAGATGGATCAGCACAGAATGCAGTAAAAAATGGGGGAGCAGGTGCATATATAATAGAGTACCCAAATAACGCTAGGGATATGAGTAAAATAGCAACAGGGAAATATTGTCACAACTATGATGCAGAAATACAAGCAATAAAGTTGGCAATAGAAAAACTGCTGAACAGTAATCTTAGTCCGCAGCCTGTAGTGTTTTTGACAGATGCAAGATCAGTACTCCAGGCACTACAATCCAGAAAATTACCACATCTGCAGACCTTATTGACGGAACTCTGCAAGCACCAGAGGGTTTCCCTGCAAGCACCAGAGGGTTTCCCTGCAGTGGATCCCATCTCACTGTGGAATACCAGGAAATGAGAAAGCAGATCAGTTGGCAAAGGAAGGTTCAACAGGCACACAACTAGATACACCGGTTACATACCATCATAAGAAACAGATAATCAAATCAATCAGAGGACCACAAGCCCCAAATCAGGATGCCTTTCATAATATGAATAGATATGAACAAGTTATCATTATACGCCTCAGAACAGGACACAATCGACTCCATAGTCAAATGTATACAAAATTCAAGATTGGCACCTCAACTACTTGTACATGTGGACAGGTGTCCCAGACTGCTGAACACATACTTCAAGACTGCACTGAATATAGTAGACTGAGGAAAATCCATTGGCCCATAGATACAACACTACAGACAAAACTATATGGGCCACTGCAAGAATTACAAAAGACAGTAACATTTATACAGGAAACGACATTGCAGATAAAGACAATACTTCAGGCGAACGAAAGATAGATAGATAGACAGACAGACAGACAGACAGACAGATAGATAGATAGATAGATAGATAGATAGATAGATAGATAGATAGCATGATGTCTTGTATCTGCCTTAGTGATGTGTAAGCCACAGTGATTACATGATGAATTATAAAAATCTGAGGAAGAAAATGCTGTAGGGAATTTTTTATTTATGGATTGATTACCTCTAAAAAACTTTCTTTATTTTGTGGAAACATTAGAAATAAAGGCTCCACCTGATGCACATTTCATTTGTCTACTAAACAGGTGACCCAGCTTTAGTTTCCAACTGTGACATTTTCAGGTGACCCAGTTTTAATTTCCGCTAATATGGCTTCAGGGCTTACCAAGCCACTGTAAATGGGCACCATGGACTTTCTGTGAGATATTAGGGTGTCTTGGACGTGTCACTAGGGCTCAGATTTTTATGTATCATATTTTTTCCTGACGTGCATTTTTGAAATCCAAATTAATTTCAACATGTTTCATACCTTTCTGTACACTCTGACAGTGTTTTTATTTGTCAAATAAACGTATATTTCGATCACAATTTAGGTTTAGGTGATATTTTGACCCATTTGGGGGCATAAATGCATATTTTTTTGTTATATTTGGTTATATTTGTCATCATTTTGAGTACAATAAAACTTTCATTTAGATGACCCCTTAATAACAAGAAAAAAATTTGGCTTGGTAATTTTATTGTTAAGACACAAGTAAACTTGCTTGAATAAATATGTGTCTATAACTCAAACAACATATTTCAAAATAAATATAAAGATGGAATATTGAAGACCGTTTTAGTTTATTTACTGTATGTCAGAATAAACATTTGAAGTTCAAATATAAATGACCTTTGGCCAAAATACCGCATCGAAGCAACAGCGCACAGGAGAGACAGTACTGTCAAAAAAGTTTGTTCTGGAGTGAAGCTCACAAGTAGCTTCACTGTTTGGAGTGGAGACAACACAGTCAGTGTGAAGATCGCAAGTAGCTTCATTGTTTGGAGTGGAGACAACACAGTCAGTGTGAAGATCGCAAGTAGCTTTATTGTTTGGAGTGGAGACAACACAGTCAGTGTGAAGATCGCAAGTAGCTTCAATGTTTGGAGTGGAGACAACACAGTCAGTGTGAAGATCGCAAGTAGCTTCATTGTTTGGAGTGGAGACAACACAGTTAGACACTCCTTTGGTGTGAAAGTAATCACAGACACTGAGGGAGAATAAATGTGTCCAAAAATTGGAATTAAAAAAAGTTAAAGTCAGAGAGATGTACTGCCTCAGAAATTGCTAGTCAACAAAGATAAAAGACATGAAGACAGAGCCAGATGCGAAGGATGCATACACCTTAGTGGATAATTTAACATCATTTTTAATAGCAAATGAGTTTATGTCATACTTCAGTCTATTTTTCATTTTTTTGTCATATTTTGCATTTTTTAGGTCATAAATGCAGGCTTATTTTGATTATTTTTAGATCATATTTGACATGTTCATAAAAATCCAAGCCCTACTGATGACATAACCCATAGATGTCCTGACGGTAATAGATTAATATTGACACAAACACAATATTCCTAAAAAGTTAATAAAGCATAAAAGTAACCATCTTATATGTACCATTAAACATGGAGTATAGTTTTGTTTTGTTGGCCAGTCTTTTTAAGTGCCAATGATTTAGCACACAAGATCTCTCTTTAGGGGAGGTTCATTCAAATTATCTTGTCTCTTATTTTCTAAATTGTATATCATCCTGCCATTATCTTGTGTGTTTCCATCATTTAAAAAAAAATGCTTTGTTATCTACAGATACAATCAGCCATCAAGGAAACTGATGAGAATTATAAAGAGCTTCTAGGCAAATACACTCGTGAGATACAGCTGAGAAAACATTACCATAACCTGCTTGTGGAGCTAAGAGGTAAGTTCTGAATGGATTTTCATTGGACTTTTGTTAACACTGAAAAGTCATGTGTTGACTGTTGTACACAGAACTGAGAAGTCTGAGGTGTGGTGGTATTTGTGGGTGAGGTTGAAAGCAATTATAGCTGTCTGATTGTGAGGTGGTTCCACACAGTTAAAGTTTGTCAGTTACTGGTTGTCATCTGAGCCACAAGTTGCCTTGTTGGAAGCAATTATCATTTACTTTGTGTCAGAAGCAGTTATTAATGGATTTAAGAGTAGGCAGAAAGATACTGTCCTTGGACTAATTTTTCACCATTTTTTTTTTTTTTTTTTTTTTTTTGGGTTATGTCTGTGCTCCATTTTTTTATTTGATAAAAATAAAAAAAAATTGAACTTTGTCCTTTATGCTTTGAATGAATGTTGTGACAGTTATGATTAATGAAATCAAACTGTACAAAAATATAGAAATCATGTACAGAGGTTTGATTTAACAACTCCACATGCCTGATTATATACTTCACACTAGGTTCCATCATAATGAATGACTGATTAATTGTCAAAGTTAGAGACAAATTTAATTTTTAAAAAATAGGGAATAACTTTTAAAGAGGTGCATTTCCTGCTGATCAAGGTCTTGTCTGAAAATCATCATCACTGCACATTGAGTCGTATAAGATATTATATGTCTATAAGTCATTAAGATATTTTAGTCAAGTTATAAGTCATTTTGTTCATTTCTTATAATCAGTTAAAAAAAGGTGAAGTAAAGGTTCCCTCCATGACTTTCTGGGTTTATGGGGAATATAGTTATCCTTATTTTTCTGTGACTAACAGCACATTTTTGGGTGATATGTTCGGTATTATGCTACACTGCCTTTAGTAAAAAAAAAGTAGTAAAGTACCCCCGTCACGCCAAGTGGCGTATAGGGAATATGGTGTTAGATGACCATAAATTTTACAGACCTTCGGCACATGATTTTTGGGGTAATGTGGTCGGTATTACGCCCGTGCAGCTTTACTTTCCCAGAAAAAAATCCGGTATCCATTAAAGGCTGGGTGAACCCGTAAGACATTGGTTGGGATCGAACCCTACCTCTTGTCCTTTGCACTCCAGTTCACTAACCACTGAGCTATCGCGGCTCCCTTACACTGCCTTTTCTTCCCAGAAAAATCTCTGGTACTCATTTTTTTAGAGGCTGGGTGAACCCCGAAGCCTTGTTGGTTTGACAAGATAAAAATCTGCCACTTCTGGGAATTGAACCCAAGCCATTCTGATCAAGAAGTGAGCACACTAATCACTCAACCACTGCTTTATAATCAGTTGCTTGGTAGTTATCTTGACCTCCGTGAGATTGTATAGTTAGAAATGGCATGGATACCATGTGGAGCTGCTGCAAAGCCAGTTTAGATACATTAATAGAACAAAATAATATTTGACATCTAAGTAACATTTTGTTTCTTGTTCAGATATATTCTATTTTCTGGCTTGTAAAAATGGCAATTTTTTTTTTTTTTTTTTATTTTTTAAGATCTGTGGTCAGTTTTGTTCTGTTTTGTCACTCTTTTGTCTATTTTAAAGATTTTTGGGGCCAAAACATTGGTTTTCAAGATACCATTTTATGTTATATTATTGTTGAGACTGTAACTAAGGGTGAAAGCAGAAATGAAAATTAAAAACAAAGAGAAAAGAAACCGGGTAAAAGATGGAGAGACAGGCAAAGGAATTACCACTTTCTGAATAGGTCAAGAGTACCCATCATGCCTTGTAGTGTACAGGAAAGATAGTGTTAATACCCACAGTTTTTCATGACCAATTAACACATGTACAGGTGATGTGGTGAGTATTACATCAGGTCTCTTTACTTCCTCATTTTAAAAGTTTGGACGCAGTAAAGGACTGTCCTGTGTGTTACTGCCAAATATTCTATTCTTGAGTGTTTTTCATAATGGTTGTTGCCACTACTTTTAGTCTTCTCCCTTTTAGCTCCCAGTGGAGCATAGGTCTTCAACAAACACTTTCCAAGTCGTTCTGTTTTTTGCCATTCTTTTAAGATCATTCCATGTCTTCCCCATCATCTTCATCTCTGATCGCTACTTTTAGTTTGTGAGTTATTTTATTTGGTGATTTCATTTTGAATTATTAAGACTTTTATGTAGCCCAGTTTCAAGATGGTGTCCGTGTGTGGGCAGTGTTTTCCGTTACAGCGTGTTTTGTTTCGAAATATGCTGGTTACACGTGGTGTGATTCTTGGGATTAATATTCTCCCCATGTCTGTTGTGGTTGTTTAACTTCTGACAGGCTGGTGGATGGTGGAAATTCTCATTGTTAAGTGGGTATTTATCTTCTTTTCATTCGAGATTGACCTATCGGTGATAGGTCATTGTTTTTCACTGTCGCGCCAGGCAGACGGAAATGTCCATTCCGAATTGTACAAAGTCTGCAACGGTGGATGGGGCGGAAGAGTCAGAAATGACCAACGGCCCAGAAAGTGAAAACAGCAAAGTGTGTGGTACACAAGAGGCATGTTCAGGACACGAAAGACAAATGTGGCTGACCACCGTGAAAAAGATTGGAGCCTCATCACGTTCTAGTCTAGAGGAAGCCATGGGGAGGAATTTGAACTTATGTCGGAGAAAAGATCTTAAAATAAGTACTTGGATAATGGATAGATAACCAATAACCTAAGATATGCTGACGATACTGTACTACTAGCAGAAAATCCTAAAGATCTACAACAATTACTTAATGAAATCAACATGCCAAGCAAAAAATATGGACTAGATATGAATATCAATAAGACTAAAACTATGATCATAAACAAAGAAAATACTCAAAACCCACAAGTGGATATCAAAATTGAAGGAATAGACCCGGAGACAGTTCAGAACTACAACTACCTTGGACATACTATATCCAGTGATGGAAAATGTACAACTGAAATAAACAAAAGAATAGGAATGGCAAAAAGTAATTTTAATATCATGAAGAACATACTAACATCAAAACAAATAACACCAGGGCTAAAACTAAGAATAGCAAAATGTTACATCTTCTCAATATTCCTATATGGTGCAGAAACATGGACATTAGACAAGAAAACAGAACAGAGAATTGAAGCCTTTGAAATGTGGATATATAGAAGAATAGGTAGAATAGGATGGAAGGAAAAGAAAACAAACGATGAAGTCTTAAAACAACTAAAAATGAAAGGAGAACTACTAAACACAATTCAAACGAGACAAATGCGATTTTTGAGTCATGTTAAAAGACACAACAGCCTAATAAAAGTAATATTGGAGGGGAAAATACAAGGTAAAAGAGGCAGAGGCAGACCAAGACTAACATGGACGAGTAACATCAAAAGATGGACAAATAAGCCTATGACAACCTGCACCATCAAAGCAAGAGACATAGCAGAATGGCGCTCCATGGTAGCCAACCTTCGTTATGGAGATGGCACTCGATGATGTAGCCCAGAATGCTCCAGATGTATGTCCCCTTTATTGTGATGATTTGGAAACAAACTACAATGTCTCTAAGGTGTATCTTTATTGTTACTTTGTTTCACAGGTAACATCCGTGTGTTTTGTCGAGTGCGACCATGCAAAGATCGAGGTGGACTCACAGAGGCAGTCATGAACTTTGACCCCTTTGATGATGGAATCATTGTTGTCAATAACAAGGGCAGGTGCCAGAAGTTTCACATGGACAAAGTTTTCAACATGAACACAAGCCAAATACAGGTACTTCTTTTCTTGCACCATAAAGAGAAAATAGTGTCTTCTTAATAAAGCTTCTTCATAAAATAGTAATAATTTGATATTTCACTTATCAATCTTTTTAAAGGTCTTCCATTTTCTTATTTGTTTTCTCCATCTTTTGATGTTTATTGCACATTTGTTGGCTACATTGTGGCCAATTGCCAAATCTATTAGCGATCTAAGACTTATTGGTTGTCATATAATCACTTTGCAGAATGTGTATGACAAATCATTAGAGAAGATAATGTAGTGGTCAGAAAGGTTGTATCTTGTCTTGAAGTTTGCATTCTTCTTGACATTCTTGTTAGCTACAGACAAGTGATGGTGATATAAGATATTGCTGGAACATGCACTTATGATAGGTATAAAGGATTTCATTTCAGTGGTGCATGGAATAATGAATTTATGAACACTATGTGGAGCACAACAAGTCACAGTACTTGCAGGTGTCACTGTATGGCCATTGAGACAAAGGGAAGTGACTTAACTATACTGGATCACCCTGTTGACTTTGAAAGCTCCCTGTTAATGTTGATTTAGCTCTTGGTTTGTGAACCAGATAGAGCCAATACTAAGGGGAGAACAACAGGTGCTGTATGTTCGGGGTCATGGAAATCAGGACATGTATGCTAATGTCCAGGTCTACCACAAGGTTTGCTGCTTTCACCAGTTCTGTGTTTATTTTGCAGATGACTTCATCACATTTAGAAGCAGATTTGAAAGAATGAAATTCTTAAAGATACTAAGGAGACACTATTTTTAAAGTTCCATTAACATTAGAGCTCCTAATGTTACAATTAAGTAGTAGTAATTTTCAATATGGTATCGTAAACATGTCAGTCACAGATAGATATTGTAATCTAGAATTAAGGAGGGATTGGACATCTTTGTCATTATAAACTTAAAAAGAAATATGACATTTTTGTCTATGTCAATTTGAGCAAAATCTTTGTCTTTATAATTTCAGGTGTTTGATGAGGTCTCCTCTTTTGTACAGTCAGCCATTGATGGTTTCAATGTATGTATTTTTGCCTATGGACAAACTGGCTCAGGAAAAACACACACAATGGAGGTGAAGTATTATAAACTTGTTCCCATGTTTTAAATATTCTTGTAAAGGTTATAAACTTATTTACTAAGATGGTTTGTACATTACTACAGAATGAAACGTGGTTAGCAGCTAAAGAATACACAGAAAGTCAAGAAGCAAATAGAAATTTAAAAAGCAGTTCTATAATTGTTCTCATATGGAAAGATTATAAAACAGCATCTCAAACCACAGAAAGTGCCCTTAATAGAAAACGCATCATTGACTTAAGCCAGCGACGCTTGTCGGCAAAAGACAGAACAGGATGAAAAAAAGAAAAAGACATCATCTGAAATATGACAACTTAAACACACACATGTATAGACAACAATAAAACATAGATGAACCAAATCTTGATATTTACTTCATGAAATATGACAACTTAAACACACACATGTATAGACAACAATAAAACATAGATGAACCAAATCTTGATATTTACTTCATGAAATATGACAACTTAAACACACACATGTATAGACAACAATAAAACATAGATGAACCAAATCTTGATATTTACTTCATGAAATATGACAGCTTAAACACACACATGTATAGACAACAATAAAACATAGATGAACCAAATCTTGATATTTACTTCATGAAATATGACAACTTAAACACACACATGTATAGACAACAATAAAACATAGATGAACCAAATCTTGATATTTACTTCAGAACAGCATCCTCCTTCTCTCCTCCCCTCCACAACACCACCGTGTACTCACATGCATGCACACACATACTTGAGCTCAATTATAATTGAACTGTTTTATTTGATGTTGGTATTGCATTTGATTTAATCCATGTGTTGACTATTTTAGTCTCAGTTTGATTTCAGTGTTGTTATGCTAAACAACAGGAGAAATAGGAATTTGTTGTAGGAGAGACATACCTACAACAGCAGACATAGTACTTAATGATGATTATGTGGAGACTGTGAGAGTGGATGGCCAAACAGTTAACACCCTTGTATTCTTCAAACAAGGTGGATGCAAGTTCAATTCACTTTAGGGTCAAAAAGTTCTTTTTTTTTAAATTGGAAGTAATATAAAAACAATAGAAAATAAACTGACTGCATATGAAAACAAATGCCTGAGGAAAATACTTTGTATACCATGGAATGAATTCAAGATAAGTGCAGAAATGAGAAAAATTACAATGCAAAAATATCAGCTATAGATAAGAGTAGAAGGTGGTCATATGTTGGCCATGTGAAGGGAAGAGACAACAAAAGAATCTCAAAGCAGGCCCTCAAATGGGAACCAGAGGGTTCAAAAAGAGGCTGAACTAGAGAAATACTAAAAAGAGTACTGAGGTAAGAGGCAACAACAGCAGGTATCTGCTCCCTCACTGAGATTATGCAACTCACCCAGAACAAAACCATGTGGTGAAACAATGTAGGTCCTGTACAAAGTCTGATACTTGAAAGATTGTTGGACACAAGAATCTATCATTTCTGCCCTGTGTGCTGTCCGAGAGGACAATAAATCGATAGAATATAAAAACTCTAGGACAATAGATCGATAGAATATAAAAACTCTAGGACAATAGATTGATAGAATATAAAAACTCTAGGACAATAGATAGATAGAATATAAAAACTCTAGGACGATAGATAGATAGAATATAAAAACTCTAGGACGATAGATAGATAGAATATAAAAACTCTAGGACGATAGATAGATAGAATATAAAAACTCTAGAACGATAGATAGATAGAATATAAAAACTCTAGGACGATAGATAGATAAAATATAAAAACTCTTGGACGATAGATTGATAGAATATAAAAACTCTAGGACAATAGATAGATAGAATATAAAAACTCTAACCTGAGCGCCGCACCTCCTTCATTCTCCAACTCCATAGTAATCTCCCAGCAGATTTCAGAAATTGGATGAACACTTTAATGGTTTTTTTGTCTTTTGTGGAGATTTTAATTTTATTTTTGTAAATGCAGGGTGTTCCTAATGATCCAGGAGTAAACCAAAGGGCATTGCAATTGCTATACGAAGAGACCAAAACTTCAAGTTGGCAGTACAGTATAGAAATAAGCATGCTAGAGATTTACAATGAGACTTTGATGTAAGTTAGACTTATGTTTCCTTGTGTTTAAATTCATTTACTAGTGAAGACTTTTGATTCATATGTTAATCTTTACTAAGACATTTTTTCTTATGTAAGTTTTATATAAAATCAGAAAGACTAAAACTATGAACATCATCATCATGTGCCGTACTGGTTGGCGTTGGCGATCATGTCCTTCCACAATCTTCTATCCACAGTGCATCGTATGAGTTCTGTTGTTGACTGTTTTCCATGCCATGACACCAAGCTATCCAGTATTTTCTCTCTTTGTCGTCAGCGATCTCTCTTTCCTTTTATTTTGCGAGCTGTAACCAAGTATTCCAACTTTCCTCTTCTCATGATGTGCCCGAAAAATGTTGATTGCTTCTTTCTGATGTTTTTTAAGAGCTCCCTTTTTGTGTTGGCCTCTTTGAGAACTTTCTCATTGGTCTTTTTAGCTGTCCAGGGAACTTTCAACATTCTTCTGAGAAATCCCATCTCTGTGGCCTCTAATCGTCTTTTCATTTGTTTGTCTATTGTCCATGTTTCGCTTCCATAGGTCAGAATATATATATGATCATAAACAAAGAAAATTCTCAAGACCTACAATTAAATATCAAAGTTGAGGGAATACATCTGAAGACAGTTCAGAGCTACAACTACATGGGACATACTATAACCAGTGATGGAAAATGTACAACTGAAATAAGCAAAAGAATAGGTATGACAAAAAGTAATTTTAATGCCATGAAAAATATACTAACATCAAAACAAATAACACCAGGGCTAAAACTAAGAATAGCAAAATGTTACATCTTCTCAACATTCCTGAATGATGCAGAAACATGGACATTAGACAAGAAAACAGAACAGAACATTGAAGCCTTTGAAATGTGGATTTTTAGAAGAATAAGTAGAATTGTAAAAGAAAACAAACTATATATAGGGGGACACACAACAGAATGATAAGCCACAGTTATAGGGGGATGCACAACAGATGTTATAAGCCACAGTTATAAGGGGACACACAACAGAATGATAAGCCACAGTTATAGGGGTGGGGCACACAACAGACTGATAAGCCACAGTTTATAGGGGAGTTTGTCAGGTGTGGAAGATTAGTGCATTTATCAGCAACAAAAATGTCATGAAGCTTCAGAATACATGTGATGAAAGTGCCAGATCTTCAAGGAACAAATAAGGAATTAAATTCTTGCAGATCATTCTTATGTAGTAAGAGTTAGAGGGACAGAATGTGTTGAACATGTTTTGCAGAAGATAAATGAATAAATTAGCAGGAAGAGAAGAATAATTGAAACTAATAAACAAAACTGGAGCCACGATAACTGAGTGGTTAGTGAACTGGACTACAAAGGACAAGGGGTAGGGTTCGATCCCAACCGACGGCTTCCGGGTTCTATCTATCTATTGACCTTTCGAGCCGTAACCGGCCCATAGGGCGTAGACCAAGATACACCTTCTCCTATATGAATTTTTGTTCTAGCAGTTTTCTTTTAAAGATATTTTATCAAATCTCGCCATCTGTCTCTGTTCTGTGCAAGCAGTTCTATCTCATTGAGGGAGCCGATTCCTGCTGCTCTTGCCTCTCTCATCAATGTTCTTCTCAGTGTCTCCCTGGGTCTTCCTCTTTTTCTTTTACCTGTTGTTTCCCATATGAGGGCTTGCTTTGCTATTCGATTATTATCTCTTCTCATCACATGTCCAACGTATGACCATCGTCTTTTCTTTATTACTGAAGATATTAGTGGTTGATTGGCGATTTCTCTAATTTCCTCGTTTGTTTTGAATTCGTTCCATTCTATACCAAGTATTTTCCTTAGACATTTATTTTCGAATGCGTTCAACTTTGTTTCTATATCTCTTGTTGTTTTCCAGCTTTCACACGCATACGTAAGGGTTGATAGTACATTTGATTTGAATAGACTAAGTTTTGTGTTTGTGCTAATGAGTTTTGATTTCCACAACTTTTCAAGGCTTCTGAAAGACATTGCTGCTTTAGCCAGTCTGATTCTAATTTCTTTGCTCGTATCCCCTTCTCGATCAATGTGACTTCCAAGATAGATGAAGTGATCGATCTCTTCTACTGGTTTGTTTTCCATGTATATTTTGTCACTTGTTGGAATTAAACTTTTCATGACTTTAGTCTTTTCATGATTGACCTCAAGCCCAATTTTGCTGGCTATTGATGATAGTTCATTTGTGTTTTCCTGCATCGTTTTTATCTGATTGCTGATGAGAACTATGTCATCAGCAAAGTCCAGGTCCTCCAAATGGTCTCCTTGTATCCATTCGATGCCTTTATTACCAGTGCAGCATTTCTTCATTATGAAGTCCATAACAATTCCAAATAACAAGGGCGATAAAATACATCCTTGTTTAACCCCAGTTTCTATTGGGAAACATTCCGGGTTCACCCAGCCTTAAATGGGTACCGGATTTTTTCTGGGAAAGTAAAGCACAACAGGCGTAATACCGACCATATTACCCCAAAAATCATGTGCTGAAGGTCTGTAAAATATAGGGTCACTAACACCTTATTTCCCTATACACCATTTGGCGTGACAGGGGTACTTTACTTACTTACTAATAAACAAAACTAAATCAAAACTCACCAAATTTAGCATGGAGAACAATACAATTAACATAAGAATAATGTCAAATAGCAATAATACCATGAAAATAAAAATCATACATTGAGTACAAACTTTATTAATCATACAATTTAAATATCTTGAATCCATCATTATCTGATGGTTCTAAAGTCAATAAGAGAACTATATAGGCAACAACTGCATAAACAAGCGATTAATTTGAGGCCACAAATCAGTAACTTAAGATGCAAAATTAGACTATTATTTTCACTGGTAGTATCAGAAGAGTAGGCAAGGGAGGTGCAAGCCTTAGTGGTATAGAAGTAAGACATTGGTATCTGGACTAGAGTGTCCCAGATTCAAATCCTGCCACAGGAGGTTGACATTTTTTTTTGGTATCCGTGGTTTTTCCTTTGCGGCTTTACCCAGGACTTTGGATGGTTAGATCCGGCATCTAGCCCTCTGAAGATAAGGCGCTAGTGTATACAAACAAACAAATAAATTTCATTATTATTACATTCGTATGAACCATGGATTTAAAATTAAGGATTAGAGAGAATATATACTTTTAAAATGAGGCGTTAATGTGAGTACCCAAACATTTCATACAGAGATAGCCTTACAGAAGGGAAAGTTAACAACATAATCACCAGTAACACAGGTCATAGTGAGGAGCATTTTACATTTTTAAAGAAAATAATGCTCAGCGGTATATCATAAAATTTGACAACACGCCCAAGACAGTTTTATTGGAAACAGTGAAAAGTGAAAGATTAAAGAGGTAGACAAAGGAGAATTGGATTGATTGTATCAAATAGTGACAGAAACAATGACCACAGGTAGTGTTAACTTAGATTCTTTAAATGAAACCAATGTGCCCAGTGTTTTTGCCATGTAGCGTACAGGTTGAGTGTTAATTATTTCTCCAGTTGATAGTAAAATTTCTCTCCATGGATTTCTTTGAAATATTACATGATGAGGTTCCAATCTCTTTCACTCATCTTTTGTGCCCTGAATATGCCTCTTGTGTACCACACACTTTGCAGTTTTCGCTTTCTGGGCTGTTGATCATTTCTGATTCTTCCATCCCTTCTACCATCACAGACTTTGTACATTCAGGCTGGATATTCCTGCTAGGCGTCATTGTTGTCAAAATAGATGTTTGCCAGTCAAAAACGTTGGCCTATTGATGATAGGTTACACACCAACACTAGAAGAATAAATCATATTCTACGGAAATATATAAAGTTCATAATCCATCCGGTTGCCAGAAGTAAACATAACTACAATGGGAAAGGGAAATAGCAGAACATCAATTCTTCTCAACTAGACTTGCGCAAATAATTTAAACACGTCAGCAAGAGCCGAGTCGGAAATACTATCTACAAGCAGCCGCCATGACATCTAGGCAACAAAAAAAAGAACACATATGATGAAGTCTTAAAATGAAACTAAAAATGAAAAGAGAACTACTAAATACAATTCAAACAAGACAAATGAGATTTTTGGGGCACGTTAAAAGACACAGCAGCCTACTAAAAGTATTCTTCAAAGGTAAAATACTAGGTACAAGAGGCAGAGCCAGACCAAGACCAACACTGATGAATAACAACAAAAGATGGACTATTCAGCCTATTAACCTGTGCCATCAAAACAAGAGACAAAGAGGAATGGTGCTCTATGGTAATCAACCTTTGATGAGGAGACGGCACTTGATGATGAGGAGATGGCACTTGATGATGAAGATGATAGTAAAAACATTGGACCCATATGTGTTTTATTGAAAAATAAACTGTCAAATTCACTCTGCCATGTAATCTCAATGAAAGCTGTACATCGGTAATTATGAAGAGTTTAATATAAGCCTATCTATTGACCTTTCGGCCTAGACGGTCCATAGGGCATAGACCCAGATACTCATTCTCTTATCTAAATTTTTAATCTAGCAGTTTTCAATCCTTGTAAATAATTTTTATCGAGTCTCGCCATTTGTCTCTGTTCTGTACAAGCAACTCTATCTCATTGAACCAATTCCTCCTGCTCTTGCGTCTCTCATCAATGTTCTTCTCAGTGTCTCTCTATGTCAACCTCTTTTCCTCTGACCTATTATTTCCCACATGAGGGCTTGCTTTGCTTTTTGGTTATTATCTCTCCTCATCACATGTCCAACATATAACCATTGTCTTTTCTTGATTACTGAAGATATTAATGGTTGGCAATTTCTCTAATTTCCTCATTTGTTTTGAATTCGTTCCAAATTTAAGCCTATATATAAGCCTAGTCTAGGGTAATTATAAAGTGTAGACCAAACTTTTCTCAAAGTTACACCTATGTAATTATAATAAAAAATGCTAGATGAGATGTGTTTGTAAAAAGATGTTAGCAAACATCTATTTGAAGCATGATGTAAGCAGTGACGTCATGTCATTACTTAGGGGTAACAACCTAGTTGTTTTAAATTTCGGGTACTGTGTCACTTTAAGAAGTTTTAAATTAAATCATCATAAAATTGACATGTGATTGTACTTTTATCTTACTTGATGAACTTCTAATGTAAGTAACTGTGGGCTTTGATCCCCATATTGAAAGTTTTGTTGAATGTTTAGTTCTATGTTTTAGTTGATGCCTGAATGTTACATTTTGTGTTTGTTTGTTTATCAGAGATTTATTGAACCCTGACCAAAATACCAATAACTTGGAGGTGAAGATGAAACCAGAAGGTGGTTTCCATGTCCCTGGACTTCTGACGGTTCCAGTCAGTTCTGTTCATGAAGTAAACAAGGTCAGCTTGTCCAAGTTTTATATTATTTATGTTAATTGACAGGCCCTAAAGTAGTTTTTGTTATTGTAAACAACGTTTGTTGACATTACAACTACATGGTGCATTTGTTCTTTGACATTAAAACAATTTTGACACCTGAGATATTCTGCTTCCATCATTAAGTGATTGACCCCTTCCCTCCCAGTGACAAGCCTACTTGTCCGTAGAAACTTTAATCTCTGAACCTACAATGAGTAGACTGGTCTATTTTGAACATTTTATTGTTCATTTATTTATTAAGGGAGCCGCGATAGCTCAGTGGTTAGTGAACTGGACTACAAAGGACAAGGGGTAGGGTTTGATCCCAACCAACGGCTTCCGGGTTCTATCTATCTATCTATTGACCTTTCGAGCCGTAACCGGCCCATAGGGCGTAGACCAAGATACACCTTCTCCTATATGAATTTTTGTTCTAGCAGTTTTCTTTTAAAGATATTTTATCAAATCTCGCCATCTGTCTCTGTTCTGTGCAAGCAGTTCTATCTCATTGAGGGAGCCGATTCCTGCTGCTCTTGCCTCTCTCATCAATGTTCTTCTCAGTGTCTCCCTGGGTCTTCCTCTTTTTCTTTTACCTGTTGTTTCCCATATGAGGGCTTGCTTTGCTATTCGATTATTATCTCTTCTCATCACATGTCCAACGTATGACCATCGTCTTTTCTTTATTACTGAAGATATTAGTGGTTGATTGGCGGTTGATTCCGGGTTCACCCAATCTTAAATGGGTACCGGATTTTTTTCTGGGAAAGTAAAGCAGCACGGGTGTAATACCGACCACATTGCCCCAAAAATCATGTGCTGAAGGTCTGTAAAATATAGGGTCACTAACACCATATTTCCCTATATGCCACTTGGCGTGACGTGGGTACTTTACTCTTTACTTACTTATCAAGGGATGTTACCAATACTTATTGACATGACTTTTCTCGATTATATCCCTTTTATTCTTTGAGTGTTTTGGCTGTATTGAGGTAAAATAGTGATTTTGAGGGCCGGACCACTTTCACAAAAAATGGCGACAGTTGGAAAGCGATTGTTATTTTCTGCTGATGAATGTTTTGAAATAATCAGAAATAAAGAAACTTTTTGGGATCCTGATAGTGAGGAAATGGATTTGGATCACTCTGATGATGTGTATATGCCTTCAGAAGAGGAATTTAACATTTCAGACAGTGGTAGTGACTGTGATTATGATGTCAGTAGGCCTAAGTGTTTACTGTTTCAAGTCTACAGTCACAAAAGTGCTTGTTAGTGTCAGCTGCTCTGTTGACGTACAACTCAGCATCTCTACACATGGGGCAGCTACTGTTGGGGCAGATACAAAGTCTACTAGTTCTAGCACTGGAATAATTTCTTACCAATCAGGTCGTGATAGACAAAGTCTATGTGGAACTCAATCAAGAGGTGGTAGGAATGGATGAGGGCGGGGTCGAGCAACACAACATGTCTCCTTTCTTGTGTGAGTGACGGTGGCCCAGATCCACCTTCTATTTGTGGAATCACAGGAAATAAAGTTCATAGATTGTTAAATATATTTTGTCTTTGTTGTGACATTTTTAAACATAAGTTGCAGACATAGCAGTAAAAAAAAAAACACTTTTTTTTTAATCATTTACTTATTACTAAATAATCACACACACATAATGTTTACATCTTCAAATTCCTTATCCATTTTGTTTTTCCAGAGACATGCCTCTCTAAAGAATACATGTTACTGCCCTCATTTTTTTTCTCTGGTACATTGGGGTACTGTGTTGTCTTTAATATTTCATCGTACATCGTTTACACATCAGAATATAGTCTGGATACGAGCAAAAATACATATCTTCAAGAAATGAAATTTATATAATTTGCTATGTAAAGGTTGATGCACTTTGCAAAATTCATGTGAACTCGATGTCATAAATCCACATTGCCATCAATTTTAGCACATTCACTCTTGATGTATTCAATCAAGTGTGTTATATCTGTGATTTTCATTGAGTACACCTTCACCTATAGCATACCCCCGAAACAGAAGTGATGGGGCTGTTGGGACTACGGTCAGGTGAATGAGGAGACCACATCTTCCAATCCATTTAGGGAAATTATCATTCAGCCAATCTCTGTGCTTTTGCTTATGTGTCCAGACTTTAGGGATGCTCTGTATAATGATCATCATTATCATGTGCCATAGCGGTTGGCGTAGGTGATCATGTCCTTCCACAATCTTCTATCCACAGTGCATCGTATATCAATTCTGTTGTTGACTGTTTTCCATGCCATGATATCAAGCTATCTAGTATTTTCTCTCTTTGTCATTCACAGTCTCTCTTTCCTTGTATTTTGCCAGTTGTAACCAAGTATTCCAATTTTCCTCTTCTCATAATGTGCCTAAAAATGTTGTCTCTTTCTGATGTTTCTTAGGAGCTCATTTTTATTGTGTTGGCCTCTTTGAGAATTTCCTCGTCAGTCTTTTTAGCTGTCCAGACAACTATCAACTTTCTTCTGAGAAATCCCATCTCTACTGCCTCTAATCGTCTTTTCAATTGTTTGTTTACTGTCCATGATTCGCTTCCATGGATCAAAATTGGCTTTATATAGCACAGATGAACTCTCATTCTCACTTATATTGACATAGATTTGTTGCGCAAGACGTTTTTCATTTTCTGAAATGCTATTTTGGCCTGAGCTATTCTGCTTTTTATTTCTATGGTGCATCTTCCATATGATGTTATTGTGTCCAAGTATTTGAAGCGTTGCGCTTATTTCAAATTTGTCCTTTTTGTTTTTATGCTGCATGATGGTGATGATTGTTTCTTCAATATGACCATTACTTCACGTTTTTTTACTATTCAGACTTAGACCTTTCTTGTTGCTTTCTTTTACTATTATGTCTATCATTTCTGGTAGTTCATTCTGTCTCTGCTATTAAGACTGTGTCATCCACATATCGCAAATTGTTTATGTTGTAACCATTGACTTCAATTCCTTTTATATCTACTATTGATCTCATAATATTTTAGCTGTAAAGTGAAAACAAATCCGGCAACAGAACACAGCCTTGACTGACTCCTTGTTTGATACATTTAACATATTGTATAATGATAACAATTACATTATTGAAAACGTAATTTCCATGCAGGTTATTGAGACAGGCAGCCAGAATAGAGCTAAAGCCTCCACCAGCATGAATGAGAAGTCTTCAAGATCACACTGTTTGCTGTGTGTCAATGTTACTGGCATCAACCTTATAACAGGCAGTAAAACGCTTGGTAAATATTTATGTTTTCTCATGTTTGTAATATTCAAACTCAGCGCTGAATCATCTCAGCATTGATGTTTCATTTTACTGGATCTGCAACATTGGATACATCTTGCTAGAATTTTACTTTTGCAGTTAGTTCTGAGTCCCTGTCCTAGGTAAGCAGATGTGGACAATATAACTAGCGGGTCAGTTCTGAAGGTGCTTATAATGGAATTGATGATAACTGACAAAGAAGACTTACTATTTTTGGGAGCACTATCTGAGACATACAAGTCTATTTTTAGAGCTTATCTTATTTTTAGAGCTTATCTATAATCATTTATGTGTTCAGAGTAATGAAACAGCTTGCTGGTTAGCTGTGAAGGATTATGGACCAGGAAGGGAAACTGAGGTGACCAATGAGGGCATAGCAGTTTTTAGTAGTTTATAATATAGCATTTTAAATATTTCAGAAATTAGAAAAGTTACAAGAGCAAGACAAGAAAATTTATGATAAAAATGAGAGGTGTTTTTAGCCAACAAGCTTCTGAAAAAATCCTATGTAACAAATCTTTGTCAATTAATATTAGAAAACATGCCCTAAGGTGCTTCCTAGAACCTGTTCTTAAGAGACAATCTACATATAGTGGGCATGTGATGTAGAAGGAAGGCATTGAGAATACTATAACAACGGACGGAATGATTTGGAAAAAAGAACAGGAAAATAAAGAGAACAAAATATTGAAAAGCTTATCCAGATAGCATATCATAAGATCGAGCCACGATAGCTCAGTGGTTAGTGAACTGGACTACAAAGGACAAGAGGTAGAGTTCGATCCCAACTTACGGCTTCCGGGTTCACCCAGCTTTAAATGGGTACCGGATTTTTTCTGGGAAAGTAAAGCGGCACGGGCGTAATACCGACCACATTACCCCAAAAATCATGTGCCGAAGGTCTGTAAAACATATGATCACTAACACCATATTCCCTATGCGCCACTTGGCGCGACAGGGCTCTTAACCTTTCTTTATATAACATAAGATCATCGAGTGAAATTATGGCATGCATGAGAGATGTGGAGAGAGATGACCTCCTGCACCAACTGGTATGATGACGACGATACTAGAAACAGAAGTTGAAATAGACATGAGAATCATTGGAAGTAATGACATAGCTGGTGTAGTACAATAAAATAACCAATAATGGGAAAACCACCCGACTAGACTACCGACGTTCGGACAACCCGTGTTCAATTCCCGCTGGGAGCAGTGTGAATTGTACTCGTGGTTGGAATAAAAAAAATACCCCCACGGTCGACCCAGCCGTTGGCAGAAATGGGTACCAGGGTATATTATCCTGGGAAGGTGAGGAATGTCGCTTCGCATCTGAGTTTCGATGCTTGAGGCTACACTATACAGAAATATCCGAACATTTCTGGATAGGCGGCCGAGCACATATGGGTATATACTCGCGTGCTAAGACGCCGGTTCAAGTCTCGTACTTTACCTTTACCTTTAACCAATAATAAGATGTTTAAGCTTTGAGAATGATAACAAAATGTTTCAATTACAGAAGGTTTACAATAGGGAACAAACACAAGTAATTTAGCCTGCAATTCAATAACCTGTATAATGGTTCAAGTTAATGTCCCACTGAATGAATAACTATGCAAAAAATGAGACACTGTGTAGTAACTCATAATACTAGGAAGAGTGGTTCTCAAAATGTATGGAGAAAGGGGCCTGATATCTTTGACCATATTTTGGTTTCAGGACGTCTTAACCTTGTGGATTTGGCAGGATCAGAGAGAGTGAGCAGATCTCAGGCTGATGGGGTTCGTCTAAAGGAGGCCAAAAATATCAATAAGTGAGTTTTTTATGAGTACATTTTTGTTAACCCTCCCACAATTTAATGCAACGGAGGGGTGAACTGTTTGAGAGGGTCCTTGGTAGCCTAGTAGGGAAAACCTCCCAACTCGGGCTACTGACGTTCGGACAACCCGTGTTCAATTTCCATTGGAAGCAGTGTGAATTGCACTCGGGAAAAAAACATACCCATTGGTCGACCCAGCCGCTGGTTATTAACTGTCCATGGTATTCTCAACATTCTTTTGTAAAACCACATTTCTACAGCCTCCAGTGATTTCCTTGTCTATTGTCCATGATTCACATCCATATGTTAAGACTGGTTCTACAAAACATTCAAGAACTGTTTTTCTGGTTTCCATTGTCAAAAATGGATTGCACAGTATCTTCTTCATTTTTTTGGAAAGCTGCTAGTGCCTGAGCTATTCTGCACTTCACCTCTGTTGTACATCTACCATCTGAAGTTAACATTGTTCCCAGATACAGTCGAACCTGTCTAAGGCGACCATTCACGGGACTTTCAAAAACTGGTCCCATAGGACAGGTGGTCCTGCCTCACAGGTTTCACATAATAAATAGAGCGATAAAAAAATTTTATCCTAAGCACTATGAAAACTAACCTGCAAATCAGCGTAATCCATGAGTAGAACATAGTGCACATGTCGGTCTACAATAGCCACTGGTTGGACACTTTTCATAAAACACGATAGTTAAACACACAAAAATAAAACACACATACACAGATTCCACTTATACTGTACATGTATCACTTTTGACTTGAAAAAAAATCCAATATGGTAGTCTGTTGTTTGACAGATGAAATAAACGATAAGTTCAATTTTTCTCTCAAGTCCATGATAACGTCTAGTATGTCAGATCTCCCGTTTGTTATTGAATAGGTGCGCTTTTGACACTGGCCATTTCCTATATTGTGTGTAACACTTTTAAAATCCACAAAAATAATTCACTGAGATACTGTACATGTACGTGAATACACTCTAAGCGGGCAATGACTAATTCTTTAGTTAATTCCTGTAATTTATACGGGCCACGCAATGGTCTACTCTGGTCTAGACGGAACCGCGAAGTGATGTCACTTCACGAATCATAGATCTGTGTCTGCCGTGTTTCTCACACCAGTATTGACTGATAAACGTAACACGTCCCACTGTAATCTGGGACTCACTAAATACGGGAAAACTTCGACACCTGTAGACACCTGTGTCGATCGTTTATGGCTCCCAGCGAGACGGAGAAGGACTGGCTGGTCAGTGTATCGTTATCTCGGATTACCCGCGTGTCGTAAACGGGATAAATAACATTGGCGGCGGTTAATTAGCCTGGTCTCTGGTCGCGTCATACGGTGAGCGCCGTAATCAGTGTTAGCATATAGTAAAAAACTCGGGGAAATTGTAGATCCGGTCCTATAACCAGGGAAACGCTTTAAACAGGTGGTCCTAAGACCAGGTTCGACTGTATTTAAATTCATTTACCTGTTTTAACATGGTTCCCCTTGTCTTTTTACTATTGAGGCTGAGTCCTTTCTCTGTGCTTCCCTTCACTATGTCTAACATTTCTTGTAACTAATTTTCACCCTTAGCAATTAAAACTGTATTGTCATTCATTCAGAAATGTGAATTTCTGGCTTGCAGTACAGCTGTCTTCAGATATTATTTTAATACAGTTTATTTTCTTATAACCAGATCTCTGTCAAGTCTTGGTGATGTCATCAGTGCTCTCAAAAACAAGCATGCTCATGTTCCTTATCGCAACTCAAAACTGACCTACTTGTTGCAGGAGTCATTGGGTAGGTGGTATGTAAGTTATTGATTGTTATTTATAACATTTTAAAATACTGACTTTATTATGTCACTGTTATGTGTGAACATTTGATTAAAATTATAGTACTAGAATACTTGATTGGGAGATTGAAAATTTGATGGCCAGAGAGATTGAAAATTTGATGACCAAGATGCCTACAATCAACTGAGCTGTGAGTGGCTAGTGACTCATAGGAGTGTTGGCGTTGATCAGTGCTTGCTTGCATTTGCCTGATGACTAAGGGAATGCATCTTCTCATCATCTGCCCTTAGGAGGACATTAAGTAGGCGGGTCTGTGTTGTGTTGTAGTTTGCAGTAAATCTGATATTTGCACCTTTCAGCCCAACACACCTGTCTTTAGCATGTTATTTTTGAGTACCGGGTTGCCCTCCCTCTTCAATCCCTACTCGCATAGCCAGACTAGACAGATTAGTAAGTTAGTGGAGGCACCACAGAGAGATGGAGTAGGGTCTGGATGGTTCTGGTTCACTGATCCTGTTGCAAACCATCAGCCGTGGGACGGTGACAACTTCCAGCTCTGCTACATGGAGGCGAATTTGCCTCCGTTTTGATCAGTGAAAAACAGAGCTGGTCCACCTCCCAGTGGTAACTCTGGAAACACACTAACGAGTGTGGCCAAGTGAGCAGGGATTGAAGTGGGAAGACAACCTGGTACTCAAAACTCTGTTGGCATGTCTATTTTTGACAATAAATATTAAGTACAAAAGATAGACCAGACTTGTCAAACAGCTAGTCCACGTCCTCTCGATCGCTGCAGAAAATGCACCCAGGGTCTGATTAATTTCGGATCTTCTTTGCACTTTTCTGCGTTAAAGTCAAAATGATGGTATGCTTGATACATCTGTGTTGATAAAGTGAGATTGTAGGCCGACAACAGTCCGTTTTTGACAACTCAAGTGTTATGAGTGAGACCTCCCACCGTCTAGACTTGATCTGCGCTTTACGTCACACATTGGTGCTGTTCATGACCGTTGATGGTATACTTTGACGCAAGTTATTTCCATGTACACATTAATGTAAACTACTTCGTCAGCCGCAGTTTTGTCTCTTTGGGGAATTTGCTTCGTGTTTTGTTCGTCGTAGGCTGCTTACACTAGAGTAATCACACAGAAATCTAAATGGAACGAGATTAAGTGTTGGGCAACATTTTTGTGTGCTACGTCATCGTAATGGTTCCCTGAACCGGCCGTGCGCAAATCTTACGGTCTGCTGTTTGATGTGCGATGGGGATAATTTGACGACTGACTGTGTGTCTATATGATCGGAATTGGAGTCATCAACGATGGCCTAACATCATCTAGTGCTACGACGATCATCATTTTCAAGAGGACGTGACCTACCGGTATATGGGGATAGGCGCCAGGAACAATTGAAAGCTATGCATGAAAAGCATTCCTTGTTGCAGTTTCCTCACATTACAAGTCGCATGGCTGTGTTAGTCACCTCTAGTGACTCGGGCAGACGGTGCTCGTAAACCTGGGAAGGCTGACCGTCTAAGGGCAGAATCCCCCTACAGAAAAGATCATCTGCTGCCTTGCAGGAAGATTGGGGATAATCAAAGGCTAAGGAAAGCAAACCTGAATAAAATGCTGGCTGAAATCTGATGCACTGGCGCAGAACACAGTGCAACGTTTTAACGGGTGTTCGGTCGGAGTGGATATGGCAGACTCTAACTGTGATGTTCTGTCTGTGGGGGCGATCAACACACTTAACCTGACAGCTGACTTCATGTGAGAGTCTGGGATCCTACTATGACTGAGTCCTGATCACGGACAGACAAACAGCATTTGTTTGTTTGCATTCGCCAGCTTTATATCGCTAGCAAGGTCCAGAGAGACTGGATTTTGCATTAATATCACTTTTTCCTATTTTTTTCACACTGGCAGCCGTGTGCTCAGGTGTCCTCCACCATACAGGCAGATATTCTCTGACTTCAATGGTAGTCTCATATTTTTATCATAAAGAGTTTTAAGATTTTGGATAAATTTTTCCTATTAATCTTGCCCAGGCAGCAGCCATTTTTTTTTGGTCTGCTCTTATCAATTTCCAATTGCCAATGGTTCTATAACGAGCGCAGAATGCACACAGGACCTCCTGTTTTTCACCATTTTCCGAGAGGGCTAAGCATTGGATCTCACTATCCAGAGACCAGGGGAGGAGGAAGGGTAAAGCCACAGATTCAATTTCATTTATATATTTTATTTTCCACCGCCTTTGGTGGGAATTGAACCTGAGACATTCTTATCTAGAGGTTGACATCTTACCTCTAGACCACCCAGCACTTGATTACTTATTCAACCATTGTTCATTAGTCCAGTAACCTTGTCGATCATTTGGGACACTCTTGACAACATCTTCAATTTTCCTCAAACTTTTATGATTAAGAACTCCTTTCTGAGATGTGGCAAAAGCTAATCCTGTCCATTCTCTAATGTTGTCTTCCCACTGACTTCTCTGTTTGCCTTGGCTTATTTTGCCTGGTACTTCTTCTTCATCTGCGAACATGACTCATTCAGACTAGGACTCCAGACTCTTATGAAAGCAGCTGTCTATTCATTGATTCGGGTGAACAGAAGAGTTTCTCTTCCAGGGAGGTGGACATGGACCACATTGACCACCTCAGGTCTGTGTCCTGGGTGCAGTCTTGTAGAATGTGCTTTATTATTTTGCCTGGTACTATGCCCCACAATCATAGCCAGGTGTGTAGAGCTTGTAACGTACCCATACCATTCTAAATGTGCAAATGTATTTATCTATTAACATGCTATTGACAGGTGGAGACAGTAAAACACTTATGATTCTTCAAGTTTCACCCGAAGAAGAAGATCTCAATGAAAGTATATGTACCCTGACCTTTGGTCAGAGAGTCCGGTCAGCAGAGCTGGGGACTGCCAAGAGGAAGGTTGAGGAGGGAAGTATGGTAAGGAGAATTTTTTTTTAAATTTCATGCTATTCTTTGTAATCAAATTGGTTGATAGACATTGGCTTATAGCTTATCAGTGTCAGCAAACTAGCATATGAGCTAGCAGAACTGTCTTTGGTGCAATTGGGGTGGTGTTCTTTTCAAAGCAATAGTTTCAGAAGCTCACTAGTAAAACATCCGTCCTTAGTCATTCATTCCTGCTTGTGACATGCTTGATTTCTGTGGTCACTTGCCTGAGTGTCATCAATTATTACGACCTCAACAAACAACAGCCACTGGGTGACCTCTATATGTCTCTTGTTCATAAATAATAACCCTACTAATTGGACCTTGTAAATCAATGTAATCACTCTCGGAGAGCTCTTTTCGTCAATATGTCCTATATACATAAAGTAAAGAGTTGCTTCATGAGGCATATAGGGAATCTTTTATGTTTAGGAATATGGTTTTAGTACCCATATATTTTATAGACCTCCAGCACATTATTTTTTAGATAATGTGTTTGGTATCATGTGATTGCTCTTTAATTTCCCAGAACAAATCTGGTTATATGGCTGCACTAAAACTGAGAGTAGACAGAATTCAGAGAATAAATCACTTGAAAGAGTATGGTTATTGCTATATAGTAGAGACCGATTGTCTCTCTATTGTCCTTTTGAGCTGAATACAGTACATAAAACAGACATTCTAGGCTCTCCGTTTTCTACGATCAGTGTCAGACTTTTCACAGGTCCCATATTGTTTATCACCAAGTGTACCTGTTCAGGACGAGCTGCTCGATCTCTGCAATGGTGCTGATACATGCTGTTGTTGCATCTCACTTCTATTCTTTTTAGTATTTCTCTAGGTTGGCCACTCTCTTAAGAGTCAATACTTCTGTTTCAATAACAGTGGATATTTCACAATGGCAGCTAGTTAAGCCACCAATCAACTGTCATTCTATCTATCTATTGACCTTTTGAGCCGTAGCCGGCCCATAGGGCGTAAACCAAGATACTCCCTCTCTTATCTAAATTTTTTGTTCTAGCAGTTTTCATTCAATTCTTTTAAAGATGTTTTTTTCAAATCTCGCCATTTGTCTCTGTTCTGTGCAAGCAGCTCTATCTCATTGAGGGAGCCAATTCCTGTTGCTCTTGCCTCTCTCATCAATGTTCTTCTCAGTGTCTCTCTGGGTCTTCCTCTTTTTCTCTTACCTGTAGTTTCCCACATGAGAGCTTGCTTTGCTATTCAGTTATTATTTCTTCTCATCACATGTCCAACATATGACCATCATCTTTTCTTTATTGCTGAAGATATTAGTGGTTGATTGGCGATTTCTCTTATTTCCTCGTTTGTTTTGAATTCGTTCCATGCTATACCAAGTATTTTCATTAGACATTTATTTTCAAATACGTTCAACTTTGTTTCTACTGTCATTAGGAGGCTGATAATACAGAAAATAATTCTTTGTTCCTTCTGAAGATCATCTTCAAAGGTAACAAAATGTATTGTAGTGTAAAAAGGCATTCTATTTAGTCAGTGATCATATTGAAAGTGAGGAGTAACTTCAACATGTATAAATAATTGTTTTTTAATTAATTTTTGTTGTGAAGATATTTTGGTTGCAATATGAGCTTTGTTGATTATGATGCTTCTTTGTTTTGAACATGGTAGGTCATAAGTAACAAATGAGTTTTATCTGTAATTAATTTCTGCTCTTATGTACATTACATAATGGTGATTTTTTTCCTTACACTTGTTCTCAAAATACATCACAAAGATGTCCAAAACATCTACTTTTGTATGTTCAAAGTGCTTTTTTTAGTACTCAAATGCACAAGTTTAGATTGGTGGTGGTGTCCAGGACCATAGTTAATAAGAAACAATTCCCTTGTGTTTTAAACATACAGTCAAAGGATTGATTCATTGATTCCAAAGATGTCTTTCTGACATTAATGGCTGCAATACTATCTTTTGTGTGAGAACTACTGATTTCTCGTTTTCAAACTCGAGGTCAACAACTTTGATTTATTGTGGAGTTTTCCTGATCAAATTTTCACAGCTGGTGCTTACATTATCTTTAAAAAAAAAAATTAAATAAATTGATTAACAAAGAAGTTATTAACTGTACAAACTCCTTTATGGCATGTTCTGTAGCCTGTAAAACTGACCTCATATTTTTGTCATTTTATTTATTTTGTTTCTTTGAATTTTCTTGCCTCAGTTTTAATGCAACTCTGCTAAGTTAGATTAAGTTTCCATTGAATTATGTTTTAAATAAAAACAAACTGTCCATGAACATGACAAAGTATGACAACAACTTTTTTTAGTTACCTTCTGGAGAGCAATAATGATTATTTCTGATCTGATGCAAATTGTAACTTTTGTTTTTTTTTATAATTTTGCAGGTGACATCAACCCCAGTCCGAGGACCAACCATTGAGATTACAAATTCCCCGATGAGTGGAACTCCTAAACAAACTCCAAGTCTATCAAAAGCTTCCCCTTTACCAGCAAAATTTGTCTCCAGATTCAAATAAAATAATGACTTCTATTCCCCCCCCCCCCCCCCCCCCCCCCCCCCCCCCCCCCCCCCCCCCCCCCAGCCGCGCGCTCGCACACACACACAAAAAGCTGAAATGTAGTTTATCCATCAGGGCGGAGGTCAGTGTCTTTCTCTTGTAACAGGAGCCGTGGGGGTTCCCTTAAATATTGAATCAGCTGAATTTCTTTTTGCTGTACTCTTCTATCCTATATTTTATGCTGTACAAAGTCATGGAAATACTATGCTACTGGCAGAAATTTTGGTTTGCTTCATACAGTTAATATATTTTGTCGTTAATCCATCTTTTTTGGGTCTTTTGTATCTACTTTTGCATTTCATTGTTGTTGCTTGTTGTATTCATATCTTCGTTCCTTAATTTTTGGTCTTTTCTTGCTACATTCATTCTACTACGGCATCTTTTTCTTGCCCTTCTTAAGAAGACTTCGGTCCAATTTCAAATATAAATTGTATTGTTGTTTAGATAGTACAGAAGTCACCAAACAACTTGTCTCTCCCAGATACAGTCAAAGACCACACTTTTTATCTTATAGTCTGAAAGAATTTACATTTTTGTGTTCTACTGCCAATCATCTTCAGATTGATTGCAAAGACAAATTAGGCTAGTTGCAGTTTTCAGCTTGTGGGAAAGGTGGCTGTTTCCATTCTCAATCTGAAAATAATAATTTTTCTTGAGACATCTGCAGCTCTCATTTTTGTTGAGACATCTGCAGCTCTCATTTTTGTTGAGACATCTGCAGCTCTCATTTTTGTTGAGACATCTGCAGCTCTCATTTTTGTCAGTTAGTAAGGTTGTCTATCATTTTGTTTTCCTGTATAAGATATTTAAACTGCTGGACATCACTGTAGTTGTTAGATGCATTGTCTGCCTCTGTGTCTTGACTACTATTTTTGCTACATAGTTTGCTTCTTTTATGCTTATTGGGAAGATTCCACTGGAAAGTTCAATTGTTGACTGCCTCTGGAAAGTTGTGTAGTTCTTTTATTCTGTTAAACTTTCCATTTACAACTATTAGTACAGATCTAGCATCTGTTAAAAGGACTATTTTGTTGCTAGTGTTGGTTGCTTATTTTTTAAAAGCTGTAATTGCATACTCTAATGCTTTGATCATCACTCACATCATAATGAAGTTGCAAATGATTACCCTGTTCTTGTTCTGTCTTTCAGTTTTATAAATACTTAAATACTTCTGCTTCTCATCTGTGTGTCCACTCTGCTAAGACTGACTGTTCAATGTCCACAAAAAAGATTGACTTGTATTTGTATCAGTTATCATTTTTTTTCTCAAGTTAATATTAATTATCCAGTTATTTAGTTTGCCTTGTTGCATCTGTTGTCTATTTCAACCTTTTTTTTCCCATGTGATGATATCATACTTTTTAAATGTTCTGCTTATTTTAATTATTTATTTTTCTATATAGATTGCATTTTTTCAGCTTGGGACCATCAGTTCTATTATTTAACAAGCCAGTGGTGGATAAATAAAAAATAATCATACAAGTACAGAAAACTATAATGGACTGGTCTTGACAGTAAATGGTCCAACAACAACTATGGACCAAGACAGAAATGAGGTCAAGAAAATAGCAGCAATTAACTGATGTGGCCAGTAAAATGATAAAATGGACAAAGAAGTTAAACAGAAATATTTTTGTATATGGCATTTTTATTTCTTTAAGTAACTGTTGGAAACAAGCTGTTGTCTGATTTGCCTGGGCTATTATTGTAACAACTCATCTTCAAAGAGTTTCAAAGGAGAGACAAAGTTCATGCATTTGAAATATAAGTTGTTGAATGGTTGGAGATGCCAGAAAGTGGGTAGGACACACCTCACCACCACCTGTGGCTGTGTTCCTCAGGATTTTCTGTCTGGGTTTACTCCCATGATCTTGGACTATCCTGGGTTACCCACGAGACAGTCACAGTTAGTATCAACTGCTGTTGTAAGATGGCAAACAAACCTGACCTCAACGAAAACATATACTAATCAGATTATGGATTTTGCCCAACATGTGATAAGGATAATCAGACGACTAAATATGACTAGACCCCAAGTCTCTGATGGCTAAATAAAGAAGTGCTGCTTTGAATTATTTCACAATCATTTTATGACAAAATTCAGATTTTAAGACAAAATAGTTCAATCATCACTCATGAGTTCAAGTAACGCTGCTGAACAAACATTTTTAGGTTTTCAAAAGCAAGTTGTAATACACCATGTGAGTTAAAAAATATCAGATCAAAATGATAGATTTTCAAGCAAACCATATCCCCCCCACACCCTCCTATAATAAATCTTGGGAGCCGTGATAGCTCAGCGGTTAATGAACTGGACTACAAAGGATAAGGGGTAGGGTTCGATCCCAGCCGACGGCTTCTGGGTTCACCCAGCCCTAAATGGGTACCGGATATTTCCTGGGAAAGTAAAGCAGCACAGGCGCAATATCGACCACATTACCCCAAAAAATCATGTGCCGAAGGTCTGTAAAATTTATGGTCACTAAAACCATATTCCCTATACGCCACTTGGCGTGACCGGGGCACTTTACTTTTTTTTTTTTTTACTTAATAAATCTTGAAGGACTTTTGATGTTAGGAGAACCTTTCTTAGAAGTCAGACTTTTGTGTAATATGTTTCTGGTTGTATGAGAGAATCTGATGATTTGACAAGTTTTAACAGCAACACTTTTGATGTTTCAACATTTGTAAGTAGCAAAAGTAACATATCAGTGATTGCCACCACATTTGTATATATTGATTCCTATTTAATACATGCTCAAATGCTGACAGAATAATTATTTGACCCTTGTTGATTTCGCTGACCTTTTGGGCGGAGTTTAAATAACTATAAATCCACTTATTCTAAAACTGTGGGTTTTTTTTTCACCAGCCTAACGTGATGTGGTACCTGGGAGGTATTTTTGATTGTAGCACTTCTTTTATGTATCATATTGAACAGGTAATAAATATGATATAAGTGAATCCAAGAGACATTACAAATTATAACTGCTGCATAGAGCACACAATTCTTTTTGATTAATGCCATTTGTTAATGAATTATATTGTTGAAGGCCACAGAAATGTAATTTTACCAAAAAAAAATGTTAATAGAACTGTAGATAAAAATAGTAGTGAGGACATTCAAAAAGAGGCTAAAACCAAAAGAAAGCTCGTTACTTATATTATATGTATAATTTTTTAATGTCTATCTAATTGCTAATTTATTTTATTTTATTTTATTACTTTTTGAAAAATGTATTACTTTTCTGTACACATTTTTCATTGCTCTCTCTTTTTTATTTGTATTTTACTACCCACTTAACGGCCTCTTTCTTATTTTTATTTATTTATTTATTTCACTACTCTCTCTTTCTCTCTCTTTTACTTTTCATCTTTGTTCAGAAAGAATAGTGTAGACCAGATCAGGAGCACCCTGCAAACAAAGCTGAGATCTGGACGCAATAAACTTAAATAAGGCATTTTAGATATTCATACTTGGAGATAATGATCTTGGCCACCCTGATCGATCCCCAGAAATGACAAAATCTGTTCTAAAATCATCTTCATCTTGATCCTTCCAGTGCTGCTATATCTCATACGTTTCATGCTGCTATATGTCATACGTTTCATGCTGCTTTTTGCCATCCATCTCTGTTCTGGGTGAGATGTTTGATCTTATCTAATAAGTCCATGCTTGCTAACTTTGCTTCTCTTAATATAAATCTACATAGTTCATCACAAGACCAATTTTACATCCTTTGATACAGCACTAAGGGACAAAATACTTGTAGGTGCTATGGACCTCAGTGAAGTAAATTGCTGCAACTCTGTTTTCATGTCTGAAATCTCTAATAGGACAAAACAATGAGGGTTGTTTTTACATTATTTGTAATCTCATATTGTACAATATGTACAATATTACACCAAGTTCTCTTATTTTATATTGATTAGATTACTTAACTTTTTTGCTCATTTTGCCTCTTTTTTTTATTGCTTAGATCATCACCTGTATTTTTGTATTTATTAGATCACCTTCCATTTTTGTGATATACACAACATATTTGTGCATGAATTTTCTTAGATTTGTTGTCTGAAGATTGTGTTAATAAACCACAACTCATATCTCTCCTGTTTATTTATTAAAGCGTTTTCACCATGTGATTGCAGACTTATCTCATTACTAAAAGATTTCTGAACCATTTAGTAATGGTTTCCTGTTTCGAATTCTTCAACACGGATAATTCTTCATCCAATAATGGTGATGAACCATCAGAATAATGATATCAAACTTTAATCGAGCTCGCACCTGGAAGAAGTCTGACCATCAAAAAAATCCCTGATATTCATGTATTTCGACCCTTCAGCTTTTTGATGGTAAAGAGGGGCTTCTTATCTCTCACTTATTTTTTTAACACATTCACAAATGCACAAATCAGTTATGTTTGAGAGGAAAATGTTATGTAAAAAATGTTAGATTTAAACATATTGACAAAATATTAAAATTATTAACAAAACAAACGTAAATAAAACTTTAGAGGATAGATGTAATATAATATGATATGGACTGGCGTCTTGACAGACGGTTGGTAGCAAGCAATCATGATAAGTCAGTTGTTTGGTAAAGTGTTAGAGTCTCTTATGTTGGATGTTTTTGCTGAACAGTTTCTCTCCTGGCTGAATCTGCCAATACTGGATACACAAATTTGACCACAGAATGAACAATATGTAGTCGTGGTGCCTGGCCTCGTCTCCTTTCTCCTGCCATTTTGTCTTCTGAATTTGATATCAACGCTGCCTCTAATGTTGCTGTGCCGTTTTTTTTTATTTTTGTTCTCGATGTGCCATGATATGCAGCCAGATCTTCCCAGTTTCTTCTACTGATAGAGAATTCGCTCATGAAGTCCTGCAAAAATCATAGATCTCTGGACTGGTCTGCCTTTTGGTATCTTTCCATCCCTAATTTCACCACACAATATTTGTTTGGGAATACGAATGTTTGCCATTCTTCTTACATGACCCAGCCACCTTAGTCCATGACTCCTAAGTGTTGTCATGATGGATGGAAGTTTGGATCATTGTAAGACATTAGAGTTGTTTACTTTGCCCTGCCATCTGATGTTCATAATTTTTTTTAAAGCAATGGACATGAAAGCTAAGATAGATGTAATTGATTATGAAACTGATACAAGACAATATATATTGACCTGACTTAATTCCTTTTAGCTGTGACTTGCTTCTTCTTTACAGTCTATGCTTTCTGTACAAAGGTGCACATCATTTTCTGTTTTTGTGCAGAGATGAGTTTGTTGTCAGTGATTGGATGGTAGAGTGATGAGTATGTTGTCAGTGGTTGGATGGTAGAGTGATGAGTATGTTAGAGTGATGAGTATGTTGTCAGTGATTGGATGGTAGAGTGATGATTGTGTTAGAGTGATGAGTATGTTGTCAGTGATTGGATGGTAGAGCGATGAGTATGTTAGAGTGATGAGTATGTTGTCAGTGATTGGATGGTAGAGTGATGAGTATGTTGTCAGTGATTGGATGGTAGAGTGATGAGTATGTTGTCAGTGATTGGATGGTAGAGTGATGAGTATGTTGTCAGTGATTGGATGGAGAGTGATGAGTATGTGGTCAGTGATTGGATGGTAGAGTGATGAGTATGTTGTCAGTGATTGGATGGAGAGTGATGAGTATGTTAGAGTGATGAGTATGTTGTCAGTGATTGGATGGTAGAGTGATGTGTATGTTAGAGTGATGAGTATGTTGTCAGTGATTGCATGGTAGAGTGATGAGTATGTTGTCAGTGATTGGATGGTAGAGTGATGAGTATGTTGTCAGTGATTGGATGGTAGAGTGATGAGTATGTTGTCAGTGATTGGATGGTAGAGTGATGAGTATGTTAGAGTGATGAGTATGTTGTCAGTGATTGGATGGTAGAGTGATGAGTATGTTAGAGTGATGAGTATGTTGCCAGTAGTGGAATGTTTTGATAGAGAGTTGGATGTTTTGATAGAGATGAATGTTGTCAATAGTTGGATGTTTTGGTAGTAAGTAAAGTAAAGAACCCACATCACGCCAAGTGGCACATAGGGAAATATGGTGTTAGTGACCCTATATTTTACAGACCATCAGCACATGATTTTTGGGATAATGTGGTCGGTATTACGCCCGTGCTGCTTTACTTTCCCAGAAAAAAATCCTGTACCCATTTAAGGCTGGGTGGACCCGGAAGCCGTCGGTTGGGATCGAACCCTACCCCTTGTCCTTTGTAGTCCAGTTCACTAACCACTGAGCTATCGCGGCTTCCATGTTTTGGTAGAGAGATGAGTATATTGTCAATAGATGTTTTGACAGAGATGTATGATGTCAATAGTTGGATGTTTTAATAGAGATGTATGTTGTCAATTTGGACATTATAGTGAATGAAAGCAAAGATAAAGGACTCAGCCTTAATAGCAAAAAGACAGAGGTAATGGTAACAACAAAGAAAAAGACGTCACCTCAGTGAAAAATAAAGACAAGTGGAACAATATTAAAACATGTCTTCTTCTTTTACCTTTTAGCTCCCGGTGGAGCATAGGTCTTCAACAAACACTTTCCAAGTCGTTCTGTTTTTTGCCATTCTTTTAAGATCATTCCATGTCTTCCCCATCATCTTCATCTCTGCTTCTATCTGTCTTCTCCAAGAATTCCTTGGTCTTCCTCTTTGTCTTTGGCTGATCAAATAACTACCCTACGTATAATAGTTGAACAAAGTTTAGAACTAAAATCCCCACTATATATTGGATTCATAGATTATTAAAACATGTAAATGAATTTAAATATTTGGGAACTTTGTTAACCTCAGACGGAAGATGTACAAAAGAGGTGAGATGCAGAATGGCTCAGGCAAAAGCAGCTTTCCAAAAAATGAGGAAGATACTATGCAATCCATTTTTGACAATAGAAACAAGAACAAGAGTTCTTAAATGTTACGTAGAGCCAGTCTTAACATATGGATGTGAATCATGGACAATAGGACAACAGACAAGAAAATCACTAGTCTGTAGAAATGTTGTTTTACAGAAGAATGTTGAGAGTACCATGGACAGCCAAGAAGAGTTATGAAGATGTTCTGAGAGAGGTCAAAGCAAAAAGAGAGCTAATATCCAATATTAGGAAGAAACAATCATCATTTTTTGGCCATGTAATGAGAAGAGAACAACTGGAAAAATTGAGGGACAAAGAGCTAGAGGGAAGCAAAGAGAAAAAATAACAGACAGCTTAAGAGAATGGCTTGGCAGAAGGTCAACAACAGAAATGATAAATAGCTGTCGAGATCGAAAGTTGTGGAGAGACATGATCACCTACACCAGCAGGCCTGGTACTTGATGATGATGTTGTCAATGGTTGGATGTTTTGGTAGATAGTTTGATGTTTTGGTAGAGAGATATATGTTGTCAATAGTTGGATGTTTTGGTAGATAGTTTGATGTTTTGGTAGAGAGATATATGTTGTCAATAGTTGGATGTTTTGGTAGATAGTTTGATGTTTTGGTAGAGAGATATATGTTGTCAATAGTTGGATGTTTTGGTAGATAGTTTGATGTTTTGGTAGAGAGATGTATGTTGTCAATGGTTGGATGTTTTGGTAGATAGTTTGATGTTTTGGTAGAGAGATATATGTTGTCAATAGTTGGATGTTTTTATAGAGATGTATGTTGTCAACAGTTGGATGTTTTGGTAGAGAGATTAGTATTTTGTCATTGGTTGGATATTTTGATAGAGATGCGTATGCTATCAATGATTAGATGTTTTGAAAAATACGAGCATTGTAGGTCCATTACATGGAGGCTGTTTAGGAACATCTGGTTGCAGTGTCTACAGTTTGTGCAAAGGAGTTTATTCTGTTAAAGATTGATAGGAACGTGCTCTATTATCAGCCTCAATGTCTGATTTTGATCTCTCCAATTGTTTGATTGGGTCTTATGGGCCTGGCATAGCTGGGTATTTGAGCTGTGAGCAGCCAGCTTTGGCAGTGTGCCACTGTCTGGCCATTCATGATACAACATTTAATATGGAAATAATATAGTGGGGAACAATAAATAAGAACTTTGAGCAATGGTTTCAGTCTTGTAACTTAGGGAAAGTGAACAACTATTTTGTGATTATAATGAGATAAATGTGGCTCACTGATATTTGGTACACTTGGTGTACATATCATATCATTGAAAATGTACATATTGCACCTGGACAATGCAGGCAAGCAATTATTGTATATTGTTTTATACTTATATTACTATATGATACTGATAATGTATTTTATAATGGCTTTAGTTAGTCAATATCACCTTTTCATTTACCACATTAATTTAAAAAAAAAAGTAAAGTAAAGTACCCCTCGTCACGCCAAGTGGCGTATAGGGAAATATGGTGTTAGTGACCCTATATTTTACAGACCTTCAGCACATGATTTTTGGGGTAATGTGGTCGGTATTACGCCCGTGCTGCTTTTACTTTCCCAGAAAAAATCCGGTACCCATTTAAGGCTGGGTGAACCCGGAGCCGTCGGTTGGGATCGAACCCTACCCCTTGTCCGTAGTAGTCCAGTTCACTAACCACTGAGCTATCGCGGCTCCTACTAATTTTTAGGGAATTAGTAAAACCCAGGTGTCCTCGCCAGGATTACGAACCCCGGCTGTTGCCGTGGTAAGCCAACCGCCTATCGATTGCGCTAACCGGACACATTAATTTTAAAGATCCACTTTATTTGTGGTGTTGGAATTAAATAGCCATCTTATTTTACACTGGAAACGTTGACCCAGCGAAGTTGACATGAGAAGAATTAAATTATGGTGATGTCAAAGCCTTTGATCTGTTTTTGTTTTTCATTTTCTTTTTGTGCTGGTATATCGTCTTTTCATATTTTAGCCTCACTTTTATTTTATTTTTTTTTTTTTATTTTTTTTTTTGTAGTTAAAGATCTGACGGAATATGTACTTGTATCTCATTTAACATATCATCTTTTCATACAGTGTGGGAATGAAGCTCGATGACATTTTGTGGTTCTTCCCCTCAAAAATGTTAACATTCAAATTTGAAAAACAAATTATAATAATATTGCTTTTGTACTCAATGCCATTCTTGATTATATCACTACTTTTGATGATCAGATTTCCTCCTGCTGCGAGGCTCTGTGTGCAGAGTTGCCATATAGTTAAGGAACTAGTACTCCCCAAATTGGGGTTGGCCACTCTTTTCATAATTTGAAACCCTTCTCAAACTCTCTCCTATTTGTCTTTACCTACAGCCTCTATTGTCCAGCCCCACCGATCGTTTAGACCAACCTAGCGTCTGACCTTGTTCACAACACACAGAAGTTTCTTGACGCATTTTCATCATTTTCCTTTTCAGATAAGCTGTAATAAAGTCACTACGTAGTTTGTGTTTCGTCCACTGTTGCAGCTGAAGACCTACGCAGTTTGTGTTTCGTCCACTGTTGCAGCTGAAGACCTACTGAACCACAACGTCGTTCTGATTTCCCCCCCCCCCCCTCACTTACGTAAAGTTGTAACTATACCATTTTTATTATTGTTTATTTCCATCCAGTACAATGTCTCATGAAAGTACTTTATATTAGTTGATGTGGAATTGTCGACCGCAATGAAACTGCTTCCATGGAAAGAATAGAAAATACTTAGACTTTAGGACGGGTTGGCGTCACTGCATGTGGGACAACCCCATGTCTGCTACACCCCTGTTCCAGCAATCAACAAAGTGTTCATTCTGTTCCATTGAACATGCTGCCATCTGGAGATTAAAAGAACGTACCTAATGTGAACTAATTTTGTGTTTAATGACGTAATTGTAAAATGAAAATGCCATGTGATGTTTCACTAAATGTAAACTGTAAACCCTTCAACATTAATATCTACAGCAGTGTCTTCATTAAGTTTATTTTCTCTCTTTGCTGGCAATATTCACTGCTGTTTTACCAATGTTATCCATACCAAATTGCATGTCTGCACAGTCTATTTTGTTCTGGTGTTTTTACAGGTTTTCTGTTTTTGTGAATTATTTTGTCCACCAATTGAAATCTATACAAACATAAGCAATAAAACATCACTTGGATGGAATAATTTCACTCAGAAAAAAATGCCAACACAACAGAAGAGCAGCCAGTATCTTACCACCAACGAATCGTTTCAGTGGAGGAGGTATGTTTACATAACTCTGAAATAAAATCACAAAATAATCAACAACAGAAAAAAAATAACAATATATGGTCCGAAGCAGGATCAAACCCGTTCTCCGTGGCACAGCGCCTTGCCGCGAGAAACCAAACGCTAGAGCATACGGCCAACTGAGCTATAAAAAAAAAATAGTTATCAGTGGGTATGTCTTTCACGTAGGTGTACTCATAACTATAGCATAGAGCTACGATCACAACTCGGAAATAAGTTGCATATCTGTATTTACTTTTAAGACAAGTATCTCCCGGATAGGGTAGGGCTGAATACTTGCGCTGCAGACAAACATTTACAGGACGAATCAGCACGAATAGTATTTTACAGTGGTTTTTATTGGAGACAAATATAAATAAATAAATATTATAGAGGGAAACTTCCGAGGCGATAGATCAACGAATCATTTCAGAGTAGGTATGTTTTTTCTGTTGTTGATTATTTGTGATTTTTCCGAGTGCTGTAAACATACCTCTTCTTCTGTAACGATTCGCTGTTCTATCACACTGGAAGTTTCCCTTTATAATAATATTCATTTATTATTATTTGTCTCTTATCTTACCCACCTGATTTTCAGTTGCTCTTCTAATTTGTATTTCATTAAAATATGTAACTTCACTTTGCTATCAAACTAGATCTGAATTGTGATATTGCAATACAAATAAAGAAGTGTCATTTGATTATTTATTTTACGTTAATTAGATTGCATTCTGTTAATTTTGCTTTCTAAACATTTTTATCTCTTAATTTGTTACACAAAAATTAATGCGTCTTTATTGCAGCGTTCATTAAATTGTTGTTGATACAACGTGATTGATGTGTCTGCAGTTTTGTCGCTTCATTGAACCGCTCGAAACTCAAGCTGATGTAAATTGTTCGCTTTAAGGACATCAACAGCCATACCAGACCATGCTTCCGTGGTTACTCGTCAGACTGATATCAAAACCATCAATAATAAACAAAGCTTATTTAAGTAACAAGATATGCTTTGATGTTTTATTTATTGTTTGCTACACCCCACTTTATATGTGCTCATGTTAAATGTGGGAAAGCAATGGACCGTCCATCCAAGCTGAATGCCCCCAAGTGACGTAGGGTGACCCAAAGAAAAAAAACAGACTCAAAAACTATCCCGAATCCGCAGCCATGAACAAGCTTCACGAGTATCATGTCAAGGTGGTGGATGCCAAACGGGAGCGCTTCCTAGGAATCCAATGACTTCTGAACCAACACAACACCGGTGACGTCAATCGCTACACGTTGAATATTCTTCAGAAGAGATCTGAGCACATATGGACTTGTCCGATGTGCAATGAGATTGGCCTTTCAACTAAACTAAACATTATTTGATGTCTTCTTCTACCTTTCAGCTCCCTGTGGAGCATAAGTCTTTAATAAACACTTTCCAAGTTGTTCTGTTTCTTGCCATTCTTTTAAGATCATTCCATGTCTTCCCCATCATCTTCATCTCTGCTTCTATCTGTCTTCTCCAAGAATTCCTTGGTCTTCCTCTTTGTCTTTTCCCCTGGGGATTCCAAAAAAGGGCCTGTTGTGTAATGCTCTCAGTTGGCTTCCGCAGTGTGTGTCCTTTCTAGCGCCATCGTCTTCGCTGCATCTCTTTTTCCACTGGTATTTAACTGGTACATTTCCATAATTTTATGTTAGTGAATTTGTCCAGCCATTTCCATCCTTTTATTCTGCGTAAGCATCCATTAATAAAAGTTTGTATCTTCATGGTTGTCAATTTTGTTGTTCTCCATGTTTCACGGCCATATAATAGGACTGACTTAACATTGGAGTTGAACATTTTTATTTTTGTATTTAACTTCATTTCTTTGGATTTCCATATGTTTCCCAGTGCAAGAAAAGCTCCTCTTACTTTTGCTATCCTTTTTTTGGTATCATTTTCGGTTCCTCCCTCTTTATCTATATTACTACCCGGATATATGTAAGATTGTACGTCTAGTAAAGGTATTTCTCCTAGTTTTATTTGGTTATTGCCAACTGTATTAATTCTCATAATGTTGGTCTTGTCTCTATTAATCTTCAGTCCTAGCCTTTGTGATCTCTCATCAAGTATGCTCATTTTATCTTGCATTTGTTGATGGCTGTGTGATAGGAGAGCTATGCCATCAGCAAAGTCTAAATCATCAAACTGCTTAGCCAGTGACCACTGGATTCCATTCTTTTGTTTTGAGTTATTTTCACAATCCAATCTATGGCCAGTAGAAAGAGAAATAGAGATAGAAGGCATCCCTGCCTTACTCCTGTTCTTATTTCAAATGCTTCTGTAAGCTGCCCTTCTTGCACAACAATACATTTCATTCCATCATACATTGTTTTTATCAAGTTAAGAAACTTTATGGGGATTCCGTAATGACTCGGCAACTTCCAAATCATTCCTCTGAAATTCCATTATTTGATGTGCTTTGACGATATTTTAAATGTATTTCTCATTGACCGTTTTGTCCAGTCACCTTTTCATTGAAGGTTATCTGATCCTATTATTAGATCCTGTTGTGTATGTGTTTTTGTGCGTGAATTTTAATTAGCCCCATTTGGCTTCCATGAGAAGTGCTTTTGGCGGCAACGTTAGAACTACCTTGAGTTCTCACCCTGTACAGTACAACCCTCTTCCAGCCACAGCCCAACTAAACCTCTATTCTTTGTTGCGCCTATAGAAGATCAACAAAGTTCCTCAACTTTGCGCGGTCTCACTGTCATCCTTTGCTAGGACCTCAAGTCTGCACTTCTTGTTTCCACTTTCTCTACCAGTCTGCACTTTGTCAACGCGTCCCCTCCGAAGTTCTCTACTTGCCAGCTCTTGTGATTGTTTCATGGCCTATTCTCAACACACTATTCAGCACATGCCAGTTAGCACTGCATGTGGTTAATGAAGGATACCGAGATTTTATTTAAAAAATAAAATTAAAAAAAAGTAAAGTGCCCCGTCACGCCAAGTGGCGTTTAGGGAATATGTTGTTAGTGACCATAATTTTTATAAACCTTTGGCACATGATTTTTGGGGTAATATGGTCGATATTACGCCCGGCCGCTTTACTTTCCCAGACAAAATCCGGTACTCATTTAAGGCTGGGTGAACCTGGAAGCCGTCGATCAGGATCGAACCCGACCTCTTCTCCTTTGTAGTCTAGTTCACTAACAACTAAACTATCGCGGCTCTAGATTTTCTTTAGCCAGTGGTTAAATATACAATGCCTATCATTTTCTTTAGCCAGCGGTTAACGTAGGATAAATAATCTGTCTTCAACTGGTGGTTAATGTAAGATTATAATACTGAAGGGAGGTCAAAAAGTAATGCACACCAATTTTTTTCTCGGCTAATAATAAAGATAGGAATATGAAATTTTGCACACTTGGAATATGACATGTTCCAATTATGTGCACCAAATTGCACAGCATTATGATAAATATTACGCAATCTATGAACCGTTAAAATGGAGCTTGTCAACAATGTCCGTTACAAACAGCGAATTGTCATAGAATTTCTGGTTGCGGAAAAAGAAACTGTGGCAAACATTCATAAACGACTGTGTGCAGTGTACAAATGTTCTGCAGTCGATAGGAGCACAGTTAGTCGCTGGGTTCAGAGAATTAAAGCTGCAGAAAGTGTACGAGTGGAGCTGCATGATTTACCGTGTTCTGGACGTGTTGCCTCGGCTACCAACACAGACATGTTAAACCGGGCTGATGCCATTATTCGTAAGGATAGGCGTATCACTAGTCAGCAATTGGCATTGCAGCTTACAGTCAGCAAGGGAAGTGCAATCGCAATTTTTAAAACTCTCGGATATTCAAAGATTTGCGCTCGATGGGTTCCTCGGTGCCTAACAAATGATCACAGAGTTCAAAGGAAAACATTCTGTTCTGAATTGTCGGAGCGTTTCGGTGTTGAAGGAGAAATGTTTTTGTCAAAAATTGTTACCGGTGACGAAACGTGGGCACATTATTATGAGCCTGAAACAAAAATGCAGTCAATGGAATGGCATCATCCGCAGTCACCAAAAAGAAAAAAAATTCAAAACATCTCCATCAGCCGGAAAGGTGATGATCACTGTCTTCTGGGACATTGATGGTGTGATTCTTGTTGATGTAATGACAAGAGGTGAGACAATCAACTCGACAGCTTACATCAATACACTGACAAAACTCAAAAATCGGTTCCACAGAGTTCGGCCTAATAAGCCATCTGCAGATTTGTTGCTTCAACATGACAATGCACGCCCTCACACAAGTCTGGTAACACGGGAAGCAATCAACAAATTTGGTTGGACTGTACTGCCCCATCCTCCTTACAGCCCTGATCTGGCTCCCTCAGATTTCCATCTGTTTGGACCACTCAAAAAATTCCTGCGTGGGACACACTTTGACAATGATGAGGATGTGATCCGTGCAGTTAAAAAATGGCTACGCCAGCAGGACAAAACTTGGTACAAACGAGGCATTCATGACCTAGTTTCGCGTTGGCGTAAGGCAATATGCTTGGACGGAGATTATGTTGAAAAATAGGTAGTGTAAAGGGGATGTTCAGCTACAATCTGTGAAAATTTCACACATTTTGCCCGAATAGTTTCCGAGAAAAAAATTGGTGTGCATTACTTTTTGACCTCCCTACGTATATGCATTGTTTTTAGCCATTCCTGAACCATCACCCATTATAAATGTTCATGAATACTGCATACTCTCAAGTGTAAAATGCTCGAGAGCATCCGATTTAAAAAAAAATGTTACACAGCGAGAGTCGAAGGAAGGAGACACAAAGACATGTGTGCACTCTTTACTATATTTTCAGGCTCTGATTGCAGCAGAAGGCCGAATAAAGATTTCGAGTCATGACCCAAGATATGAAACCTTACAGAAGCATTTGAAATAAGAACAGGAGAAAAGCAGGGATGCCTTCTATCTCCATTTCTCTTTCTACTGGCCATAGGTTGGATTATGAGAATAACTCAAAACAACAGAAATGGAATCGAGTGGTCACTGGCTAAGCAACTTGATGATTTAGACTTTGCTGATGGCATAGCTCTCCTATCACACAACCATCAACAGATGCAGGATAAAATGAGCATACTTGATGAGAGATCACAACAGCTAGGACTGAAAATAAATACAGATAAGAAGCCCCTCTTAAACCATCAAAAAGCTGAAGGGTCGAAATACATGAATATCGGGGTCTTCTTTTGATAGTCAGACTTCTTCCAGTTGCGAGCTCGATTAAAGTTTGATATCATTATTCTGATGGTTCATCACCATTATTGGATGAAGAATTATCCGTGTTGAAGAATTCGAAACAGGAAACCATTACTAAAAGGTTCAGAAATCTGTTAGTAATGAGATAAGTCTGCAATCACCTGGCGAAAACGCTTTAAAAAAAATAATAATAAATGGCTCTTTTAGAGGACGTTAAGTGGACGTAGGTGAGTTGTGATAGTTTGCGGCAATCCACGGCATCTTTGCCTTTCGGCCCGACACGTCCGTTTGTGGCATAATATTGTTGCTTGCCTTCCCTCTTCGATCTACACTTGCTAGCCAGATTGGTTAGACTGTTTCCATGGCTTCTCTGGAGGTAGAATAGGTGGTCGTGATTAGCTCTATATATCGCCGTTTCCTATTTCCGACGCATACAGTCAGCTCTGAGTCGCTGACCGCTCCAGATGTTGATCGCCCTTTTGTTCACGTCTTTTTTATGTAGTATTGACACCTTAGATTCTTTATGTTCGGAAACAAAGAGATATATTTTATAAATTTTACTTGTTCGTTAATCCATGCACAGCTGCGCCCATATTTACAGGTTTTGTAACAAAATTCTCAAATGTCCACTTGAAACAACTTTCTCAGATGTCGTTCGTTGAGTTAAATGTTCACTTGAAATAACTCTCTCAATTGTCGTCCTTTAAGTTAGCTCTTTCCGTATGGAAGCTTTTTATCAATGCAACGGAAGTGATTTCAGACACAACATTTTTAATGGTTTTAAATATTAATCTACATGTTTCGTTTTATCTAACACTTAATAAAGTATAAATGATTTTTTATATAATTAAACAATGAATTTGATTTCACCATTACCAAGATGACACAAAACATGTAAAAAGAACAAGGTTTATTGATGGTTTACACTAATCAAATTGAGAGTGACGCACTAAGCGGCGAGATGTGCGTGGCCGAAATCGGTATGACGCACAGTGCGTCGAATCGTACGGTAAGAGTTAAATGTCTACTTAAAATCTATTCTTTCAAATGTGGTCCGTTGAGTTAAATTTTCTTCTCATTTAACTCTTTATATATCTAATACTATTATATTATGATTATTGTTAATTTGTGTTATTATTATTCTATTATTATTACTGTTATTATAAGCTACGAAATAATTGATCTCCCAACGAGAAGAGATAGTGAGTGAGAAAGAAAAAGTTCCACCACATCCTGTGACATACAGAGAGTACACCGTTAGTGCCTAAATCTGTACGACCATCGACTCATTTCAGGTCATATGGTCAGCATTACTTGTCCCGTCCCTGGCAATTTTGAGATACTGTTGTGTTCATATTTGTTTCTATAACAACAGTCGTCCTATTTTATGTGGCTTCTTTTTCCTAGAAGTTGATCGTCAGTTTTATGTGTCGCGCCATATTTTATGTGTCGTGCTATGTTTTATGTGTCGCGCCATATTTTATGTGTCGGGCTATGTTTTATGTGTCGCGCCATATTTTATGTGTCGTGCTATGTTTTATGTGTCGTACCATGTTTTATGTGTCGCGCCATGTTTTATGTGTCGTACCATGTTTTATGTGTCGTACCATGTTTTATGTGTTGCGCCATGTTTTATGTGTTGTGCTATGCTTTATGTGTCGTACCATGTTTTATGTGTCGTACCATGTTTTATGTGTTGCGCCATGTTTTATGTGTCGTGCTATGCTTTATGTATCGTACCATGCTTTATGTGTCGTACCATGTTTTATGTGTCGCGCCATATTTTATGTGTCGTGCTATGTTTTATGTGTCGCACCATGTTTTATGTGTCGCGCCATGTTTTATGTGTCGCGCCATATTTTATGTGTCGTGCTATGTTTTATGTGTCGCGCCCTATTTTATGTGTCGTGCTATGTTTTATGTGTCGTGCCATGTTTTATGTGTCGTACCATGTTTTATGTGTCGCGCCATATTTTATGTGTCGTACCATGTTTTATGTGTCGTACCATGTTTTATGTGTCGTGCTATGTTTTATGTGTCGTACCATATTTTATGTGTCGTGCCATGTTTTATGTGTCGTACCATGTTTTATGTGTCGTGCTATGTTTTATGTGTCGTACCATGTTTTATGTGTCGTACCATGTTTTATGTGTCGCGCCATGTTTTATGTGTCGCGCCATGTTTTATGTGTCGCATCATGTTTTATGTGTCGCGCCATATTTTATGTGTCGGGCTATGTTTTATGTGTCGTGCCATATTTTATGTGTCATGCTCTGTTTTATGTGTCGTACCATGTTTTATGTGTCGCGCCATGTTTTATGTGTCGCGCCATGTTTTATGTGTCGTGCTATGTTTTATGTGTCGTACCATGTTTTATGTGTCGTGCCATGTTTTATGTGTCGTGCTATGCTTTATGTGTCGTACCATGTTTTATGTGTTGTACCATGTTTTATGTGTCGTACCATGTTTTATATGTCGCGCCATGTTTTATGTGTCGTGCCATGTTTTATGTGTCGTACCATGTTTTATGTGTCGCGTCATATTTTATGTGTCGTGCTATGTTTTATGTATCGCGCCATATTTTATGTGTCGTGCAATGTTTTATGTGTCGCGCCATATTTTATGTGTCGTGCTATGTTTTATGTGTCGCACCATATTTGATGTGTCGTGCTATGTTTTATGTGTCGCGCCAATTTTTTATGTGTCGTACCATGTTTTATGTGTCGCGCCATGTTTTATGTGTCGCGTCATATTTTATGTGTCGCGCCATGTTTTATGTGTCGCGCCATGTTTTATGTGTCGCGCCATATTTTATGTGTCGCGCCATGTTTTATGTGTCGCGCCATATTTTATGTGTCGCGCCATGTTTTATGTGTCGCGCCATGTTTTATGTGTCGCGCCATGTTTTATGTGTCGCGCCATGTTTTATGTGTCATACCATATTTTATGTGTCGCGCCATGTTTTATGTGTCACACCATGTTTTATGTGTCGCGCCATGTTTTATGTGTCGCGCCATATTTTATGTGTCGCGCCATATTTTATGTGTCGCGCCATGTTTTATGTGCAGCGCCATGTTTTATGTGTCGCGCCATATTTTATGTGTCGTACTATGTTTTATGTGTCGCGCCATATTTTATGTGTCGTACCTTGTTTTGTGTGTCGCACCATGTTTTATGTGTCGCGCCATATTTTATGTGTCGCACCATGTTTTATGTGTCGCGCCATATTTTATGTGTCGTACCTTGTTTTATGTGTCACGCCATATTTTATGTGTCGTACCTTGTTTTATGTGTCGCGCCATATTTTATGTGTCATACCTTGTTTTATGTGTCGCGCCATATTTTATGTGTCATACCTTGTTTTATGTGTCACACCATGTTTTATGTGTCGCGTCATATTTTATGTGTCGTGCTATGTTTTATGTGTCGCGCCATATTTTATGTGTCCTACTATGTTTTATGTGTCGTGCCATATTTTATGTGTCCTACTATGTTTTATGTGTCGCGCCATATTTTATGTGTCACACCATGTTTTATGTGTCGCGTCATATTTTATGTGTCGTGCTATGTTTTATGTGTCGCGCCATATTTTATGTGTCCTACTATGTTTTATGTGTCGTGCCATATTTTATGTGTCCTACTATGTTTTATGTGTCGCGCCATATTTTATGTGTCACACCATGTTTTATGTGTCGCGTCATATTTTATGTGTCGCGCCATATTTTATGTGTCGTGCTATGTTTTATGTGTCGCGCCATATTTTATGTGTCGCACCATGTTTTATGTGTCGCGTCATATTTTATGTGTCGCGCCATAATTTATGTGTCGTGCTATGTTTTATGTGTCGCACCATATTTTATGTGTCCTACTATGTTTTATGTGTCGCTCCATATTTTATGTGTCCTACTATGTTTTATTGAACTGGACTACTACGGACAAGGGGTAGGGTTCGATTTCAACCGACGGCTCCGGGTTCACCCAGCCTTAAATGGGTACCGGATTTTTTCTGGGAAAGTAAAAGCAGCACGGGCGTAATACCGACCACATTACCCCAAAAATCATGTGCTGAAGGTCTGTAAAATATAGGGTCACTAACACCATATTTCCCTATACGCCACTTGGCGTGACGGGGGGTACTTTACTTACTTTTACTATGTTTTATGTGTTGTACCATGTTTTATGTGTCGTGATATGTGTCCTACTATGTTTTATGTGCCGTACCATGTTTTGTGTGTCGCGCCATATTTTATGTGTCCTACCATGTTTTATGTGTCGTACCATGTTTTATGTGTCGTGATATGTGTCCTACTATGTTTTATATGTCGTGTTATGTGTCGTACCATGTTTTATGTGTCGCGTCATATTTTATGTGTCGTACCTTGTTTTATGTGTCGCACCATGTTTTATGTGTCGCGCCATATTTTATGTGTCGCGCCATGTTTTATGTGTCGCGTCATATTTTATGTGTCGCGCCATATTTTATGTGTCGTGCTATGTTTTATGTGTCGCGCCATATTTTATGTGTCCTACTATGTTTTATGTGTCGTGCCATATTTTATGTGTCGCACCATGTTTTATGTGTCGCGTCATATTTTATGTGTCGCGCCATATTTTATGTGTCGTGCTATGTTTTATGTGTCGCGCCATATTTTATGTGTCGCACCATGTTTTATGTGTCGCGTCATATTTTATGTGTCGTGCTATGTTTTATGTGTCGCGCCATATTTTATGTGTCGCACCATGTTTTATGTGTCGCGTCATATTTTATGTGTCGCGCCATATTTTATGTGTCGTACTATGTTTTATGTGTCGCGCCATATTTTATGTGTCCTACTATGTTTTATGTGTCGCGCCATATTTTATGTGTCCTACTATGTTTTATGTGTCGTGATATGTGTCCTACTATGTTTTATGTGTCGTACCATGTTTTATGTGTCGCGCCATATTTTATGTGTCCTACCATGTTTTATGTGTCGTACCATGTTTTATGTGTCGTGATATGTGTCCTACTATGTTTTATATGTCGTGTTATGTGTCCTACCATGTTTTATGTTTTGTGCCATATTTGATGTGTCGTGCAAAGTTTCATGTACCGGACCATGTTTTATGTGCAATTAGGCCAGTGATTTAATGTTTTCTTGAATAGGTCAAGTACATCACGTCGGCGGCAATTCCTCGTGTCGATAGGAATCTTTTCCATTTCCTGCTTAATGTTGTTTTCTTTCTAATATTAGAGATTGTCTTTCCGATCATGCACAATTATTGAAATACTCAAGATGGAATAACTAGAACAACAGGGACATTGTGAATGAAGCAAACAAACGCACATCAGAAAAGAAAAAAGAAAGCTTGTTACCAACATCAGGATGAAACTATCATCAAGTGTCTGTCGTGTAATGGAAAAGGAACTGCTGGAAAATAATGTGACAACTGAAAAAAGTGAAAAGAAAAATCTAGGGAAAACATTAAAAAAAATATAGTAGACAGTTGAAGAGAATGACAAGGTTGGAAGTCGATTGTGAAAGTGATAAACATCCGTGGAGACAGAAAATGGTTGAGGGACACGATACTTGATTGTGATAACCTCGTCTATGATCACCTAGAAGTGACGCAAGGGCTGTAAAACGTCTTTATCATCCCATAACACCAGGGTCACCACTGACAGACTTCTTAGCTTTCTCCACGTATCTCTCTATCTTGTCTTTCTTAAGACATTTCTTTCTCTGTCTACCCCTCCTTCTCGATTCACAGCTCCTTGTAGAATGCAAAACAACACACTATAATAAACCTACAGATAGACATCGCTAATGTCAAACGCCTTGTCGCTGGTTTGGCGTCCGACTCTAGCTCTTGTCATTTTGCATGTCTCGTGTTACAGCCCCCCATAAATAATTCTGTAATTATTCTTTATTATTTAAATCTAATCATAAGGAAACAACTGTTTATATCATTATTTATTGCCTGTTGTTTTCTACAACCATTGTGGCTGTTTCCGAGCAGCGTAGAGCTGTTTGTGCCAACAGAATCATCTTTATAGCGGAATAAAAGGCTGTTTCCGTTAGCACCCAACCTTCAGTTGTCAGAAACTTCCTCAAAGGGATGGCACCCTTGTTTGTTGATTTTGTTCTTCACTTTTTCAATTACAATACTTTGGATTTTGCATCATTTGAGTGTGTCTCGCCTCCCGAATACTTTATTTATTTATCTTTTCAATAAGCGTACACCTCATAACATATACATTATATAGATGCTTCAACTTTTTGAGGATATCGTGAGCAAACGTTTTAGATTGCAGACAACAGAACTGACAAATGTAGACATTTACAAATTCAATTTCAATTGTAAAAATTGTGACGTATTTTTTTCAGAAAGTTTTGGGTGTAGAAAAAAAATACTACAGCAGCAAAGACATTTTGATAGAAATTGTTAAAAACAAAAAAAAAAAAAAAACATACACAGCAACTTTCTTCACAATATATCATTACATCGATTGTAATATGTTATTTGATAATCTTTGTTGAATTATTAACATCTCCGTGTATTTTCATCTTTTTTATCCTGCCCGGTTCACAATCACATTTACATATTTTAAAAATTGTACGATTGTTTTCATCAATTTTTTTTATTCTATACATATTTTGCATACGAAATATAAAAGATGTAATTTTTCTTGTTGTCTGTAATATTTCACTTGTATTTTTATTCCCCCCCCCCTCTTTCTTTCTCTCACCCTATCACTCCCTCTTATGTGGAGGGACACCCATTTGGGTGTCGAGGGAGATTCAAAGTGCTGATCCTAGCCATTCTTGCAGCCTCAAACACTGTCAATTGATGTTGTTGTGTGCAGCATTTCTCTGACGTTGTCAGCACCAAATTACTCTGGGCCTTCCATCTACTCTTATAATATATTTTTTTATAGTATAGAATGACAAATGCTTAAGAAAAATACTTTGTGTACTTTGGACTGAATTCAAGACTAATATAAGGATAAGAGAAATGACCATACAACCAACGACCTTATCCACAATTAGGAAGAGAAGATGGATATATTTGGGACATGTATTGAGAAGAGACAACAAGAGAATTCTGCAGACTCTTCTATGGGAAGCATCAGGATATATAAAACCTAGAGAGACGCTAAAAATAACACTTATAAGAGAAGCAAAGTTGGCAGGCATAGGCTCATTAGATAAGATCGAACATTTCACCAAGAACAGAGCTTGATGTCGAAAAACATTACGAGCCCTATGTGACGTCAAGCGGCGCTGGCAGGATCAAGATCACGAACAAAAAAATAATAATAAAGTGCCCCCGTCACGCCAAGTGGCGTATAGGGAATATGGTGTTAGTGACTATAAATTTTACAGACCTTCGGCACATGATTTTTGGGGTAATGTGGTCGGTATTACGCCCGTGCCGCTTTACTTTCCCAGAAAAAAATCCGGCACCTATTAAAGGCTGGGTGAACCGAAAGCCGTCGGTTGGGATCAAACCCTACCTCTTGTACTTTGTAGTCCAGTTCACTAACCACTGAACTATCGGTGCTCCCAAGATCACGAAAGTAAAGAATATTTTGACATTCTTTCCAGATGAGCAACCAATTCATTTGTTGTCTTTGTATGTTGTTCAGAACTGATGCCCAATCTCTCTTTTACTTTGTCTTTACTGAATCTGTCTCTTCTGGTCCCTCCTAGCGTCCAAACATCTCACTCACCACTCTGCTGACTATAGCTCGTTTCAAATCATGTGCCAAACTTCAAAAAGCTATTACTCTCTAACCGTTTGTTAAAAACTTTTGAAATTTTCCAAATGTTATTAGAATGCAAAAGACCCTTTAAATGTATATTTAACACATATCTTGCAGCTGCAGTTTTCTTAAAGCGGCGATATTTCTTTGATGTTTGTCAAAATTGTAAATTGTGAAGCCCTAAAGAATAGAAATTACCGTAGTTGCTGGTCTATGATTAATTTTCACTAGGTAAAGGCGTGGCCGTAATGGGGAAATAACTGGATAAAACAAAACACCAGGAGAATTATTGTCTGCTCAGTTCGAGGACGGACGATAATATCAAGGTATACTTGTATGTCCAATTTTCATAGTTGTGTGGTCCTGAAAAGGACCGTTTGTTGAACTAATTTAAGGTAATATAGGGGCCAACATTGTGGGGGCTATATACTTTCATTCTGAATCAGACGAGTATAAAAGATTAATAACTGTTTGGGGTTGAACATTCCACAAACCATCATTTTTCCAATATTCCTCTTCCTGTTTTAAGACGTGGTCTTCACATTTAGCCCAATAATCTTTGTCTATATTTAATAAAGCGAGATTAGCAAGAGTCTTTACATCTCATATTTTGAATGTTGTATTTTCATCTGCCACTTGTCCTTTTAATTTTGCCCAGATTAGTTCTATTGGATTTAAATGAGCATGGTAAGGTGGCAGCCTCAAACTTATATGACCGTGCTCTTGGATAATCTTATCTATTTGAAAAATCTTTGTCCTCTGTTTTTGCTTTACTAGAGATAGTAATTCAGGTTTTAAGTACATGTTATTAAATTGTATGTGCTCCTTTGTGAGCCATATCTTTATAGCATCTTTTGTACTGGATGACGTCGGGACTTTTTTTTATCTTCAAGTGCAACAATGTTGTGGTACGCTGCATTGTCCATTATTAGGCAAGATGGTCGATCTAGTGATGGGAGAACAGAATTTTCAATCCAATGTCTAAATATGTGACCATTCATCTCAGAGTGATAATCCCGATTGTCTATGGATTTTGAAAGAAAAATGAGCTCTACATTCTGTATTAGTCCATGTTGTCGACTACCTGCATGAGCAACTATCAAGCGCTGTCCTTTGCTGCTAGGTATTAATCTCTTAATCTTTCCATCTGATGACTGCCATTCCCTTTGGTTAGTGTGGTGAGCATTGATCCATGTTTCATCCAAGTACACAATATCATAACCTTGCTTGCGCACCTCTTTTACTTCACGTAAGTACTTGCTTCTCATGACTACTATATGTGGCTTCTCACAGATGATGTTTCGTCCATTGGAATACTTTCTGAATGTAAAGCCTGCAGCTCTCACATTCCTCCATAATGTAGACTTTGATATTTCAATACTGTTGTTCTTTTTCAGCGATACTTTTAATTTTCTTATTGTAACAGTTTCATTCATACCCAACATTTTGCGAATTTCACTTCTAATAAGTTCACTGTCGAAATTATCCAACATTTTTGCTCTTCCTTGTGATTTTGTATATTTTGAACATTGACGGTCACGTGCTTGAATCCAGCGATTAAATGACCGTTTAGATAAATCCACAATGTGTCTTGTCCTATTCTCAGGGTTTTCTAAAGAATGAAATAATCTTCCTCGTTTAGCCTCTTTGCAAAAATAGTCATACATTTTTATTGCGATGTTTTGTAAACTGCAGAATTTCATATTAAGACTCATGATAAATGTTATTGTTCCACGTCTTCACCTATGAATGAACGGAAATGGAACACACAATGCCTCGTGTTTTCTACAAGTGTCTAATTGTGTCAGAAAGCCCACGTGGAAAACGTGCAAAAACGTCAATTGTACCGTGTATGGATTTTTAATCGCTATTTTTAACTTAAAATACTGTAAACATTAAGTTTTGACTACATTAATGGGTCGTTATAAATTTATATAAATCAAATAAGCAACAATAATAACCAAATGTTTTTTTTTTATGAAATTAATTCCCTGTTGGGTTCTAATCATTATAACTTTACATGCAAATTTTAAAAAAATTACAAAAAGAGATTAAAAAGATATAGATTTTAAAAGTTGGGCACATGATTTGAAACGAGCTATAGTTTACTTTTAATGTGTGCATTATTAAGTGTATCAATATACCGTTTTAATATTGTTGATATAGTATAATACATATAGCCTGTTTTGTACATGTTATGAAAATATGGAAGTTGGAAGAGTTAATGACCTTGGACTAAACTCAAGAGGAGACAGTGACGGACCAGTGGGATGGAGGGGAGGGAAGGCAGATTAACGTTGTCGCATGGCGGGCATTTGCCTATAGATTTAATATACAACATGGCATGTAAGAGATGCGGAAAGACATGATCGCCTACCCAACCGACAAAGTGCAAGAAATGCATCAGAACCTATAGAAGTAAGCCTGCCTGATAGTTGAAAGGAACCCCCCATCCCCACCCTACCCCGAAAACCAGTTTTTTTACGAGCAGCAGCGTTTGTAGTTAGAACGACGCAAGCAGTCTGTAGGTAGCTCATATAGCACAGTGGCGTATTCTCATGTTACCGCAGCTACTGCCGGTAGCCTGAACATATTAACGAAATACAAAAGGAAATGATAATTTATTATATTTTTAAAAATAATTACATTACAAATTTTCCAATATTCTATAACACATTTCGTAGGCCAATATGCTTTATTTGCTTTGATTTGCATTTATTAAAGCAAGGTTGTCCTATGGCCACTATATCGTTTGTGAATGAAACCGAAACCACTCTACGATAGTACATGAAACCGCTAATAAGTAGCGGTGCAGTTCTCTTCTATCGGACTTAGTATTAATGACCTTACATTAAAAAATTGCAGTGAAAATAATACGCACGGGAGCTACCTATACAAAATGCGGTTTCATGGGTTATTCTTAGCTCTAGCCAATTAGAAACGTCACAAAGTAAAAGTCTATGTCTGATTACCGGAACTTCCTAACTTATTTATAACTATATTATGCGCATCAGCTTCTGTAGAAAGAACTTTTTTCTGCTTTCAAGATAATCAAATCTTTTTGTCGCTCAACTCAGACACAAGAACGTTTATCTGGTTTAGCATTAATGTCCATTGAAAAATCATTCCTTCAGAAACTTAGAAACCAACCCAACAGTACTTTCAATAACAAAGTCATCAAGGCATTTTCGTCCCAAACAAGACGGATATAATTTATATATAAATAAGTAAGTAAATTAAAATTAGTGATGTCATTAGCAAATATTACTTCATGTTAGCCTACTGAATATAATATATGTGTTTTTTGTTATGTCACCGGTAGCCCAGACCCCAAAACCAGTATACTCTACTGATATAGCAGTAAGCGTCACGCTAGTTTGTGTGTTTGAGGTTTGAGCCATCAGACTTAATTTTAAAGATGAATATGAAGAAGAGAACTGGCCTAATATAGTAATGGGAGGTCAGGACGTCAGCAACAGAGCTGAAGCAGACAGCGAAACATAGCTGATGGCTTTCGGCATGAATCAGAACCGTCCTGACGCTAATCCACATCTTAGTTTCAACTCTAGTAGCAAACAAACCAGCCTATCCTAGCCTAGCGAGTAGGGATCACAGAGGGAAGGCAACCCTCTGCCAAATATTTTTAAAAAAATGTCACGCTGAAGTCGGATGTGAAGGGGCAAATATCACAGTTCTACTGCAAACCATAAGACAAATCATACATTCCAGTTTAACGTCTTTTTATGGACATATGATGGGTATGTTTCTTCCTCTAGCCATCAGCTGAACGCAAGCAAGCATGTAGTAGTAATATGTCCATCATGCTATGACATAAGCATTAAATATGAAGGCTATCACAGTCTTAAAATAAATGTTTAGGTTTGCAACCGTGAAATGATTTATGTTTTGTAAACTTTAAAACTTTTTGATGTTTCCAATATTCCCTTTACCGCAATTTTATGGTTTGAGCTGTAACTAATATTTTGGTAAGATTCACGTTTAAGAAATTAATGTCATGCTAAAAGCATGAAAAAATAAATTCTCCCCCCAACCCTCTTTTTAGCTTATCATCGTGGGCAGTGATAATCCCTTAATTTTTTTCCTAACATAAAGTTGCACCGAGCCTGTCAACTACTTCGATTCCTGCACGATCTTTCCCAATCATTCTGCTTCCATCTTTTATACAACTTGTGATTTAAAAAGAAAATCAATTTCTCCGCCTAGCTTCTATCGATTAAATAGAAATAAACTTTACCCCAAACTGTAATTGGTTTCATCCGTGGCATTTTGTGCAGAACCCGTGTACATAAACAGAGTAACGAAGTAGTCATGCCCATTTCGACATTGCCAAAGGTTATCTACAACATTCAACAAATTCAGAGAATATAGATATGATTTTATTTTTCAGAAATTTTCGATTTTTTGTTGTTGTTGCTCCTGTAATATTTTTGTTTTCAAGATCCCAGTTTTAAAAACATTTGGAAGATCAAAACAATCAAATTGACGAAAACCCACATGAACCAGCTTGTCCACGTGACATGCCGGACGTAAACAGCTTGGCAGGAAGCGTGCAGCGATCAGACATACTTTCATTCTGAAACGGGAAAAGACACTTCGTTAGTTTTAAATTGCTTAAAGACAATGTCAATGCATTTTTAGAACGTGTCTAAACTTTCTACTGTCTTATTATATGTAGCCGGGTGCTTATTATTATTTTTACAACTGGTTAGAACAATGGTTTCTTCAACTTTTCTTTACCACAGACCCCCTTGGAATATATTTTGTACCCGGGGACTCCACGGCTCAACTCAAGATTTAAAACACTGAAGTGCAACACATATTTGTTTACAGTTTCCCATGCAGGTTTTCAAATTTGGACGTAAGTGAGAAATAAGCTATTGCACACATCCTATTATATTTACAAGTACACAATCTGTGACGGTAGATAGGGCGGAAGAATTAGAAATTATCAACGGCTCAGAAAACGAAAACAGCATAGCGTGTGGCACACAAAAGCATATTCAGGTCATGAAGGACGAATATGGCTGACCACCGTGAAAGAGATTGGAGCCTCATCACATACTATTCCAAAGAAAGCTAAAGGGAGGCACTCTAACTTATATCAGAAGAAAGAAGTACAGACACGTATATGGAGTGTTAGAGCTCTTTACTAAGATGGAAAACTAGAAAATGTTTTAGAAGCAGAACAATTAAACATAGATATTTTAGGCATATCAGAGACAAGATGGAAAGAATTTGGGTACATACAGGACGAAAAATATACATTTATATATTCAGGCAATACCACCGAACATCAAAGAGGTGTAGGAATACTAATAAAAAGAGAGATACAAAAATATATAAGTACCCACTGGACATGCAATGATATGTTTATACTACTCAAAATGAAAGCAAAATTATTTGACATAGCAATAATATAGACATACGCACCTACTCAAAACTATCCAGGTGAACAAATAGAAGCATTCTATGAAGCAAGTGAAATCTTCGGACATCTTGATTATAATGGGTGATATGAATACTAAAATAGCAAAATGTAGATATAAGACCATTATAGGAAATCATAGTTTCGGAAATAGAAATGAAAGAGGAAGAAGATTAATACAGTTATGTGAAGACAACAAGTTGACATTATGTAACACCTATTTGAGTAGAGAAAAGGAAATTATACACATGGGAACGCCCTGGAGATAAGAAGAGGAATCAAATAGACTACGTAATGATAAAAGACAGGTTCCATAACATCTTTGGCCAAAGAAGTCAAAACCTATCCAGGAGCAGATATTAACTCAGTAGACAATACTGTAAGGATTAAAATGAAAGTCAAACTAAACAGAAACAAACATAAGAATAATTCGCCAACAATATTACTAGACAACAGCTTTAAATTTAAAAAAAAAGATGTTAAAGATGCTTTTATAAAATACAAGTAAAGAAGACATATCAAAAGCTGCTGGAAGAAGGGATTGAGCAATACAGAAGAGAAAATCCTGATGGCAATGCATAAAGAAAAGCAAACAAGAAACTTGAAACATATTACCCAAAAAGGAAAAGAAAATTAAAAAAAAGGATGACTGACGTCATCTTGGAAAAAAAAAAACAGAAGAAAAGACAAGGGAAGAACACCACCAAATACAGCAAAATAGAAAAATGAAACACGCAAAATTTGCAAAGAGGCAAAAGAAGATCGGATCAACCAAAGATGTCTAGAATTCGAAACTATGAGAAAAAGGGAAAATAAAAAAGATTTATGAGGGACGCGCATAGAAATTAAGAATGACTAGTAAAGTAAACAATACAGTAAAGTACCCCTGTCACGCCAAGTGGCGTATAGGGAAATATGGTGTTAGTGACCCTATATTTTACAGACCTTCAGCACATGATTTTTGGGGTAATGTGGTCGGTATTACGCCCGTGCTGCTTTACTTTCCCAGAAAAAAATCCGGTACCCATTTAAGGCTGGGTGAATCCGGAAGCCGTCGGTTGGGATCGAACCCTACCCCTTGTCCTTTGTAGTCCAGTTCACTAACCACTGAGCTATCACGGCTCCCTAAGAATAACTAGTACACATTTTAAAATGCCACAGAAAGCATTATTGCATAAAAAAAAAGGAAAAATGCTACCATACAATAAAGATATAATCACTATATGGCAGGAATATTTACCAATTATTTTATGACGAAAGGGAAAAGAAACTAACTATACAATGTACGTCCTATACGATGTACGTCCTATACAATGTACGTCCTATACAATGTACGTCAGACTATAAAATCTTAAAATCTGAAGAGGAAAAAGGTATACGAACAATGACAAAGGGAAACATTGATTGACCTGACAACATACAGATAGAGATGACAAAGACACTAGAAAATTTTGACATTGAAGTGATCACAAACATATGCATCGACATATACCATACATGATACATACCACATAAACTAAAATCATTAACTTTCATTTCATTGCCTAAAAAGAATGGTGCAGCTGAATTCAGCAATTTTAGAACAATAAGCTTAAAGGTGGCATGTCATTGTAAAACGTGTTGTGGAAACAGAACAATAGATTTTGGAAGCAATGTTTTCTGTAATATGTGCCAGTTTGGCAGGCAAAGTTTCAAGCTTTACCAGGCTCGTTTTGAAAATCAGCGGCGGTAAATTGTTATCGCATGAGACGGTATTTTGGTCAAATTTCCTATTTAAGCTACCATAGCGGTAAATTGTTATCGCATGGGACGGTATTTTGGTCAAATTTCCTATTTAAGCTACCATAGCGGTAAATTGTTATCGCATGGGACGGTATTTTGGTCAAATTTCCTATTTAAGCTACCATAGCGGTAAATTGTTATCGCATGGGACGGTATTTTGGTAAAATTTCCTATTTAAGCTACCATAGCGGTAAATTGTTATCGCATGGGACGGTATTTTGGTCAAATTTCCTATTTAAGCTACCATAGCGGTAAATTGTTATCGCATGGGACGGTATTTTGGTCAAATTTCCTATTTAAGCTACCATAGCGGTAAATTAAAAACAAGAGAATAACACCTAATTAACAATAACAATGTGGGATTGGCTTGGTAGCAACGAGTTACAGATGTCCCAAGGTCTGACTTAACGCTGCTATCTTTCCCGGCATTCACAAATTGTAGTCTGTAGAGTTTTAATTTCTAACTTAAAATATTCTCCCCTCGACTGCCCCAGACATACCATTTTTGCTTTAATTCTTTCTTTGTGGTTTGTCAGTTACTGTCAATTGTGACTTGTTGCTGTGAAGTTGGTACTACAAGCTGTTAATGGAATATTACACAAGACTAAGCAGGACACCAACGTAATAACTCAGAAAGTGCAAATAATCTAATTATTTGTATGATAAAGTGTGAGTTTGTTATCCAACTATATAATAACTATTATTATTATTAACGTCATTAGTGAGATCGTTAATTTGTGTAGCACTTCTGAGTTTTCTTATGCTTACAAGATATGTCCCGGTTTCGCCTCTAAAAATAATTTAAAAAAAAATAATTTGTCCCTATTTGTCTCCGTAGATCATGGCAATCCTAGTTTTAAATAACACTTCCATAGCGAAAGTCGCTTACCCTAATGACGTTATTCTTAACTCACCTTAATTGTTATGAAGCCACTCCATTGGGCATGGCTATTTGCATGTCTCCGTCATATTACCCTTGTCTGGACTTTGCCAACTTCTCAGACTGCTGCTGTCTCCAACCCTGAGAAACATTACGCAATCATTCTCTGACACATTTAAATTTAACAATTAATCAATCATTGATCCCAAGCTAATCAATCATTTGGAATAAAAATGCAGGTTTTTTTTCTTTACGGCTATCAGAAATGGACGTGCAGCCACTTCTCTACAATATTTGCTTTCATCATATTTTTTTTCTCTACCTCCAATCACGTTTGAAACGAATCGAAATCTTGCAGGAAAGAACTTATTTTTGAGCAAAAATGCGTACTTCGATCAACCAACTTTGCTATGTGAATGTGGAGAATACAGTTTTATAGGCGTTAGAGATGGCATTGATAGAAATAAGCAACTATGGAACCACTCAGTTACGAGTGGATACAGTAATTCTTATTTTCTGTATACGAATATTTAGACAGATACGTAGACCATGTTTAGATAGTTTTCCATTCTATTTCCATGTATATGTGTCTAAATATATTTTGGTGTGTGTAGGTAGGTAGGTAGACAGGTTGCCAAATGAATAATAACTTGTAGCTTGTATGATTACGGGTTACATGATAAAGTGATGTATATTATATTTTATGAACGAAAAACGACAAACTTACTGTTGAGTTAAATATACTGATGTATAATTGAACATGTATGTTCTGCCCCACATTCCAGCCCCACTTAAATGAATAAAAACTGTATTTTGTTTTTTTTTTTAATTAGCGTAAAGCGTCTTGAAAAGAGAAAGCAGGCGACAATTACCAGTACTAGTGGCAGAAAGTAACGTATGTTAATTCCACAGGTTTGGAATTAAGGAAATAAAATATGTTCCAACTTGTCTAAAATCTTGAACATTTCAGATCGAGCTGTTGAAAGAGTTGTGAGTAGTTTAAAAACAGGTAATGGAATCGAGCGAACGAAGGTAGTTTGAGGCCAAAAATTTTGAGCATAAAGGACTATCGGCGTCTTTTCCTAAGTCATTCGAGGTGTGCCAGTGAAAAGTATAGAAAACATACGATAGCGCAAGACCGAGAGGATAGGCCATATTAACTGTCAACCGGGAGCAATACAGGAAGAATTGTAAAAAATAAATTACCGATTATGTCGCAACCGTCCCTCATGGAGACTCACAGACAAATGCGTTTGAACTGGTGTCATAAACACCAACATTTTTCATTGGAGAATGTGATTTTTTTTCAGATGAAAGTTCTATTTGGCGTTATTTTGTAGAAATAAATATTTGTACTAAAGACTCTGTAACGCATGTGTACCAGCAACGGAGACCTACCCAGAAATATCATTCTTGGGGAGGAATGTCAGCAAACGATGCCAACCCAGTGTGTATGTTTACAGGAATTATCATGAAGGAAAGAAACATCAACATACTAGATGGACACCCTCTGCCATTTATTCAGTTCATTTAACCCGATGGGTCTACATTTGAACATGCCAATGACCAAAATCAGACAGCTCATACCACGAGATCATGGAGGTAAGAGTATATGAGTGTACTAAAGTGGACCAGTTATTGTCCTGACTTAAACCCAGTTGACAACGTTTGATCACTACTCAAGAATCTTTATAAAGAAAGAATTGGCTCTGAAACATTGTTTATTTGAGAAAGGTAGCTGACAAAATGAATGGGACAGATTGACATGAGTTACCAACAAACATTTGTGAGAAGTATGTCTCTCCACATCCAGGCTTGTCTTGTTGGAGAAGGCAACATTTGTTTCACTGAAATCGTTGTTGCACTTGTTGGAGGAGGCAACATTGTGTTTCACTGAAATCACTGTTGCTCTTGTTGGAGAGGACAACATCGTGTTTCAGTGAAATCGTTGTTGATCTTGTTGGAGAAGGCAATATTGTGTTTCACTGAAATCGTTGTTGATCTTGTTGGAGAAGGCAACATTGTGCTTCACTGAAATCGCTGTTGCTCTTGTTGGAGAAGGCAACATTGTGTTTCACTGAAATCGTTGTTGCTCTTGTTGGAGAAGGCAACATTGTGTTTCACTGAAATCGTTGTTGCTCTTGTTGGCGAAGGCAACATTGTGTTTCACTGAAATCACTGTTGCTCTTGTTGGAGAAGGCAACATTGTGTTTCACTGAAATCGCTATTGCTCTTGTTGGAGAAGGTAACATTGTGTTTTACTGAAATCGCTGTTGCTCTTGTTGGAGAAGGCAACATTGTGTTTCACTGAAATCGCTATTGCTCTTGTTGGAGAAGGCAACATTTGTTTCACTGAAATCGTTGTTGCTCTTGTTGGAGAAGACAACATTGTGTTTCTCTGAAATCGCTGTTGCTCTTGTTGGAGAAGGTAATATTGTGTTTCATTGAAATCGTTGTTGCTCTTGTTGGAGAAGGCAACATTGTGTTTCACTGAAATCGTTGTTGCTCTTGTTGGAGAAGGTAACATTGTGTTTTACTGAAATCGCTGTTGCTCTTGTTGGAGAAGGTAACGTGTTTTACTGAAATCGCTGTTGCTCTTGTTGATGTAATACTATGAGTTAACGTGGGGGAGGGTGCCCTTTTAATCATTGATGTGGCGGATCGTAATGGCTTTCTTAGTATTCCTGGTTCTTACTGGAGAAGGTGGAGTTCGACAATCAAATGCAACGCTGGGAAACTATTAGTCCAGCCAAGAGGTACTGCAATTCTAGGCCTTGTATATCAGTAACATCCACCAGTATAGGGAACACGGCGAATTGAGCTTTTGTTAACTAGCCAGTTTTGAGGTAGACTGTTACCGGGGAAGACCACAAGGCGGTAGAACTGCTAGGTCTAAAGTTATTATTATTTTTTTTTCGTTCACCAGCTTTGACCTCTGACGAAGTCCCTAGAGACTAGGAACTGAATTTTGCGTGTTAATCCATTTTCCCCGTCAGCCGTGTGCACAGGAGTCCCTCGCCGCACAGGCAAATAACTCCGACTTCAGAGGTACTCATATTTTTCCCGTCGATGAGAAATTGACTTTTCAAGCCGGACCTCGATGCTGAGACCAGGGGTGGTTGCCGCAGAGAGAAATCATAAATAAATCCCAACCGGTGCAACCGAGATTTGAAACCACAGCCTCTCTGTTTCGAGGCCGGTGTCTTGCCTCGAGACCAACCAGTCCCCATGGTCAAATGTTAGCTCATGGTGCATCGACACTGCTATTGCGACGCTTATGCTCCCCCTACAAGTCACTTAGAGGAAAGGGGAGGTACCAATCTTCTTCAAGACATAATTTCATTATTATTTCCTTCTATGCGTGTGCTGCTTTGTGAAAATATTGCTGCCGTTCTTTCCCATATATACAGTAAGTAACGATTTTCTGGACAAATAGGTAAAGAAAAAAAATAACACTAAACAAAGTGAACAAAAGCATGCTCAGATGCATGATGGAACCACTTGGACTTACACGTGTGATACTCTCAATGGCCAGCATGGCTGACTCTGCATCCCAGTCTTGAGCACCAGTCAGGCTGTCCTGTTGTGGTTGTTGCAGCAGGAGATTGAAGAGGTCCTCCTTGTCTCCTGTACATAGACATTATAATGATAAGGTGCATTTTTTTATAAGACATTATAATGATAAGATGCATTTATAAGACATTATAATGATAAGATGCATTTATAAGGCATTATAATGATAAGATGCATTTAAAGACATTATAATGATAAGATGCATTTATAAGATATTATAATGATAAGATGCATTTATAAGATATTATAATGATAAGATGCATTTATAAGACATTATAATGATAATATGCATTTATAAGACATTATAATGATAAGATGCATTTATAAGACATTATACTTGACAATTGCATACATATGTACGTAGGGAGGTCAAAAAGTAATGCACACCAATTTTTTTCTCGGCTAATAATAAAGATAGGAATATGAAATTTTGCACACATGGAATATGACATGTTCCAATTATGTGTACCAAATTGCACAGCATTCTGATAAATATTACGCAATCTATGAACCGTTAAAATGGAGCTTGTCAACAATGTCCGTTACAAACAGCGAATTGTCATAGAATTTCTGGTTGCGGAAAAAGAAACTGTGGCAAACATTCATAAACGACTGTGTGCAGTGTACAAATGTTCTGCAGTCGATAGGAGCACAGTTAGTCGCTGGGTTCAGAGAATTAAAGCTGCAGAAAGTGTACGAGTGGAGCTGCATGATTTACCGCGTTCTGGACGTGTTGCCTCGGCTACCAGCACAGGCATGTTAAACCGGGCTGATGCCATTATTCGTAAGGATAGGCGTATCAGTAGTCATCAATTGGCATTGCAGCTTACAGTCAGCAAGGGAAGTGCAATCGCAATTTTTAAAACTCTCGGATATTCAAAGATTTGCGCTCGATGGGTTCCTCGGTGCCTAACAAATGATCACAGAGTTCAAAGGAAAACATTCTGTTCTGAATTGTTGGAGCGTTTCGGTGTTGAAGGAGAAATGTTTTTGTCAAAAATTGTTACCGGTGACGAAACGTGGGCACATTATTATGAGCCTGAAACAAAAATGCAGTCAATGGAATGGCATCATCCGCAGTCACCAAAAAGAAAAAAATTCAAAACATCTCCATCAGCCGGAAAGGTGATGATCACTGTCTTCTGGGACATTGATGGTGTGATTCTTGTTGATGTAATGACAAGAGGTGAGACAATCAACTCGACAGCTTACATCAATACACTGACAAAACTCAAAAATCGGTTCAAAAGAGTTCGGCCTAATAAGCCATCTGCAGATTTGTTGCTTCAACATGACAATGCACGCCCTCACACAAGTCTGGTAACACGGGAAGCAATCAACAAATTTGGTTGGACTGTACTGCCCCATCCTCCTTACAGCCCTGATCTGGCTCCCTCAGATTTCCATCTGTTTGGACCACTCAAAAAATTCCTGCGTGGGACACACTTTGACAATGATGAGGATGTGATCCGTGCAGTTAAAAAATGGCTACGCGAGCAGGACAAAACTTGGTACAAACGAGGCATTCATGACCTAGTTTCGCGTTGGCGTAAGGCAATACGCTTGGACGGAGATAATGTTGAAAAATAGGTAGTGTAAAGGGGATGTTCAGCTACAATCTGTGAAAATTTCACACATTTTGCCCGAATAGTTTCCGAGAAAAAAATGGGTGTGCATTACTTTTTGACCTCCCTTCAGTACATATAGCTAATACGTATATATGGCTATGTATATGTGTCTCAAAAATGGCTTGAGATACAGTCTTATACACGTTTGTGTTTCCTTTCCTCAGTGACTCAATGAGTATGCTCAGAAAGCAACTGGCTGTGCTCGACGGCAGTGGTTACAGTCTCTGGAGAGGTCAATTCTAGTGTCTACTTCATTGTCCTGCCAGGACACGCGGGTGTAAGAGGTAATGAACGTGCTGATAGACTTGCCGGCTTGGCTGATGTTAGAGTACGGAAGGACAATGGACCACATTCTGAATGACCTCAGCGACGCTGGACGAAGAAACGACTCAAAAAAATGACACTGAATCGGCAGCCATGAACAGACTGCAGGAGTATCATGTCAAGGTGGTAGATGCCCGACAGGAACGCTACACAGGAATCCAAAAAAAGACTTGTCAACCAACACAACACATTATCATTAGTCGCTACACGTTGATGGATTTTCTTCGGAGGCGATCTGAGTACTTATGAACTTGTCCGATGTACAAAGAGGACTGCCTGTTGACTAAACTAATCTCTACAAATATACCGGAAGTCAATATCTCTGTAAAAACGGCGTTTGGAAGCTTATAACTGAGCGTACAATGTTGTCGAACTTGAGTTATTGAGTTCATACAATTTGTTTCTTAATTTTATATATGCTATAAAAGAGGTATACCATCTGCCAATTCTTAAAATTATAACATTTATTTGGGAATAAATTTTACATATAAGAATAAATCTGATAATTTGTCCCTCGGTGAGTGATATGGTACACCCTCAATGCTGTCGAATTTAATGAAAATGGACGCCCATAATTGTACGTTGATTTCTACTTTTGTCTTGGGTTGGGAAGGGGAGTTGTTGGTAGAGAGGGTGTGAGGAAATGGACCATTCGAGATGTAACAATCAACTTTCGTGGAATTCTGTCGGCCATTTCAAAAGTAAGGTAAGGTCAAGGTAAAGTACGAGACTTGAACCGGCGTCTTAGCACGCGAGTTTCCACCCATATGTGCTCGGCCGCCTATCCAGAAATGTTCGGAGATTTCTGGATAGTGTCACTTTAAGCATCGAAACTCACGATGTGAGGCGACATTCCTCACCTTTCCAGGGTAATACCCTGGTACCCATTTCTGCCAACGGCTGGGTCGACCGTGGGGGTATTTTTTTTTCCAACCACGAGTACAATTCACACTGCTCCCAGCGGGAGTCGAACACTGGTTGTCCGAACGTCGGTAGTCCAGTCGGGTGGTTTTCCCAACTAGGCTACCGAGGCCCCCGCCTTCAAAAGTGCGCGCCAGTACCCAGCAAAGCAGGTTAAAGTCAAGGTCATGTAGATTATGTTCTTTGACTCTCGTGGCCTGGTAATTTTATGAGTGCGCTCCAAGAAGACACAGAGAGTGATACTTAATTCTATGGAACGATCCTGTTATATAACCAGAACGTTCTGCACAAACATCGCCCTGAGGAATGTAGCACGGGTATTTGGATTGTTGGCCATGGCAATGCCCTGGCAAAAAAAAGCTTGTCACCACAAATAAATTGGTAGTGAAACACTTTGCTGTCACAGCCTCCACATTTCTGTAATTTTGCTCGCTGAGACTTCTTGTTACAACAAATGAAGAAAACAGTGAAAGGCGATCAGGTGACTTTGATAAGTTCTAAACCAAAGCGACAAAATAAATGAGGCCAGTGTACAAGAAAAACAAGCGGTGCTTTCGCATTGACATGAATAATGGAATAAGTGCATACAAGCACAAGACATTACTTTGTAAGAGATAAAACCAACAAGACTTTACACTTTATATACATCAGATATCGCTGCACTTTATATACATCAGATATCACTACACTTTATATACATCAGATATCGCTGCACTTTATATACATCAGATATCACTACACTTTATATACATCAGATATCGCTGCACTTTATATACATCAGATATCACTACACTTTATATACATCAGATATCGCTGCACTTTATATACATCAGATATCACTACACTTTATATACATCAGATATCGCTGCACTTTATATACATCAGATATCACTTCACTTTATATACATCAGATATCACTGCACTTTATATACATCAGATATCGCTGCACTTTATATACATCAGATATCACTTCACTTTATATACATCAGATATCGCTGCACTTTATATACATCAGATATCACTTCACTTTATATACATCAGATATCGCTGCACTTTATATACATCAGATATCACTGCACTTTATATACATCAGATATAACTGCACTTTATATATATCAGATATCACTGCACTTTATATACATCAGATATCACTGCACTTTATATATATCAGATATCGCTGAACTTTATATACATCAGATATCACTGCACTTTTTATATATCAGATATCACTGCACTTTATATACATCAGATATCACTGCACTTTATATACATCAGATATCATTGCACTTTATATACATCAGATATCACTGCACTTTAGATACATCGGATATCACTACACTTTATATACATCAGATATCACTGCACTTTATATACATCGGATATCACTACACTTTATATATACTGTATATCACTGAACTTTATATACATCAGATATCGTTGCACTTTATATACTCCGGATATCACTGCACTTTATATACATTAGATATCGCTGCACTTTAAATATACCGGATATCACTGCACTTTATATATACCGTATATCACTGCACTTTATATACATCAGATATCGCTGCACTTTATATACATCGGATATCACTACACTTTATTTATACCGGATATCACTGCACTTTATATACATCAGATATCGCTGCACTTTATATACTCCGGATATCACTGCACTTTATACACATCAGATATCGCTGCACTTTATATATACCGGATATCACTGCACTTTATATACATCGGATATCACTGCACTTTATATACATCAGATGGACTTCCGTCTCCAAGATGGCGGATCTAGTCCACGTCCTCTCGATCGCTGCAGAAAGTGCATCCAGGGTCTGATTAATTTCGGTTCTCCGTTGTACTTTTCTGCGTTAAAGTCAAAATGATGATCTACTTATTACATCTAAAAAAATTATGACGATCATCATTTTCAGGAGGACGTGAACTTCGGGGTATATGGTGGATAGGCGGCAGGAACCATTGAAAACTATGCATGAAAAGTGTTCCTTGTTGCAGTTTCCTCATGTTCCCAGTCCATGGGGGACTTGTTGGTCTCGGGGCACGACGCCGGCCTCGAGACAGAGAGGTTGTAGGTTCAAATCTCGGCTACACCGGTTGGGAATTTTATTTATGATTTCTCTCTGCGGTAACTACCCCTGGTCTCAGCAACGAGGCCCGGCTTGAAACGTCAGTTGCTCATCGACGGAAAAAAACATGAGTACCTCCGAAGTCGGAGTTATCTGTCTGTGCGGCGAGGTACTCCTGTGCACATGGCTGTCAGGGAAAAATGGATTAACACGCAAAATTCAGTTCCTAGTCTCTAGGGACTTCGTCTGGTGAACGCAACAACAACTACATATACATCGGATATCACTGCACTTTATATACATCGGATATCACTGCACTTTATATACATCGGATATCACTGCACTTTATATACATCGGATATCACTGCACTTTATATACATCAGATATCACTGCACTTTATATACACCAGATATCACTGCACTTTATATACATCGGATATCACTGCACTTTATATACATCAGATATCACTGCACTTTATATACACCAGATATCACTGACAACAGACCGTGAGGGGTAAATTCACGAAGAAACCACGGATTCAAATAGAAAAATTCCTACAACCTGAATCGGATTTTAACCAGGAGTCTTCCTGTCCAGATGCCGACGCCTTAGCTCTAGACAACCCAGCACCTGCAGCGGGTATTCAGAGGAGGCGACGGAGTCCACAATTCCTATATTTTATCGAAAACACAACACAATGAGTTTAACGTCAATATACAACCAGCCACCGTATTCCCTAGTATAGCAGTGATATAGTTCTCATAACTCAAACAGTTACTAATAAATAGACCTCAATATCTATGGAGGTCAAACCTACTACAACCGTACACCGACATCTATCAACGTTGCACTGTGTAAGAGAACTAGGTAGGCCATTTCAGCAAACAGCTCCCCGATGCCATGGCAACATAATAACGACTAATAAGATGGCGCTGTATCTTTTTATCGAAACATAAAGAATGTAGAGCCAATACGCGGCAGTATTTTTGTGTGTCTCCTGTAAGAATTGCTTCTGTCTGTCTTTATATATATATAATATATATATGATTATATATGTATAATCATCATCATGTGTCATACCGGTTGGGGTAGGCGATCATGTCCTTGCACAATCTTCTATCTATAGTGCATCGTGTCAGTTTTGTTGTTGACTGTTTTCCATGCCATGACACCAAACTATCTAGTATTTTCTCTCTTTATCGTCCGCGATCTCTCTTTCCTTGTCTTTTGCCAGTTGTAACCAAATATTCAAATGTTCCTCTTCTCATGATGTGCCCGATAAATGTTGATTGTTTCTTTCTGAAGTTCGTTAGGAGCTCCCTTTTTGTGTTGGCCTCTTTGAGAATTTCTTCATTGGTCTTTTTAGCTGACCAGGGAACTTTCAACATTCTTCTGAGAAATCCCATCTCTGTGGCCTCCAACCGTCTTTTCATTTGTTTGTCTACTGTCCATGATTCGCGTCCATAGGTCAGAATTTGCTCTATATAGCACCGATGAACACTCTTTCTCATTTCTATTGACATAGATTTGTTGCATCATAAACTTTTCATTTTCTGAAATTCTGTTTTGGCCTGAGCTATTATGTATTTTATTTCTGTGGTGCATCTTCCATCTGATGTTATTATTATACCCAAGTATTTGAAACGTTGCACTTGTTTCAGAGTTGTCCTGTTTATTTTTATGCTGCATGATGGTGATGATTGTTTCATTGATATGACCAATACTTCTGTTTTCCTACTATTCAGGCTGAGAACTTTCTTGTTGCTTTCTTTTACTCTTGTCTATCATTTCTTGTAGTTCATTCTGTGTCTCTGCTATAAAGACTGTGTCATCCGCATATCGCAAATTATTTATGTTGTGAGCGTTGACGTCAATGCCTTTCTTTTGTCTGCTATAGATCTCGTAATATGCTCACTGTAAAGTGAAAACAAATCCGGCGACAGAACACAGCCTTGTCTAGCTTCCTGTTTTATATATTGGAACTGTCCTGTTTGGTTGCTAATTCGTATAGCTGCTGTGTGTTACCAGTACATGTTTTTATGTTTCGCAGATCCTTGCCATCAAATATAGGATAGGATATCTATCTCTCTCTCTCTCTCTCTCTCTCTCTCTCTCTCTCTCTCTATATATATATATATATATATATATATATATATATATATATATTTATATATATATATATATAAAGACAGACAGGAGCGATTCTTACAGGAGACACAAAAATACTGCCGTGCGTATATGTATATATATGTTTAAAAAAAAACTTGACCAACAAAACTAAGAATTATTAATTGATAGCAACAACGTGTTTTTCTCATAACTTATAATGTAAATAACAAATATATTATGCTGTAATTATAAGTACGCTAAATTAGTTCAATAATTGAAGGAACTATTTTACATAGCGCAAATTGCAGTAATTGTTTATGTCACAAATTACCGGGTTAAAGTTCAACCTAAAAGTTCCATCACATGTCTGGCCTCCTCAAGCTATGAACCCGTTGTCCGCCGTTGCCCAGCACCCCAAATTTGAAAGATTAAGGCGCAGAAGAAAATAGGAGATCCTGCAACATTAATTGGAAGGCACGATAGCTCAGTGGTTAGTGAACTGGACTTAAAAGGACAAGAGTCGGGTTCGATCCTGATAAGTGGCTTCCGGGTTCACCCAGCCTTAAATGGGTACCGGATTTTACTGGGAAAGTAAAGCGACACGGACGTAATACCGACCACATTACCACAAAAATCATGTGCCGAAAGTCTATACAAATTATGGTCACTAACACCATATTCCCTTTACGCCGTTTGACGTGGCGGAGCTCTTTACTTTTTTTAAAAACAACATTAATTTGTTCTGTTTATATGATGCGGGACCTTCCTTTCAACTATTGACATGGTTAGCTGCGAGAAAAGCTGCTTTCTAACACTGTCTGGCAGTTATTGCCGAAGATTGTTAACAATCAGCTCTCAGTCGACAATAAAGAGGCAAAATTCACGAACACTTCTTCGTTTATGTGAACACCAAGAGGAAATCTATTTTGTTGTGAACAAACATGTCAATGCAAAATGTGCTTAAACTCTCTTTTGATAAATGAGAGTTTGTTTATGTGTATGTGTGTGTGCGTGCCCATTCTTATTTATGAATTGATGATTTCATGTATGTGATAGCTTCACCGTCACCCACACTTTAATAACTGTAAGGAGATTCACATTCGTTTTTAAAGGAATCTGCGCTACTTACGCCCCCAAAAACGGCATCAAATGTAAACATTTATAAACATTGTTTGGCATGAGACAAACAAACGGGCAATATGTGCTAGAGTAGCCAGGACAGCTGTAAATTAGAACGCCACATTTCAATAAACAATATCGGCTGTCAGTCTAACATTAAGCCAGAGTTGCATACAACTCACATCACTGGAAAGATTTCCAGATTGTTCTAAAATAAAACTGGTTTCTCAGTCCGCGTCTTCTGAACCTTTTAGCTGTGTTGATTTAAATTTGCGGCAATCCTTTTCTTGTTTTATTGCTATCCGTAAGATTACATTAACACTTCGTTCACCCCGAAAATTTCTTGAATTTATTGTTGCTAAGCTACAAAGGACGCGGAAATACAGAGAAATAACCAACTTGTTTAAAATAAAAAGTTATAAGTAGTGGAGATAATCAATTTGTTTGACTTCACTTAATAATGATGGTACAGTAGTAACTGTACACTATTTAAAATTAGAAGAAAAATATACTTTTTAATAAACTATTTTACTAAGTCCCCGCTCACCCCCCTCCCTTTTTCTTCATTCGATAGAAAGGGTAAATGCGTTCACCCCGCCTTAAAATGGGTACTGTGCTATTTCTGGGTAATAAACATAGTAATATCGTTGTAATGTACACTAGGAATATATACAAGAAAGATGAGGTGAAATATATAAGGTAGATGTACAACAGAGGTCAGATGCAAATTTAGGGTCGATGTACAGCGGGGGTAAGGTGTAATGTATAGGTTTGAAGACCGTTATGTTTTGTTTTTGATCTTTCTGTCTTATCACGTGGTCAAATCATTTTATTTGTTGTTTCTCTATGGTGGAAATTATTCCTAATTTTCCTTCTCAGTTCTTCATTTCTCATATTCTCTCTCAGGATGTTTCCTATCATTCGTCTAACACAACTCATCTCAGCAGAGCTTATTTTTCTTATTGTTCTTGCATCCAAGGTCCAGGATTGGCATTGGTAGCACAACGTTAGAATGGCGATTATATTGTAGAGTGCCCGTTTTGCCTCTAGAGTTATTTTTTTTTTTTTTTGTTGGACAATACTGGTGATAGCTGTCCACTGATTTGATAAGGTTTGTTGCATTTTGAGTTGATTTCTGCTGCTTGTCGCTTGTCACTAGACTTCCTAGATATTTAAATTCCTCCATTTGTTTTAATTGTCTGCCGTCTATCATTATGCTGATTCTCTGTTCTCTTGTGCGATATTCTATTTCGTTGATGTTGATTTTCATAATGTTGTTTTAAGTGTTTATGCTGTCAAGTCTATTGGAATGTTCTTGTTAGTTTGCTATTTTATCAATGTATTAGTACCTGGTCGTCTGCAAATAGATGCTCATTAATCTCCTCTGTCTCCGATGGGTTGTCTAACTTGAATATATAGTCCACGTAAGTAATAAAAAGGAGACACGCACAGCCATCGACAGTTTCGACCTGATGAAAGTTTTTTTGCCGAAACGTTGTAGTTTGTCTTGTCATTCAACTAGTTGAGCTGCTCCATACCAATTTATGTTTATGTTATAAGTAATAAACAATAGTAGAGCACGCACCCCTATCTTACACCTAATCTAACTTCAAAGTGATCTGTGTAAAGGGTGTCTGGTTAGCGCGGTTTGTTCTCCAATCGATAGGCGGTTGGCTTACCACGGCAACAGCTGGGGTTCGTACCCTGGCGAGGACACCTGGGTTTTACTAATTCCCTAAAAATTAGTACCTCTGAAGTCGGAGTAAATCTGCCTGCATGGCGAGGGGCATCCTGTAATGGGATAAAACAGACTTTACACGCAAAATTCAGTCCCACAAAATTGAGTGGGTGGGACTTCGTCAGAGGTCAAAAGCTGACGAAAGCGAACGAACGAGCGATCTGTGTAAACTGCTGCTGTTCTGACTGTGCATCCTCTGTTCATGAGGAAACGTCTAATTAGGCTGGTTAGATGGTGGCTTACTCTGTGTGTTGTTTGTATCCCCCATGGTATTCACTGTTTACTCAGTTGAATGGTTTTTTTTTTCATGGTCAATAAAAGTTACGTACAAATTTCTGCCTGTGGTTTTGGTTTATTTGCTTGTTTCTTCATTTCTTGGATCTCAATACTTGGACTTCTCTGGTATTATTTATCTCTTCATTATAAGAACAAACTATCTTAACTATGGATTATCTATTTCTTTTTTGAAAAGGTTGTACTTTAAGTTCGTAAAGTCTTCATTTCGACCTTGATAACTTTCGTGGAATATTTATCTCTGAGACCTACCTTTGAGGGCTGATGTTATTGAGCACGTTCCACATTTCTACGTTTCACTTGTTACGTCTGACCACACAGCTTCTAAGGTTTCAAGCCGCTTGGTATGAATTTGTCACACGGTTACTTCACTTTATTGTCTTCTCAACACAACAGTTACTTCCCTTTATTGACATCCAAAAAGTTACTTCAGTTTATTGTCTACCCAACTGTTGCTTCACTTTATTGTTTACCCAATATTACTTCACTTTATTGAGGTATTTGCGGGCCATCATCATTGCACTCCGAACATGTCCATAGGTGCTCAGATCCCCTCCTCAGCAAGCCCCGCAGTGTCCAGCGACTGACGACTCCAGTTCTGTGTTGGTTGATAAGTCTTCTTACACGCCCTCTAAGTTTCTCGTTTCTGGCTGTGCCCATCTTAACTCCCATCTCTTTCATCAGAAGGAGTGACGTAGATTTGTGGTTGTCGAAGTCCTGTGTTCTTTCCACATCTCGGAGGGCATTGATAATGTTCGCCCGATCCATAGGTTGACCGTCCTCAACGACAGCGCAGATAGTAAACCTGTCTGCTCTTTCATTTCCCCTACTCTCCCATGTCCAGGGACATAGACAATGGTGACCTTACGTATTTTTTGACTGCTGCAATGACTCTAATCAGTGCATACGTATATAGCCCGCCTCCAATTTTTTTTTTAATCATGCTCATCGAATCACTCAGTATACAGGCGTTGGTGTAGTCTTGTGATTCTAAACAGTTGAATGCCCTGGTCATTGCCATCACCTCCATCGTCTTCACTTTATTGACTGCCCAACAGTTACTTCACATTATTGTCTGCTCAACAGCTACTTCACTTTATTGACTGTCAAACAGTTACTTCACTTTATTGTCTGCTCAACAGCTACTTCACTTTATTGACTGCCCAACAGTTACTTCACTTTATTGTCTGCTTAACAGTTACTTCACTTTATTGTCAGTCAAACGGTACAGTTACTTCACTTTATTGTCTGCTCAACAGTTACTTCACTTTATTGACAGTCAAACAGTTACTTCACTTGCTCGTATATCCAGCAGCTACTTCACTTTCTGGTAGGTTCAAAAGTTACTTCACTTTATGTTCAACAGCTACTTCATTTTATTGTCTGCTCAACAGCTACTTCACTTTATTGTCTGCTCAACAGTTACTTCACTTTATGTTCAACAGCTACTTCACTTTCTTGTCTGCTCAACAGCTACTTCACTTTATTGTCTGCTCAACAGTTACTTCACTTTATTGACAGTCAAACAGTTACTTCACTTTCTCGTATGTCCAACGGCTACTTCACTTTCTCGTATGTCCAACGGTTGCTTCACTTTTTCATATGTCAAATAGTTACTTCACTTGCTCGTATGTCCAGCGGCCACTTCACTTTCTCGTATGTTCAACAGCTACTTCATTTTCTCCTATGTCTAATAGTTAATTCATTCGCTCGTATGTCCAGCAGCTACTTCACTTTCTTGTATGTCCAACAGCTACTTCACTTTCTCGTATGTCCAGCAGCTACTTCACTTTCTCGTATGTCCAGCAGCTACTTCACTTTCTCGTATGTCCAACAGCTACTTCACTTTCTCGTATGTCCAGCAGCTACTTCACTTTCTCGTATGTCCAACAGCTACTTCACTTTCTCGTATGTCCAACAGCTACTTCACTTTCTCGTATGTCCAGCAGCTACTTCACTTTCTCGTATGCCAAACAGCTACTTCACTTTCTTCTCTCCCCCCTCCTCCCAACAGTTATTTCACTTTCTCTTTCCTCAAATGTTACTTCTTTTCTACCCTGCCAAAAAATTACATAATTTTGTCCCCTGCCCAATTGTTACTTCACTTTCTCCCCTCCACCCCCACCCCACCCCCCAACCAGCTATCTCATATCACCCCCCCCCCTCCCCAAGTTCATTCACTTTCTCCCCTGCCCAAAAGTTACTTCAATTGTTTTCTCGCCTCCCCCCTTCCTCCAATTACTTTCCCACATTCTCAGAAGGTACATTTGGTTATGGTTGACCTCAAATTGTGATCACAAATCTCTTCAGTATATCCGACTTCAGGACAGACCAGGTTTTTGCCTATAGATCACTATTTCTTTAGCCAGACTGGATACGTTTTATTTTAGAGAAATTACGGGGAGGTGGAGTAGGATCTTGGTCAGCTCTGTGTTAATGACTCTGACGCCAGTAGAGTAGACTCCCTTTCTCCTTCCTTTCCCCTATGTTGCTCCTTATGTAACCTATTCCTTTATTGATGACTTCAATAAATGTCCTCTACTTATGAGCTGTATATAATAATTTAAAAAAAACTAATGTTAAGCCAATCCTATTATATGGCTGTGAAACATGGAGAACAACAAAATTGACAATCATGAAGATACAGACTTTCATTAATGTCATTAATGGATGCTTACACAGAATAAAAAAGATGGAAATGGCAGGACAAAATCACTAACATAGAATTATGGAAATGTACCAGTCAAATACCAGTGGATAAAGAGATACAGCGAAGACGATGGCGCTGGATAGGACACACTCTGCTGAAGCCAACTGAGAGTATTACACAACAGGTCATTTTTTTAAATCCCCAGGGGAAAAGACAAAACGGAAGACCAAGAAATTCTTGGAGAAGACAGACAAAAGCAAAGATGAAGATGATGGGGAGGACATGGAATGATCTTAAAAGAATGGCAAGAAACAGAACGACTTGGAAAGTGTTTGTTGAAGACCTATGCTTCACAGGGAGCTGAAAGGTAGAAGAAGAAGAATCATACGATTCTAATCGTCGTCTCATTTGTCAAGTGTCCATAATTCTCTTCCATACATCAGAATTTGCATTATATAACACCGATGAACTCTCTTCCTCACTTCTATTGAAGAAGAATACAAGAATAGTAGAATTTAATGCAAATATGTTATATATGAGTCAGTGTTTGAAATCAATTTGGGGCTCTCTAGTCGACCAAGCTGCTAAAGGAATGGCTACGCGGCTCAGTCTGTTTGGAAAAAGTAATGACGTTGTGGAGAAGCACTGGCCTCCTCAGCTTCTAATGTTGTGGTCTAGTACTGTCAGGTAAATGCCGTTGTTCCCATAGTAAATTCCGTTAGATACTGAAGTGTTAGGGACTTCATTGTATTAAACTTTAATTCCAAGAGGTCGGGTGGCCAGTTTACTTCCTTGATGTCTGTCCACCCAAGACTATATCTCTGGTACCCATTTTATAAATATGCTTGGTGGACCCCGACAGTCTTTTAAGTTGAAGAAATATGTTTACCTCAACTGGTATTTGAACCTCATACCTCTTCTTCCTATGATTCGTTGGTATTTGAACTTCGAACCTTCAAATTGGTAGGCGTTTGCATTAACCATAACACTATCGGGCTAGCATAAGCGTTACATTACTTTACTCATTACCTTGCTGATGATATTTTGTAGTCTTGCTAAATTTGTAAGTTCTGAATCATAAATTGAGTATATAATTCTGCTATGGTACATTAGCATGATCATATGAGATGCTATAAATAAAATATTTATGGTAAAAATGTGATTATTTTACACCTTAAAGATTTATGCAACTTCTAAATATTTGTAAAAATAAACATTAAGAAACTAAAATATCAGTATCACACACAGTGACGAAGCTAGAATAGTCATATTATTGTGCAGTATCACAAGTTTGAAACGCTCCAACAAAATACAGCAGAATCTGGTTATAACGAGATTCTCAGGACCATCGCATTATTTTCGTTATAACCGCCTTTCGTTATATCCACTTTATGTTTAATAATGGGGGCAATATTGTTGTATGTAAACATAGAAATAGCTCTCAAACATGTTAGATGTGGATGAGCCGAGCAAGTGGTAACAATAACTGTGACATTTCTTCCCTGCAAGAACTGTTTCCTGTTAATCCTGCACACCAATCGTTCAAATATTGACTCTAGAATTCTTTTCGTTTTTTTAAAACTTGTACTCTGTCGACAGTGTTCTTATTATTTTTATTATTTTTTAAATAATGTAGTTTCTCAAGTTTTCTTATTGCGAGCAGGTACAGCTTGTCACCATTCATTTGTTGGCAGCGATCAAAATAGAAATTCTGTCCTTTGGAATCTTGAAACCCCTGCACGCTTCTCCTTTTTCAGCGAGTGTGTCGCTTGGGACACACTTATAAAAGAGACCTGTCTCGTCAGCGTTATATATTATCTTGAGTTCAATTTGTTAGAGAATTGCTTGTAGATCACTTTGAGTTCACTTTGCTTCCACTAATCGGTTGTTTCTTTTGAAACTGACCCAGTCTCGTCGCAGACTTTCACTGTAATTCCATGTCGCCCTTTGAATGTGTTTAGCCAGCCCTTATTAAGGTTAACTCTTTAAGTACGTTTAGCCGCATTGTGCGCCATGCCGATTTCGGTTGTGTACATTTCGCCGCCTAGTGCGCCACTCGTAATTTAATTAGTGTGAACCGGCATCAAACCATATTTTTAAAAAAAATATGTTTTGTATCATTTTGGTATTGGTGAAATCTAACACCTTGTTCAATCATCTAAAAATGCATGCATTATATTTTATATGTTAGATAAATAGAAATATGTAGATTGATTCTTAAAACCATGAAAAATATATTGTCTCTGAAATCTCTTCCGTTGCATTGATAAATAGCTTCCGTACAGAAAGAGTTAAGTCGACATGACCTAGACTCTTAGCCAGCTCTTTTCCATTTTTAGTAAGGGTTCAAAATCAGGGTATTCTTGCTCCCAGCTTGCTGGAACCATGTTTGCAAAGTGGAGCCAACGTCTTCGTAATCGCCATCCTAATATTATTTCTATCCTGCTCAAAACCACCGCTCGTAAACGCGACATAATGTTGTTTCTAATATTGTTCTCTATGTTTTGTTTCCCTAAACCATTCCTCTCTCACCAACTGCCTTGTGCAAGTAGTCTTTTACGAGCCACGCCACGCCAGCGTGTCTTCACAATTTACACACGGGCAGGAAAAGTACACACCGCTAATTTAAAAAAAAAATAATTTCTTCAAAAGATCTTTTTAAAATGTAACAAATAATTGTGGAACTTTTTAAATTGCCGCTAAATCAGGACTCTCGTTATAACCGGTCTCGTTATAAGTAGATTCTACTGTACAAATCTCAAGAATGAGTGGAATTACATTTCTTTAAAAAATCTTCATTCATAAATATAGCACATTTTTGGGATTAAAACTAACATGTCACTGGATATTAAAAAAGCAGGTGTTTACGACATGAATACGTTAACGGAATTGACGTACTTTGCTCCACAAATTATATGTCGCATCTGCAAATATGTCAGGATATGTCTTGCAAATAAAGTACAGAGGAGAAATAAAAACAATCAAGAAAATACACTCTTTCATAAGCTGTTGAGGATTTGTTCACTTATGACATCTTCTGTCCGACCAAGTTGTAAAACTTGGTATTTGGCATACAATGACGACAAATTAACCGAGAAAATGTCATTCATTTACCGGAAAAAAACAATAAAAATAACACAGTGTCTTGTATTCTAGGCACATAAACATTTATTATTCATACTTCATAACATAATGCTTAATTAATGTTTCCTATTCACAGCTTTTCTAAACCACTACTTAATCTAAAAAGCACAAACATTGCATATTAATTCTATTACATTAAATTTTTTATAATAAATTCTGACGCTTAGCTATATTTAGCATGCACAGCACTACTTGTTACACAAAATATTCAATTTATGTTACAAATCCAGCCATTTAGCATTAAATATAAAACATTGCAAATATCAGCCGACGATACAAGTGTGTAATAAATCGGATATCCATCAATATTTTAAGCGTGCAACTACATTTACATTTTAGAGTATTTCCAGTTCTATCTTTTCAGATCTGTCTTATGAGATTCAGTGGGCGACTCAACACATTGTCTAACGTTCTGAGCTGAGGAAATTAAACGCAGACGAATAAGAAGGTGTGTGATTGTGCTCGCAACACCATGCAATTTGCGATGGGAGCCACATTTAAATTATAAATGAATTTCAATGCCTGTAGTGAAAAAAGAAATTCAAGGGATATTGTATGCGATAATCCTTACCAATCACCATCAAGGGCGTTCTTATCGAGAATGCATGGAAAAAGACAAAGAGGAATACCAAGAAGAAGATGAATAGATGCAGTGATAGAGACATGTAACAACAAAGGAAAATCACTAATTCAGACTGTTCGAACAGCGCAAGAACGACAAATGATATAACCACGACACCTCTTCGGTACTAGTGAGAAAAAGAGAGAAGAAGAATGAAATATATTTTTTGCACTGTCACCACGAAGAGGTGATTTACATATTGGTGGATGTATTCTGTATAATGTACTTCTGAAAGGTACAATAGGTGATCACAGCTGTTTGCTCTCTTCTAAAATTAATATTTTAGTTATCATCATTATCATCATCATCATCATCATCGATTGCTGTCTCTGCATCGAAGGTTGGCTACCATGGAGTCCATTCTGCTCTGTCTCTATTTGTATGATATTGTGACTGCGAGTTTATCTTTAATTCCTTGTTCTTTAAGAAACCCTATATTGAAATACTTTCTACCCTTATCCGTTGTAGTGTACCTTTTTAGTTTAATTTTAATTTTGGCTATAAGAAGATGATGATCAGAAGCTACATCTGCCCCTCTATATTCTTTTACATCCTGTAAGGATGACTTAAACTTATTATTAATACATATGTGATCAAATATATAAATGTATGCATGTTATGTCTGTATATCTGAATAATAAAATGTGAAATGGATGCAACATGCAATGAGTACTGCATTCAATAAAGCAGAAGGTCGACGTCTGGGAGTCATGACCCAGGCGGGCCCACCTGCCTTAGATTGTCAAGAAGCTAAAAGTCCGAAACAATTGTTCAATGAGGTCTTCTGATTCTGGTGATCAGATTGCCTCCAGCAGCCGAGCTCTGTATAAGGAATTTGCTATTACTACATTACGAAACGTGTTATATCATAAGCAGATACACATTTTAGTGCATTGATTCCGTCTATATATATATATATATATATATATATATATATATATATATATAGTCAAAACCTCAAAGCTGCAGTTACTGGCTTTGCTTAAAGAGTCTAGAGTGTCACGTGACACCGTATCATCTCGTAGGGGAATGAGGTATTAAAAGCTTACAGTAATCAACCAAATTTGTTTAGAGATTTGGTGAGGAAAAACTACTTTTCATCGCAGTTAATTCCCTTCTCAACTACACGAGCCACAAAGATTCAACATTCTTTCTTTTTTTTTGCTAATAGATTCAACATTATTTGCTAAAAGAGTCAACGTTCTTTCCTTTTTTTTTGCTAATAGATTCAACATTATTTGCTAAAAGAGTCAACGTTCTTTCCTTTTTTTGCTAATAGATTCAACATTATTTGCTAAAAGAGTTAACGTTCTTTATTTGTTGCTAATAGATTCAACATTATTTGCTAAAAGAGTCAATGTTCTTTTTTATGCCAATAGATTCAACATTCTTTATTTGCCAATAGATTCAACATTCTTTATTTGCCAATAGATTCAACATTCTTTATTTGCCAATAGATTCAATATTCTTTATCAGATATTAGATTCAACACTTCCTATTTGGTAATAGACACAGTGAACGCCCCTCCCCCCTCACTCCCACCTCTAAAAATAAGTTTCTCAGAACGTAATCGCAGAATCCCATAACAATGGGATGATAGTATCAGATTTTGGAAGCTTTCGTGTAATATTGTAATTTCACAGCCAACCACATGATATAATAATGGGGTGTTAGTATCAGATTTTGAAAGCTTTGATGTAATTTTGTAATTTCACAGCCAACCACATGACATAACAATGGGATGATAGTATCAGATTTTGAAAGCTTTGATGTAATTTTGTAATTTCACAGCCAACCACATGACATAACAATGGGATAATAGTATCAGATTTTGAAAGCTTTGATGTAATTTTTAATTTCACAGCCAACCACATGACATAACAATGTAAACTGGTCGCAGTTCTTGTTTTCATCTTTTTTTTTTTTTTTTTGTTATTGTAAAATAAGTACCTCAAAACCCTTGAAGACTTACAAGTTTAACGAATCACATACTACACAGCTTCGGCTATAAAATAAAGCCCTGAATATAAAAATTATCTTTTTATTGGTGCAGGTATTATATTTTTTCTCTCTTACAATCCTTTTCTTAATCTCTAACAAAATTTGCTGTCTTCTTTTCTTGAAGGTATATATTTCTACTATTTTCTCATTTCTCGAGATTTTTACCTTAAAATCCAATAAAGTAGGAACACAAAGAAAGAATTAAACGGAGTGAAAGAACCTGATAAACACAATTTGATTAAGAGGATTTCACACACAAAATAAATTATACTGTGAAAAAGGATATCAGATTAAATTATTGTTTTTTTTTTTTTTTTTTTTTGTATATCTGTGAAAAAAATGCATAACGCGAAGTTTAATAAAGACGAGTGGGTATTGTCTTGTATCGCATATGAGGTCGTAGCGAAGTGAAGTATCTCCACTATAGTCAGGTTCACAAATGATTGCCGTTGCTTATAAATGTATATCTCAGCATTGGTGAAGTCAAAATTGTTGAAAATACGTATTTATATTCATGTCAACGTCAACCTTATGTCACAATTGTTTCCCTTTTGTTCTTCGAGATATTGCTTACTTGTGTTCGCCCGATGACTAAAGTATTCTAGAGTATTCGTAGACTGTAGAATTCCTCTTCGTCATCCGTCCTTAAAAGGACGTTAAGTGGACGTGTCTGCGTTGTGTTGTAGTTTGCAGTATAACTGTTATATTTGCGCCTTTCGGCCCAACACATTCGACTTCAGCACGACATTTTTGAGTACCGGGTTGTCTTCTCTCTTCGATTCCTGCTCGCTTGGCCAGACTAGACAGGTTAGTCTGTTACTGGAGGCACCGCGGAGATGGTGGAGCAGGGTCTTGATAGTTTTGGTTCACCGATCCTGGCGCAAGCCATCAGCTGTTGGTCGCTGACAACTTCCAGCTCTGGTGCTGGTAGGCGCGCCTTCGCCTCCCTCCGAGATATTGAAATATATAGTAACCCACGTGACAATTTATGAGTTTTATAGACAATATTGTGATAGCAATCACCCGCCCGCTCAAAATGTATATTTCAGGTTTCTTTTAAGAAAATCCTGAATAAACTTGCACATAATGGACGTAAATTTTTTGACGCGTTGACAACGGAAAACATTTGTGAACGCACTCTAAGCACATCGCACTTGGTGGTGAAAAGAGTGCAAATACTCTTCTTCGCTGTTATAACTTTTCCCTAACTCAGTGAGCCAGTGTACCATGCCTTCTTCAGCTAGGTCGAATGGAAAGCGTCAGGCTGTGTTCTAACCCATCATCACTACATCCGCAAGTCGGTTCGTATACTGGTAGTGACTTGAAGCAATAATCAGATGTTTCTCCTCCAAATTTGATCAAACGATTGTCCCATTTCGTCGTCTGTCCATAAAGAGGCGTTGTTGCGCTGTGTTCTGGTTTACAGATCTTCCTTTTATTTATATCCAACACAGACTGCCTTCAGAACATTTTCTAGAGCGCCTGGTTTCACTTCCCTTTTCCATCCCTACTCGCTTGGACGGACTTTTTAGTACGTTCTTGTGAGCAACACGGAAAGTTGTGATGTGTTTGTGAAAAACACGGAAAGTTGTGTTGTTCTTGTGAGAAACACGGAAAGTTGTGATGTTCTTGTGATAAACACGGAAAGTTGTGATGTTCTTGTGAGAAACACGGAAAGTTGTGTTGTTCTTGTGAGAAACACGGAAAGTTGTGATGTTCTTGTGAGAAACACGGAAAGTTGTGTTGTTCTTGTGAGAAACACGGAAAGTTGTGTTGTTCTTGTGAGAAACACGGAAAGTTGTGTTGTTCTTGTGAGAAACACGGAAAGTTGTGATGTTCTTGTGAGAAACACGGAAAGTTGTGTTGTTCTTGTTAACAACACAAAAAGTTGTGATGTTTTTGTGAGAAACACGGAAAGTTGTGTTGTTCCTGTTAACAACACGAAAAGTTGTGATGTTCTTGTGAGAAACACGGAAAGTTGTGTTGTTCTTGTGAACAACACGAAAAGTTGTGTTGTTTTTGGGAACAACACGAAAAGTTGTGATGTTCTTGTGAGCAACAAGGAAAGTTGTGATTGACTGATTCTGGTGAAAGCAGTCGTAATGAGCTGGCCATTACTTCAGCCCATACGTTGATTAGCATTTTACTTTTAAGGTCCTACATGTTAAATCTTAAACCTGAAATCGTGCATGTGAAATATTGTGTTATAAAGCTGAAATATTACGCCATAAAGCTGAAATATTACGCCTTAAAGCTGAAATATTACGCCTTTAAGCTGAAATATTACGCCATGAAGCTGAAATATTACGCCTTTAAGCTGAAATATTACGCCATAAAGCTGAAATATTACGCAATAAAGCTGAAATATTACGTCTTTAAGCTGAAATATTACGCCATAAAGCTGAAATTTTACGTCTTTAAGCTGAAATATTAGTCTTTAAGCTGAAATATTACGTCTTTAAGCTGAAATATTACGTCTTAAAGTTGTTCTTTTACATCCTTCCAATTCTGTCAGTTATCACACCGCGTGAGCCATGAGGTATATTCTCAGAAAAAAAAGAGCCGCCACACTCCACAGAAGTGACCCATTAATGGATACCTTGCCACTGTAGACTCGCTGGAAACTAGCTGTTTTAAATCATTCATGGCCATGCCGAGACGTGTTGGATACCATGCTTTTACCTAACCATTGTTCTTCTACGCTGTTCAGCTACGGATTTGTTTTTCTATACCACGCTGTCAACCCACACAGCATCGTTTTCCGTTGTCTACACCTGGACAACAGTCTTGACAACAGTCTAGACAACAGTCTGGTCAACAGTCTGACAAGAGTCTAGACAATAGTCTGGGCAACGGTCTAGACAACAGTCTGGACAACAGTCTGGACAACAGTCTAGACAACAGTCTGGTCAACAGTCTGACAACAGACTAGACAATAGTCTGGACAACAGTCTCGACAACAGTCTGGTGAACAGTCTAGACAACAGTCTGGACAACAGTCTAGACAACAGTCTGGTCAACAGTCTGACAACAGTCTAGACATTAGTATGGACAACGGTCTAGACAACAGTCTGGACAATAGTCTGGACAACAGTCTTGACAACAGTCTGGACAACAGTCTGGACAACAGTCTGGACAACAATCAAGAATATCACTGGTGGCTGTAGTATTGGGGTTTTACAGAAGAACGTTGAGAATACTATGGACAGCTATGAAGAGTAATAAAAACGTTCTGAAGGAGGCCAAAGCAAAAGGATAACTCATTTCCAATATTAAGAAAAAACAATCATCTTTTTTTGGCCATGTAATGAGAAGGGAACAGCTGGAATATATATTAAAAATCGGGAAAATTGAGGGGCGAAGAGAAAGAGGGAAGTAAAGAGAAAACATACCAGACAGCTTAAGAGAATGGCTTGGCAGAAGGTCAAGAACAGAAATGATAAATAAATTTCGTGATCGAAAGTTGTATGGAAACATGATCATCTACACCAGCATGGCATGGTACTTGATAATGGCGTCTGTCTTTCCTATCTTTTATGTCTACTATTGAAGTAATCTAACATAGGATAACTGTTTTCGTACACCCTGGAGGAGCGAGTGTTTAGTGCCAAAACTGTGAAAGAAATGCCGAGTTCCGTTGCGAGTGAGACACCTTTTAGCAAAATTGGAATAAGTGGAGAATTTGGAATATAGATAATGACAAAACTGCTGAATGACGACTACAATATGGGTTATATCCATGATGACATCTACAGCATGGGTTATATATATCCATGATGACATCTACAGCATGGGTTATATCCATGATGACATCAAAATATGGGTTATATCCATGATGACATCTACAGCATGGGTTATATCCATGATGACATCTACAGCATGGGTTATATCCATGATGACATCTACAATATGGGTTATATCCATGATGGCATCTACAAAATGGGTTATATCCATGATGACATCTACAATATGGGTTATATCCATGATGACATCTACAATATGGGTTATATCCATGATGACATCTACAATATGGGTTATATCTATGATGACATCTACAATATGGGTTATATCCATGATGACATCTACAATATGGGTTATATCCATGATGACATCTACAATATGGGTTATATCCATGATGACATGTACAATATGGGTTATATCCATGATGACATGTACAATATGGGTTATATCCATGATGAAATCCACAATATGGGTTATATCCATGATGAAATCCACAATATGGGTTATATCCATGATGAAATCCACAATATGGGTTATATCCATGATGACATCTCCAAAACTGGCAACAGAAAAAATCCAATCGACCCATTAAACTGCATTATGGTAAAGACCATCAAATGCAAGAAATGAGAACTAGCTGGAAACAAATGCTAAATATAAACGACAAGCAGGACTCCACACAACAGCTGTCAAAGAAGGCAGAGACCATCGTTTTCCACCTCAGAACAGACCACTGCTGACTCCGGAGCCACCTCCACGTCAAGGAATAACCTTGACCGATGAATGGCAGGTCCAGGTGAATGTGAGGCTCAGAGCAGAAACACTTTCTTCCTTCTTCTTCTTCTTCTTTCCTTCCTCATTTTGCGGTCTTTTGCTCTTCTGTTCGCCACTGCTGCTGTTATGTTTCCAAGTGCTTCTAACATTCCATCCATCAATCTTTTTCGTGGTCGACCAATGGGTCTGGTACTCTCACAATGTTTGTTGAAGGCTCGTTGTGTTGTGTTTTGATCTTTCTGCCTTGTCACGTGGCCAAACCATTTTATCTGTTGTTTCTTTATATATTCTATGGCGGGGGATATTCCTAGCTTTTTTTCTCAGTTCTTTATTTCTGATTATCTCTCAAACTGTTTCCTGTCATTCGTCTAACACATTTAATCTCAGTAGAGGTTATTTTTCTAATTGTTCTTGCATCTAGGGTCCAGGTCTGGCATTGGTAGCACAATGTTGGGATGAAGATTGTATTGTATAGTGCTCGTTTTGCCTCTAGAGTTATTTCCTTGTTGGATAATAGTGGTGATAACTGTCCAATGATTTGACAAGCTTTCTTTAGGAGTGCAAAACCGTGCTCTACTTTGACGTCAAAACTTGGCCCAACGACATCGACACCAAGAACTGTGGGGGTACAACAAGAACTGTGGGGGTACAACTAGAACTGTGGGGGTACAACAAAAAACTGTGGGGGTTCAACGAAAAACGGTGGGGGTTCAACAAAAAACGGCGGGGGTTCAACAAAAAACGTTGGGGGTTCAACAAAAAACGGTGGTTATACAACAATTGTGGAGATACAACAAATACAATGGGTATACAACAAAAACGGTGGGTACACAACAAAAAATGTGTGAATACAACAGTGAATACAACAAAAACTATGTGGATGAAATAAAAACTGTGTGAATACAACAACAATTATGTGGATGTAATAAAAACGGTGAAAGCAAAACAAACTGTTTAAATACAACAACAACTATGTGGATAAAATAAAAACTGTGTGAATACAACAAAATCTATGTGGATGAAATAAAAACTGTGTGAATACAACAACAATTATGTGGATGTAATAAAAACGGTGAAAGCAAAACAAACTGTTTAAATACAACAAAAACTATGTGGATAAAATAAAAACTGTGTGAATACAACAAAATCAATGTGGATGAAATAAAAACTGTGTGAATACAACAACAATTATGTGGATATAACAAAAACTGTGAAAGCAAAACAAACTGTGTGAATACAGCACAATATATGTGGATAAAATAAAAAAAAACTGTGTGAATACAACAACAACTGTGTGAATGCAACAAAAACTGTGTGAATGCAACAAAAATAAAAACTGTAGGGGATACAACGAAAACTGTGTGAGTGCAACAAAAATAAAATCTTTGGGTATGGAACAAAAATTGTGAATACAACAAAAACTGAGTGAATGCAACAAAACTGTGTAAATACAACAAGAACAGCAGGAATATAACAAAAACTGTGAATAGAACAAAAACTGTGGGGATACAACAAAAGCTGTGTGAATTCAGCAAAAACTGTGGGGATACAACAAAAACTATAGGGAGATTATAGAAATTGTAGGGACATTACAAAGACTTGGAGAGGACTGTGAGCTTCGTCTGGGCGACAGGGGAAAAAACATGACGTGACCTAAAACTTCTCGTACGTAGAGAGTGATTGATAGAGAGAGAAAATTAGTTAGAGAAAAAATAATAGAACCAGTAGTTGTCAACAACACAGTGTTCTCCTTCCCTCCCTCCCTCCCTCCCTCCCTCCCTCCCTCCCTCCCTCCCTCCCTCCCTCCCTCCCTCCCTCCCTCCCTCCCTCCATCCATCCATCCATCCATCCATCCATTCATCCATCCGTCCGTCCGTCCGTCCGTCCGTCCGTCTGTCTGTCTGTCTGTCTGTCCGTCTGTCTGTCTGATGTCTAACTATCTATCTATCTATCTATCTATCTATCTATCTATCTATCTATCTATCTATCTATCTATCTATCTATCTATCTATCTATCTATCTATCTATCTATCTATCTATCTATCTATCTATCTATCTATCTATTTTCTATCTATCTATCTATCTATCTATCTATCTATCTATCTATCTATCTATCTATCTATCTATCTATCTATCTATCTATCTATCTATCTATCTATCTATCTATATATATATCTGTCTGTCTGTCTATCTATCTATCTATCTATCTAATCTATCTAATCTATCTAATCTATCTAATCTGTCTGTCTGTCTGTCTGTCTGTCTGTCTGTCTGTCTATCTATCTATCTATCTATCTATCTCTATCTAATCTAATCTAATCTAATCTACACGTATTCCTCTTTGTTGTCCCTACTTAAAATAACGTTGAGATGACGTAGCTTGCGTCTGGTCGTAGATTACAGTTATATGACACAAATATTGATCATTCTCAACATCCCGATTTACTTTTTTATTGAAAATATTCATTCTGTCAAGGATAAATGAAGGATGTTGCAAAGATGAATGCTGTAGAGGTCGTTGAACAACAAAGGAAATAGTAACAATGAGTTGATGTAGTTGAGGTGGGCGGAGAGAATTTATTTAATCAAGGAGAATTAAGTGAATGTGTAACAATGAAAAATTAAGAGGATGGTTCATGAAACAATGAGTTGTGAGGTAGTGAATTTTTGTAACTGTGAGAAGTGGAGATGATGGTGCTATGGTTAGTGAGGTAGTGAGTTTATGAAACTATGATAAGTGGAAATGATGGTACTATGGGTAATGAGTTTATGTAACTATGGGAAGTGGAGAGGATGGTACTGTGGGTAGTGCAGTAATGAGCTTATGTAACTGTGGTAAGTGGAGAGGGTGGTACTGTGGGTAGTGAGGTAATGAGCTTATGTAACTGTGAGAGGTGGAGAGGATGGTACTGTGGGTAGTGAGGTAATGAGCTTATGTAACTGTGAGAGGTGGAGAGGATGGTACTGTGGGTAGTGAGGTAATGAGCTTATGTAACTGTGAGAGGTGGAGAGGATGGTACTGTGGGTAGTGAGGTAATGAGTTTATGTAACTGTGAGAGGTGGAGAGGATGGTACTGTGGGTAGTGAGGTAATGAGTTTATGTAACTGTGAGAGGTGGAGAGGATGGTACTGTGGGTAGTGAGGTAATGAGTTTATGTAACTGGTAAGTGGAGAGGATGACTTAATGACGCTACAAGACCGATGAAAATAAACTGATGAAATAAAAAAAGAATCAACATTTCAAATCGAGAATAACTCATCTAGACATGACATCCAATATAAATATCAAACAGAAATCCCGGAAAATATCAAGGCCGCCATTTTATGAGCAACATCAATCAGAGACATTGCCATAACCTTGAAATTATCTTTTTTTTTTCTTCTCGACATTGTCATGTCTGGGTCTCCTGACAACACACAGCCGAGCTGGTTATGTCGTCTCATTTGTAACAAACCGTCATTACATTTAGGTTTATATTTTTCACAAATTCTAAGAAAAAATAATACACAAATCATCCGATACCCGAAATAAACTCATCTTTAAAATGGAACGTTTTTAACTAATTTAAAGTAAATTAGTTTGTTTCTTGCACAGAATTTTAATTCCCAAAGAGAATAAGCAACTTTTTAATAAAACTAATATGTCGGTCATCCAATTCATGAAAGCAATGCTTTTATCGAGAGTTCTTACAAATCAACTACACGATATTTGGTTTTATTTCTTACACGTCACAGTACTTTACTGCAAGTGAAGCAATGTACCAAGAATAGAAACAGCTTCTAAGAATCTTATGGTTTCATTTCCAGGCTGGATTGTAACAAGCATCACAATTATTTAAGGAAAAATGGTAAATATTATGTGGTGCTGAATTATTTAAATATATATTTCAAACAAATCGTTAATTATAATTTGTTATGAGACGTGAAATTAGGCTTATTATTTAGTACATTATTATTTGTACAAAGTTATTTGATGTGAAGTTAAGTTTTTAATATAAAATTTCATGAATTCAGCAACACTTATTGAATGTTTAAATAGACTCAACAGCACAGGCACACAATACAAAATGAAAATCAGCATCAACATAACAGAAGTCATGAATATTGCAAAATCAACATAACAGAAGTCATGAATATTGCAAAATCAACATAACAGAAGTCATGAATATTGCAAAATCAACATAACAGAAGTCATGAATATTGCAAAAGAGAAACAGAACATGAACATAACGATAGTCGGCGGACAGTTACAATAATTGAAAGAATTCAAATTTCTTGGAAGTTCAGTGAAAAACTACAATTCACAAGCAGCAGAAATCGACTCAAGATGCAACAAAGCTTGTCAAATCATCGGATAATTATCACCACTATTGTCCAAAAAGACAATAACACTACAGGCAGGCAAAAGGGAAATTCGACATACAAGACAATCTTCATCGCAAAGTTGTGCTACCAGTGCCAGACCTCGACTTTAGACTCAAGAACAATACGAAAAAGAACCATTTCCGAGATTAAAAATGTCAGACGAATGACCGGAAACATCCGAGAGATAAGATAAGATTAAGAAATGATGATAAGATTAGAAATGAAGAACTAAATAAAAATTTTAGGAATAATTTCCACCATAGAATACATAAAGAAACAACAGATAAAATAGTTTGACCTCGTGAAAAGACAGAAAGACCAAAGCACAAAACAGCGGGACTTCCGGTGAATATGGAAGATAGGCAGTGGTAACCATTGAGGCTCAGTCTGAAAAGTGTTCATTGTTGCATTTACCTCATATTCCTAGTTCGGCTTGCTGCCGGAGCTACTGAGAGTTTAGTGCTCTGTGCACACTGTGAGCTGTGTTTTTCATCCGGATCGTGTTTTATCACAATATTCCGATTGCTTACAATGAATTCCGATATCGTATGACGAATAACAATTCAGCTACGTTCACTTTCGGTGCCGCTTGGCCATGTCTTTTGGCGTGTGCTGTAGTTCCTATGATGTGAACTATAGCTGCCTTTCTCTATTTGGATCCTTCAATGAGATTATTTTTAATTCAGATGATTCCACAGCCACGGGCGGTTGAGCAGTTATGGATTTTATTTCGTTTGCAGTGATACCGGGTCCTAGGACTAACCATAACCATAACAAAGCAGCGAGCCGTTAATAAATGTTATGAAAAGCAACAGACTCAAGGGTTGACTAATAAAAAGTTGGATTGATGAAATATTAAAAATACTAGGAAACAAAAGCAGCAGAGGCCAACAGAAACACAAAATAACACAAATTATACATGTATCCCCCAGCCTTTAATGGGTACCGGCTTTTTTCTGAGGAAGTAAAGCGGCACGGGCGTAATACCGACCACATTACTCCAAAAATCATGTGCTGTGGGTCTGTACAATTTATGGTCACTAACACCATATTCCCTATACGCCACTTGGCGTGACGGGGGCTCTTTACTTTTACTTATACATGTATCTCCCCACGACGCTGAAAACATACGAGGAAGGAAGGAAAGAAGAAGAAGACGACTATTTGATATGAAAGCACGTCTGTTGAAATGCTTTGTAAAAATTTGATCAGAACAGCGCACAAATAATTTTGTTTCAATTTATTTGTTCCATCTTTCTGCTTCAGTCCGTGACTTGTGTCCCTATGTAAAATCTACTGATAAGATTGCAGAGCTTTCTTGATCGCCGACATTAACAAACATTTGTTGCACAAACATTTTTTTTATTTCTCTAAAACATTTTGTTCCATATGTTTTTTTTTGTTGAGAATTCTTTTTTCTTCGGGTACATGTACCGTCTAGTTTTGTGGAATTTAAACAAGAACAATTTACATATTAAATTAAAGATGCTGGGGTCCAAAATAAATTAACAATTAAGTGTTAATTGTCTGTGTTTGATTCAATTAGAGTTCTTTGGTCTGATTGAGGAGGAGGTGGACATGGGGTATGGGATGTTGTCGGATGCTGGATGACACTACATTAGAGGAAAGTTTGGGGTTTTGTATAATAGAAGTAAGTTGGGGAGGGGGGAGGGGGAGAAGATGGCTCAAAGAGCAGAAGAGGAAAAATGCGGTGAGGATAGAATGAGAGATTTAATGAGAAGAAGAAGAGGAAAGACAGATTTGAGATAAACAAAGAGAAGTGGATGGATCGAAGATATGCGTAGACAGCTGGAAAGTTACAGGATAGATGGAGGAATGTTTTAAAAAGAAATACAAAGATATAAAGATGAAATGAGAGGGGCGGAGCTGGCTATATTTAAAGTAAAAGAGAGAAAATTGGATGGAAGGAGTCAGAGAGAAATGTTTTAGATTTGGAGAAAGAAAGAAAATAAGAATGAAAACAAGAAAAAAGAGATTAGGAAGGAAGATAAGAGAGATGAGAGTAGAATGAGGAGTGGATGAAGTAATACAATTCGAAGTGATACTGGAGTGGGAGATGGAGGGGGTGGGGGGGGGGGAATCAAGATCCTTACCAACACCTGAGCTTAAAGCCGTTAGTGATTTATAACGACAATGTACGTCAGTGATTTATAACGACCATGTACGTCATTGAGTTATAGCGGCTATGTAAGTCAGTAATTTATAGCGCTTATGTACGTCAGTGATATATAGCGACTATGTACATCAGTAATTTATAGCGACTATGTACGTACATACACACACACGCACACAATTAATGATGACTACATAAAATATACAAGATCAGTTAGAAGAGAGATCAAGAAAGATAAAAATCAAGTATGTTATAAAAGCTGAACAATGAAAAACGACTTCATCATCATCAGACCATCAGTTCAAGTAATTAAAGACCGTAGTGACATCACACCAACTGAACATAAGGATATATTGCAAAGACGGAACGAATATCGTTGATGAATGTATGAAGATACTTCAAAGCATTCAGATATTATAACTGAAAGTAAAGAAAAGAATGAAGTACGCTCCGCAATAAAGACAAAAAAAAAAAGAAAATCTGAAGAGAGTTCACCAGTATGTGATGATATTTCAACTGAACTCATCTACTCTCGAGGGGAGGAAAGCCGTGTTCGTATTTATCATCCATTGTGTGTGAAGTTCCTGAAAAGTGTAGTCTGGTCAAAAGCTTGGAAATGATCAATGGATATCCAATAAGAATGGACATTTGAAGTTGTGTACCAGCTGTCTAGTTGTGTACCAACTACCAAACGATTGCTCTAATACGTCGTGCCAGTAAAATATTCTTACAGATCATCATGAGGAAAATAGAATGACAATTAAAACATGAACTTCTTGTAGTTCAAGCAGGTTTCAGACTTAGCAGAAATACACGGGACCACATCTTTAACGTGAGAAACATCTTTGGGGAATGGGATGTAGAACATCATACATCTTCATAGTTGACAGCAAGGCCTCTGACTGCATAAAACATAAAACAAACAAGAAAACAGTGGGATACCAAAGATATGGACTTTATAAAACACATATAATAATAATATAATATAATAATACATTATTAAAAGTTTATTAAAAGTAAAACAACCCCACTGCCTTTTGGGTGAGACTTTTTAATCAAAGGCTAGCGGAACCAACCGTAAACAAACCGACGGAAGGCAACAGAAAACCACCGTCGTAACTTCTTCGTACAATCATGAATTGCCACAACTGGAAAAATTGAGGGGCGAAAAGATAGAGGGAAGCAAAGATAAAAAAAATACCAGCCAGCTTAAGAGAATGGCTTGGCAGAAGGTCAACAACAGAAATGATAAATAACTGTCGAGATTGAAAGTTGTGGAGAGACATGATCACCTACGCCAGCAGGCATGGTACTTGATGATGATAATAAATATATAATATAATAATGTTAATGAATCGAATCACTATATCACGAACAGCAAACAGCTATAAAAAAGCGGGCGAAAAAAGAAACTAGTTCAAAGTGCAAAAAGGGAGTAAGACAGAGATGCATCCTACCTCCATAACTGTTCAAAGTTTGTGTTGAGAACATCATGACAAATGTCAGAGATTATGATAAAAGTTCGAACATTTCACAATAAATTACAGTCCCTGAAATCAGGCCCACTGATGGCACTTTTCTCCTTCCAAACTGTACTATAGGATTAGAAGAGACAACTTAATTGGTTAAAATACACAGTGAAAAGTAATACCTCTAACTAACCATAGAGAAAACTAAACATAGAGAAAACTAAACATAGAGAAAACTAAACATAGAGACAACTAAACATAGAGAAAACTAAATATAGAGAAAACTAAAAATATGAGAAAACTAAACATAGAGAAAACTAAACATAGAGACAACTAAACATAGAGAAAACTAAACATAGAGAAAACTAAAAATATGAGAAAACTAAACATAGAGAAAACTGAACATAGAGAGAAAACTAAACAGAGAGAAAATTAAGATAAAGTGAACCGACAAAACAAAAACAGCCAACACGAAATGAATATCGACAACGAAGAACTTGAAGTTGTAAGAAGTTGTGGGTATCTTGGATCTGTGATAAATAGCAATGGAGACTGGTCGAAGGAGCTCAAAATAAGACTGTCAATAAAACACAATAATTAAATGTCATGTTGCACAGTACCAGCAAGGCAGTAATAATTAAATTATTTTTCCCAATAACAACATATGAATGTGATTCATAGACAATCTCACAAATAACAGGGGAGAAAATTAGTTCATTTGAAACAAAATGTTAAAGAAAGTCTTAGGATCTTCTTCTTTTTCTGCTGAAGAGCAACAACGACATACTAAAAATCTAACATTAAAAAGAGCAACAACGACATACTAAAAATCTAACATTAAAAAGAGCAACAACGACATACTAAAAATCTAACATTAAAAAGAGCAACAACGACATACTAAAAATCTAACATTAAAAAGAGCAACAACGACATACTAAAAATCTAACATTAAAAAGAGCAACAACGACATACTAAAAATCTAACATTAAAAAGAGCAACAACGACATACTAAAAATCTAACATTAAAAAGAGCAACAACGACATACTAAAAATCTAACATTAAAAAAGAGCTGGCTTATAAACACCATTCAACATATGAAATTAAAATATTATGGCCGTTTCAAAAGACACAGCGGGCTGGAAAGAACAAATTATAGAAGACATGTTTCCAGGAAGACAAGACAGACAGACCAAGAAGATGTTTCGAGGATATCAAAAAGACATTGAACATGACAACAGAAGAAGTGGAAGAGAAGAAGTGGCTGGAGGCGGAGATTCTTTCAGATGGGATGTGTTGAATGTAACATTCTGCAAGGGACACGCAACGTGATGATGATAAATACGTAGAACGCTGCTCATAAAATAAACAATGATAAGCTTATATTTCAGCAGATTTGAGACCACATTTTTAGCCGTCTGAGAGGCTGTCTCAATCAATGATTGTATCTTCTGCCTAGTTGTCACTCTAAGCCATCTTTTATTGCAGTGACATTTATATTCTTAAAACTAGGAACGATAATTTTTTTCAGAACAAATGCACGCCTGTATACACTTTCTTCCAGTGCCAAATTCTATCCTCAGTCTCACAAGAGAGGACGTCACAGGATTGGACTTGCCGGGACGGACGAATGGAACAGGCGGATAAATAAAAAGTCAGTGCATTCTTTCAAATCTAAATACACGGAAACAGATAAGAATGATCAAACCGGGCATGGCGCAGATTCTTTTTAAAGGGAGGCTTAATTCTCAATTTAAAATTGGCTAACCTCTTTGATTGTCCACATTAGAATAGCCAAGTTAAACGGGCGTGTTAAAAGCATGAAATGTTTATCAGATTCCTTTTTTCTCAAATAAGAAAAGGGAATAAAAAACGGCATTATCTTTATAAATGTTTTACTTAACGGGAATCGGGCGCAAATGTTTCAAATGGGAGCGAAAAAATTCTAAATAGAAAAATGAAGTAAAGGTTTGTAGGAAATGTTGATAGAATAATGGAGGTGAAGTGAGAGATCACATTTCGAATTAAGATGGAGTTGGCTGGAGAGAAAAAAAATAATTTTAATGAACACAGTTTTGTGTTTGTTCAGAGTATCCAAAAAAAAAAAAAAATATGAAACTGGCACTGTCTTTTCAAGGGCAGGCAATTAAATAAAAGTGGCATGATGTTGGGGAGGAAGGGGAGGTTAAGTGGAAAGAGGGCAGGTAGCTCTATCGTATCTAATGTGGCAGGAAAGTGAACTGCTACAACAGTCAAGCAATTTGAGATGATGAGTCGGAGGGTTGAATTTTTTTGTTAAATTGTCTAACTCCATCAGTCTTGCTCTATCAGTCAGGGGTACCTATTTCAACAGCTAGATCGACTGGGGCGTGTCCGTTCAGAAAAGAACTAACAAATTTCAGTGGCGATCTCAGCTTCGCGACCACTAAGCTTCTTATAATAAAGAGATTTCATGATAGGAAAGTGCGCAGTGGGAAAGGAACAAAGTAATTGGACATAGTGGGGGTGCTAAACGGGGGCTCATGCCGCGTGTCAAACTGTCGCATTGCCCATCTGGTTCTTCGGTTATAATTTACTTCATGTAGATAACCATCAAAACAATTTTACAACAAACAAATACAAATAATTTTGTTTGAGAGACATGCGTCAATAAACGTGTTTAATCTGTTTGTATAATATGCGGTACACACGAAACCACGTGATAAAAGTACATCAGTAGCTGTTATAGTACCCACTCCGCTTAAAAAAAAAACACACACGCACGCACACACGCAAAACAAGCAATGCCGTTGATTGCGCAAATAATCGTTAATTAGTCATTGAACTATCATTCTTCTCGAAATAAAAACGAAAATGAATCAAGAATTGAGAGAGAGAGAGAGAGAGAGAGAGAGAGAGAGAGAGAGAGAGAGAGAGAAAGGAAAGAGAGAGGGAGGGAAAGAGAGACAGAGAGAGAGAGAGAGAGAGAAAATTAGCAATCTGATATTTTGAAAGACACCGTCACAGCCACATTCTGTGTGAAGATATTAACAGGAGAGAATATATGAACGGTGAAGCAGCGTGGCTTACGACGACGTAGAGAATAGGCATAGGAGATAACTCTAGCAGAATCCAGGGCGGGAGTTATCGTCGCTAATATAACATATGTCCATTGAATTTGATAACAGCTGGGGCCTTGTCTAATTGTGGATTCCTTATGTGTGAGCAAGTAAGTCTCATTCTCTCATTGGATGTCATGCTATAGATGAGACGGGAAGTATTCTCTCATTGGATGTCATGCTATAGATAAAACGGGAAGTATTCTCTCATTGGATGTCATGCTATAGATGAGACGGGAAGTATTCTCTCATTGGATGTCATGCTATAGATGAGACGGGAAGTATTCTCTCATTGGATGTCATGCTATAGATGAGACGGGAAGTATTCTCTAATTGGATTTCATGCTATAGATAAAACGGGAAGTATTCTCTCATTGGATGTCATGCTATAGATGAGACGGGAAGTATTCTGCCATTGGATGTCATGCTATAGATAAAACGGGAAGTATTCTCTCATTGGATGCCATGCTACAGATGAGACGGGAAGTATCAGAGCTAGTCGTTTGTTTCATGTTTCCTTTTGTAATGAAACTTTGTGTGTCTTTTTTTACCAGCGCATTTCCCCGTGGATTCGATGTTTGTCTGCAGGACGAACGTCTTAGATTTAATGTATTTCTCATAATGGGCAGTTTTATGCAAGGGTTTCTCATGACGCAAGATTACAGCTTTTTTTAGGTACATTGAATGAAGTTTCTTTCTATGTCCTGGGTGGTCGCTTACATTTGCCGCTTAGGGGCCTCGGTAGGCAAGTTGGTAAAACCAGCCGACTGGTCTATCGACGTCCGGACAAGCCGTGTTCGATTTCCGTGGAAGCAGTGATAGTTGTAATCGCGGTTGAAAAAAAAATACCCCCGCGGCCGACCCATCCGCTGGCAGAAATGGGAACCAGGGTAGTAATCTGGGAAGGTGAGCAATGCCGCCTCGCATCGTGAGTTTCGATGCTTGAAGCGACACTATCCAGAAGTCTCCGAACATTTCTGGATAGGCGGCCGAGCACATATGGGTGCTAAGACACCGATTCAAATCTCGTACATCACCTATACTTTTTACCTTTACATTTGCAGTGCTCACCTTGCAACAGTTGTATTCGGATGAGCTTGTTGGATGAACGGCAATGCTGGTCTCGTTTGAGACTCTGACAACAGCGAGAGTAAACGTGAAGTAGTGCCTTTATTCTCAGTAGTCTACTACCTCTATGTCACGTGGTTCTTGGCATTTCTTCACTTCGCCATCTTGTGCCGTATCCACATTGAAGGCTACCGTGGAGCGCTATTTTACTATCTCTAGGATTTCCTGTCCTTCTCTCGATGCTATCCGTCCACTTTAGTCATTGTCTCTGTTTCGTCCACTTTAGTCATTGTCTCTGTTTCGTCTACCTTGTAATTTCCCCTCCAAAACGAGTTTCTGTAGTGTCCTATAAGTCCCCCGACATTCCCCAGTAATAAGAAAGTGCCCTAATGATAGTTCAATACAGTACTTTTCGACCTGGACCCTACCACCTACTAGTGGGCTATTTTGACTTTTAGGTGGGCGGTAGCAGAATAGTTGCACGTGTTAGTAATGATATATACAATATACACTCAGTTGATAATCAAGGAACTTTATTCTTTTTCTAAATTTTCCAAAACATAAATAGCCAGAACAAATTTGTAATTTGGTCTCTGAGTGTGACCTAAATTACATTTTTATTTGAGTTGGCGCATACTAAATTTACCCGAGAAAAAGTTACACAATTGAACGTTGAATATAACAAGGTTGAAGAGCACTGCTTGAATGTGTAGTTGGGAAAACCACACGACTGAGTTGGGAGCCGCGTTAGCTCAGTGGTTAGTGAATTAGACAACAAAGGACAAGAGGGAGGGTTCGATACCAACCGACGGCTTCCGGTTCACCCAGTCTTTAATGGGTAACGGATTTTTTTCTGGTAAAGTAAAGTGGCACAGGCGTAATACCGACCACATTGCCCCCAAAAAATCATGTGCCGAAGGTCTGTAAAATGTATGGTCACTAACACCATATTCCCTATACTCCACTTGGCGTGACGGGGTTAAAGAAAAAAAAACAAGGTAGCTAATATACAGTTGCGTCGACATTGGTTGTATATCACGTGGAAAGTACACTCGGTCATGTGATCTTTATTCTCCGACCACAACAAATATCACAACTTTTCGTTCCCATAAAATAGTATCAATGTCGCAAAAGTCAGGCTTTTCTTCAGTTTATAGCACACTCGTGTAACCTTACTTTCCCATATCCTCCACCACTGTTTTACTATATTAGAATTATTCTACAGTCGAGCTAAAACTTTGAGCTAACCTTAGAATGCATTATTTATTTATTTGGCTCTTCCATTTCTAAAGATATTAAAACTGCATCCATCCACGAGCCCCATTACTTCACCTAGAACGTGTCTGAAAACGTGCATTGTCGTAAACTCCAGCTTTAACTTCATGTACGGATTAAAAAGGTATAACTTGTAATATTTGTTATTACCTTTTGTTACAAATATTCCAGGAACCGTGTGGTTCTGTGGGATCCACGGTAACATAACATGTTATAGGATAATGCAGTATTTAAAAGAAAATTAACAATAATTACACAACAATTAAACGCCATGAAGAACATGTGGTACAATACCTGCAAGGCAGTAACATTAACATTATTGAGAACGTGTATCTTCCCGATAGCAACATATGGTTGTGAATCATGGAGAATCTTGCAAATAACAAGGGAAAAAAATCGATTAATTCAAAACAAATGATACAGAAAGATCATTTAGATAACTTGGATAATGAAAAAGAGCAATGGAGACATATTAAAGGATTTAAACATTAAAAAGAACTGACTTGTAAACACTATTCTCTAGAGGAAATTAAATAGTATGGCCACGCCAAAAGACATAGTAGGATGGAATGAACAATAATGGAAGGTATGGTTCCTGGACGACGCATCAGGGGCAGACAAAGCAGAAGATGGTTTCAAGATATCAAGACCTTAAACGTGACAACAGAAGCGGTCGAAGATCTGGCTAGGAACAGAGATTCTTTCAGACGGGAGGTGGTGAATGCAACGTTCTGTGGGGGATCTGGCTAGGAACAGAGATTTTTTCAGACGGGAGGTGGTGAATGCAACGTTCTGTGGGGGATCTGGCTAAGAACGGAGATTTTTTCAGACGGGCTGTAGTGAATGCAACGTTCTGTGCGAGAGATCTGGCTAGGAACAGAGATTCTTTCAGACAAGCTGTGGTGAATACAACGTTCTGTGGGAGATCTGGCTAGGAACAGAAATACTTTCAGACGGGCTGTGGTGAATGCAACGTTCTGTGGGATATCTGGCTAGAAACAGAGATTCTTTCAAACAGGCTGTGGTGAATGTAACGTTCTGTGGGAGATCTGGCTAGGAACAGAGATTCTTTCAGACAGGATGTGGTGAATGCAACGTTCTGTGGGGGATCTGGCTAGGAACAGAGATTCTTTCAGACGGGCTGTGGTGAATGCAACGTTCTGCAAAGAACATGCGACTTGATGATGATGATGATGATGATGATGATGAGTGGAGTATTATATTTCACAGTAACAGACCACACCATGGGAGAAAAAGGGGGGTGGGATGTGCAGCTCTCCTCCTCGCTGTTATTACCTTCTCTAACTAACAAATGATCGAGAAACGCAATTATTTTTCAGGTGGGTCTGCTAGAGAACATCCAGGTGAGGTCCAACCGACGTTTACATTATCGCCAAACCAGCGTTACAAACTGTACAACTCACGATCTAATGTGTCATACCGGTTGGCGTAGACGATCATGTCCTTCCACAATCTTTTATCTACAGTGCATCTTTTCAGTTCTGTTTTCGACTGTTTTCCATGTGATGATACCAAGCTATCCCGTATTTTCTCTCTTTGTCGTCCCCGATCTCTCTTTCCTTTTATTTTGCCAGTTGTAACCAAGTATTCCAACTTTCCTCTTCTCATGATGTGCCCAAAAAATTTAGATTGTTTCTTTCTGATGTTTTTTAGGAGTTCCCTTTCTGTGTTGGCCTCCTCGCTGTTATTACCTTCTCCAACTAAATAAAATGATCGAGATACGCATTCCTTGTTCACATGGGTCTGCTATAGAACGTCCAGCTGAAGTGGAACCGATGTTCACATGGGTCTGCTATAGAACGTCCAGCTGAAGTGGAACCGATGTTCACATGGGTCTGCTATAGAACGTCCAGCTGAAGTGGAACCGATGTTCACATTATCGCCAAACCAGCGTAGATCAATAGTGTTGACTTTTCTAAAGTTCTGAGTGTTGGAAGATCTGACGTGTTTCAAGACACGAGAATTGAGTGCCTTCATAATGAACTATCAAACAAAATACATGTTGCAGTCGCACAATGGTCATCATTATGAGGACATGGTATTTGACGGGGGATGGAGGGGATGGATCCGGAGACTGACTATCTGGTACGAATCAATTCAGAGGAAAAGGTGTGTTTACATACGCTAAAGTTAAACGCTAGAGCCAAACGCCATACCTAGAAGAGATATGTTTACATCTGCTAAAGTCAAACGCTAGAGCCAAACGCCATACCTAGAAGAGGTATGTTTACATCTGCTAAAGCGAAACGCTAGAGCCAAAAGCCATATCTAGAAGAGGTATGTTTACATCTGCTAAAGCCAAACGCCATATCTAGAAAAGGTATGTTTACATCTGCTAAAGCCAAACGCTAGAGCCAAACGCCATACCCAGAAGAGGTATGTTTACATCTGCTAAAGCCAAACGCTAGAGCCAAACGCCATACCTAGAAGAGGTATGTTTACATCTGCTAAAGCCAAACGCTAGAGCCAAACGCCATACCTAGAAGAGGTATGTTTACATCTGCTAAAGCCAAACGCTAGAGCCAAACGCCATACCTAGAAGAGGTATGTTTACATCTGCTAAAGTCAAACGCTAGAGCCAAACGCCATATCTAGAAGAGGTATGTTTACATCTGCTAAAGCCAAACGCTAGAGCCAAACGCCATATCTAGAAGAGGTATGTTTACATGCGAAAAGCCAAACGTTAGGGAACACTGAACGTTAGTTAGACGAGTTGGCAGTGTTCCCTAGCGTTTGGCTTTTTGTGGCAAGGCGCTGTGCCAAGGAGTAACGGGTTCGATCCTGCTTAGTATCATATTTTGTTATCTTTTCTGTTCTTGATTATTTATCATTTTTTCCGAGTGCTGTAAACATACATCTTCCTATGAATTGATTCGTTGATTATCTCCTCGGAAGTTTCCCTCTATAATCATATTCATTTATTATTATTATTTGTATCCTATCTGGTACGAGTAGGAGAGAAAGACTTTGAGGTGGAGGGGAGCGATTGAGAGGTATAATTTTCCAGCGAGTTACGTCATCAAATATAATTCAAGCCATTTATACCTAAAAAATACAAATTCTCTTTGGTCTTTCCATGTCCAGAATAGTTCAGGTAAGGACTGAATTCTAAAGAATGAAAAGGAAGACGTTACGCAACTCACCAACGGATATAACAGTAAAGAACCGAGGTAGCACTAGGGTTAGTAAACTGTACTAATAAAGACAAGAGTTCAGGTTTGATTTCGAACGATGGCTTCTAGGTTCACCTAGCCTACATAAGCGCTTGATTTTTTCTGGGAAAGTAGGACGGCTTAGCGTGATATCGACCACATCACCCATACAAAATGGGCACTAAAATAATACTTTTCATACGTCCTAAGACATGGGTAGGATACGATTATTTATTTGTCATGTAACCAGTGTTGACATAAGGAAGTGAATGATAGAGGATCGGACAAGATATAAAATAATTGTTGGTGTCACAGTAATGTGATATATGGAAGCGTGTTGAGAATACCAAGGGTAGCTAAAAAGATTAAAGAGAATGATCTCTATCTATCTATTGACCTTTGGAGCAGTAGCCGGCCTATAGGGCGTAGACCAAGATACTTTTTCTCTTATCTAAATGTTTTTTCTAGCAGTTTTCAATTCTTTTAAAGATATTTTATCAAATCTCGCCATTTGTCTCTGTTCTGTGCAAGCAGCTCTATCTCATTGAGGGAGCCGATTCCTGCTGCTCTTGCCTCTCTCATCAATGTTCTTCTCAGTGTCTCTCTGGGTCTTCCTCTTTTCCTCTTACCTGTTGTTTCCCACATGAGGGCTTGCTTTGCTATTCGGTTATTATCTCTCCTCATCACATGTTCAACATATGACCATCGTCTTTTCTTGATTACTGAAGATATTAGTGGTTGATTGGCGATTTCACTAATTTCCTCGTTTGTTTTGAATTCGTTCCACGCTTTACCAATTAGAAAGAGATGTTATTTACAACATCAGGAAGAAAACAGTGACAAGTCTGAGGGTCACGTGACGTGAAGAGAACATCCGTAAACTTTTGCGACAGCTGGAAAAGATATTAGGTAAGAAGGGAAAAAGAAACAGAGAAAAGATAACAGTCATAAGTTATGTGGAGGAAGCGCTTTGTGCTTTCCTTAACTGTTTGAACTAACTGTGGGACATCATGTGTCGCACCTTATATTTCATTACGACTGCAATAGGAAACTATACAGAGCTTCGCAGCAGGTAGCAATCTAATCCTCAAAAGGAGGCGGCCCGTCGAGCAAGCGTTTCGGCCCTTTAGCTTCTTGACACTCTAAGGGAGGTGAGCCCGCCTGGGTCATGACTCCCAGATGTCCACCTCCTGTTGCATTGGACTCTAAAGCTTACAATATACTCGGCACAAAATAACTATACCTATTCTACGCATCACTTCTGGTCGAATCTACGGTCTTTATCCGGATGTATACTTGTCTTAGCTTTAACCCAGCACATTGATCCTCTTCGTGGTGGCAACAGTCTAAAGTGGCTTGTGTTTGAAACATCCTTTTATATAGGCTCGTGTACACGCTGATTTTTTGTCACGGCGTAATTCGGCACGAAGGAGTGGATCAGAAACTGATAATAGATGATAAAGATAGATCGACTTAGGAACTCCATTTCTTTGAACTGTCTGTATTGCAAACGTTGGCTGTGATTCACCCACGGTCGATGATATAAGTTCTTATCGCTTATCGTTCACGCCTCGGATACCCCAGGACTAAACTGTAGCTATGCTGTTGATTTACGTGGGTGTCAGGAGTGGTCAATGTGTAAATTAGACGCTTAATCGCCAGTACATCAGATTGTTCTGAGATTGCTGATACGTCTCGGTTACGGCAGAGCCTGACTCTACCACTGGAACGTTGCTGCTTGGTTTTATGACGACACATGACAACACTATAGTCCGTTCACAAATTCGTGAACATCTTTAACAAATCCTAGCTTCCCAACCTTCTGAGAGATTTAATTGAAACTTAGTATGTGCACTAATGACGATGATGTGCACTGATGATGATGATGTGCACTGATGGTGATGATGTGCACTGATGATGATGTGCACTAATGACGATGATGTGCACTGATGAC